>CAXKVI010000005.1:30540682-30682672 GCA_964058755.1 Campiglossa producta | reverse complement strand
TTCCAAATTTTCGCCTGCGGCACTTTTTTTATTAGACCCAGTATTTTTAACTCAGTTTTGAGTAAATGATAAATTAATTTCCTTTTGACGGCGTAATTTCCTTTTGACGGATTTTCAATTCCAAATTTTCGCCTGCGGCGCTTTTTTTATTAAACCCAGTATTTTTAACTCAGTTTTGAGTAAATGATAAATTAATTTCCTTTTGACGGCGTAATTTCCTTTTGACGGAGGGCGTTATTTCCCTTTTCAAAAGGAAATAAAGCCCGCGGGCGTTATTTCACTCCACCGTTTTCGTCATGCACAAAATGAAAGTGTTCGTTTTTGTCAGGCACCAAATTTCTGGTGTTATGGGTCAGTTACATAAAGCTTTATTTTGTATTTACCTCAAACTTTGACTTTGACAGAAAAGTTCAGTATACGTATTTAAACGAAGCTTGGCAAATTGGAGACCTCAAAGTTGAAGCGAGGTTGAAATTTGGCAAATTCTCAAATTTTGCTTGCTTTGACAATCAGATGTTGATGACTTTGCTTCAATTAAAGAATAAAATGTTGGAGAAAATAATAATTAATTCATTTTTTCTCTATTAAATTCTTAAATTAACTAAAACACTACGAATGCAAGAAAAAAATAACGAAAACAAATGTATAAAAGAGAAGCGTCAAGGCGTTCATTGTAGCATACCTCTGAAGTTGGACGCAAAGTTTTGAGGTAGCAAATGTCAGGCGAGGTTAACAAAGCTTTATGTATTCGACCCTTTAGTTTTCGTATGGCACGTCGATTTATTATTAGTACCTGGGTGACCGAGCGCGCTCGGTGATTTCGATTTTACATTTTAGGTGGTAACTTCATAAACCGCCAAATCCAAGTAGAAAATCTTAGGATGAAGTATACTATCCACAAACAAAATTTCATCCAAATCGGTCAATGTACGAAGAAATAAATAAGACAGTAAGGTGGCAACTAGAGCTGATGATACCCGAAGACCCGGGTACCAGGGCCTTTCGGGTAATGCCCGATTACCCGGGTACCCGGGTAATCTTTCAAAAATTCAGTTGAGTGTACCAGGCGCACAGAATTAATATGTAAGCAAATGAAAAAATCTGAAATGAAAAATTGGTTTATACAGTTTTAGGCACAATATAAGAACCGCACACGGAAATTTATAAAATTTTTATGTAAACTTTTAAATCTCTTAACAAAAACATGATAATTGAGAAATATAGCAAGACACATGGTGTGTATATGTATGTATGTATGTGATCAACTTCGTTTGATTTTAAAATTGAAAACAAAAAAATCGAGTGGCCTTTTTCCAAAAATGTAAACAAATATTCCAGTAGCGTCCCGTACAAAAAAAATTTAATTTTTTTAAAAAATAATTTCCGATGTGTATATGTATGAGGGTGATTAATTTTTTTACCAAGCATTGTAGGAATCTAGTAGCCGTTTCTTAAAAATTAAAAAATCATTTCCGTAGCGTCCCGAATAAAAAAAGTTAAATTTTTTTTATAAATAATTCCCGTTGAGGATTGTAGGATTGAAAAATAACTGGTACCCATTTTTAAAACAATTTAAAAAGTTTATATTTTTATCTTAAAAATGTATAAAAACATTATTAGCGAACATATGGTTAACGTCGAAGATTACCCCACATCGGAAGACTGTTCCAAAACTTACCACCATGTGGTTGCTGCGACCCAAAGAATAAAACGCATTACTTATCGTAAGATTTACATTTTTTTTTTTCTGAGAATATTTTCTTGACGAAAGTTTCTAAGTTTTTTGATGTGGCATTATTCTCGAAAAAAGTGGGTCTTGCCGTGAACGAGGACAAGACGAAGTATTTGTTGTCATCAAAGAAAGAATCGGCGCACCTGCGCCTTGGCAGCCATGTCACTGTTGATAGTTACAAATTTGAAACTGTGAGGGACTTCGTCTATTTGGGAACCAGTATCAACACCGAAAATAATATCAGTCTAGAAATCCAGCGGAGAATCACTCTTGCCAACAAGTGCTACTTTGGACTGAGTAGGCAATTGAGAAGTAAAGTCCTCTCTCGAAGAACAAAGATCACGCTCTATAAGTCTCTCATCATACCTGTCCTGATGTATGGCTCAGATTCATGGACAATGTCAAGAGAAGATGAGATGGCCCTTGGAGTATTTGAGAGAAAAGTTCTCCGGAAGATTTATGGTCCTTCCCGTGATGCCAACGGCGAGTATAGAAGGAAATTTAACGATGAGCTGTACGAGCTCTACGCAGATCTGACCATAGTCCAGCGAATTAAAGCCCAAAGACTCCGCTGGCTGGGCCATGTTATGCGAATGGACAAAGAAGCTCCAGCACAGAAGGTTTTCCTATCGTCGCCTGAATTCGGCAGCAGAGGAAGGGGGAGGCCTCGACTGAGATGGAAACAACAGGTGGAGGATGACTTGAACTCCCTTGGGGTTTCCAATTGGCGTCCGTTATCGCTAAAAAGGAATGACTGGCGTGCTTTGATACGAAACGGCCAAAATCGCTTAGGCGGTTAAGCGCCAATAAATGATGATGATGATTATACTCGACACACCCTACCAATTGGTAGCTGTTATATGACTGTTGTAAAATCCTCACTTTTAACACTAAAAATAATAGTACAACGAAAATACCGACTTTTTTATTAATAAAAATGATTTTCTTTAGCATATGGTTGATTGGATTAGGGGCAGTAGCCCCACTTACGCCCCCTTCTGTACACACCAGTTTGAGCAGAAATTTTTATTCCAATTGAGTTTTTGTTTTTGTAGCAACCTATTATTATTTCATGTAAATTTTGTGCGCCTGATACAAAACTTGAACAAAAATTTGTTTGCAAAAAAGTATCAGCTGCACTGACAAATACGCCAGCAACCTGTTTCAAATTTTAATACTACAGCAATGTGTAAGATAATAAGACCGAATATAAATTTTATAGCTATATATGTTTATTTTTATGTTAGCTTTAAATCCAAAAGTGATGGAACAATTTTAAAATTAAGGTTGGCTCTTTTACGTCGCCTTGAAAGTTTTTACTTGATGGGGTGAAAGCATTCATCCTTTGCTTCAGTAAAATATACATAGGATTTTCGGGATTTAGTTTTCCTGATGATTTTGACTAAAACCTTTATAGGGACTAAAATGTAGAATTATGTTTAGAGGTAGCGACAAAGAACAACAGATAGAACCCAAGTTTCATGTAGATACCATTCAATATACAAAAGGGTTGAAAAAATCACAGCGAGTATCTCTTTTAAATGAAACGCAAAACTTTTGAGATATTTTCAAAGTGCCATTTTTATTGTTGTTAACAGCTTTAGAAGTTCACATCACAAATTCATATGAAAGAAATTTCATAAACTTCCGCTCATGATTCTTATATTTTGCCTAAAACTGTAGAAACTGAATTTTCATTTCAGCTTTTTTTATTTCCTTACATATAAATTCTGTGCGCCTGGTACACTGAATTGAATATTTGAAAGAAACCAAGCATGCTTACAGTAGAAGTTTGCCATATGATGCCCGGGTAATCGGGTATTACCCGGGTACCCGGGTAGAATCATCAGCCCTAGTGGCAACCCAAGGTGCCAACTTATTTTTAAGACCTCATGGTTGGTATGCGGCTGTAAGGACCTTTGATTTGATAACCACATATGTGGCCTTGTGGGCCGCTCCAAATGGCAAGACCCAAGTGGCCAGTCTTAAAATCAAGCATACTATCTCTATGCCAAATTTTGTCGAAATCGGTCCAAAATGACCCCATCATTATCCCAAAATTGGCCCAAATTTTTCAAAAATGGCCTTTAAATTGTCCCAAAATAGCACCAAAATGACCCCAAAACGAAACAAAAATTATGCAAAAATAACCCCGAAAATTATCCTAAAATTACCCTTAAATGATCCTAAAATAATCGAAATATGATCCCAAAATGACAATACAATACAAAAAATACAAATACAATACGGTAAAATGGTAGCATTGGGCGGAAACCCTATTTGAAAATATTTTAGTTGAAATGTCGCCGAAAATACCTTTCATTTGATACCCGTATTGGCATATGTTACTCAATATTAAAAAAAAGAAAATGAGATAGGTGACAACCCTGTAAAGCCTTTCCTTTTGGAAAGGGAAATAACGCCCTCCGTCAAAAGGAAATTACGCCGTCAAAAGGAAATTAATTTATCATTTACTCAAAACTGAGTTAAAAATACTGGGTCTAATAAAAAAAGCGCCGCAGGCGAAAATTTGGAATTGAAAATCCGTCAAAAGGAAATTACGCCGTCAAAAGGAAATTAATTTATCATTTACTCAAAACTGAGTTAAAAATACTGGGTCTAATAAAAAAAGTGCCGCAGGCGAAAATTTGGAATAAAAAATGGCGCGATTTTTAATTCCAAATTTTCATTTTTTATTTTAATAAAAATTTAAAATATTTAGCGTTATTAATTTATCATTTACACAAAACTGAGTTAAAAATACTGGGTCTATTAAAAAAAGTGCCGCAGGCGAAAATTTGGAATAAAAAATCGCGCGATTTTTAATTCCAAATTTTCGCCTGCGGCACTTTTTTTTAATAAACCCAGTATTTTTATTAAAATAAAAAACTAAAATTTTTTAATAGAACCAGTATTTTTAACTAAGTTTTGAGTAAAGTTAGATTAATAAGACTAAGTATTTTAAATTTTTAATAAAATAAAAAATGAAAATTTGGAATTAAAAATCGCGCGATTTTTAATTCCAAATTTTCGCCTGCGGCGCTTTTTTTAATAAACCCAGTATTTTTATTAAAATAAAAAATTTTAATTTTTTAATAGACCCAGTATTTTTAACTAAGTTTTGAGTAAAGTTAGATTAATAAGGCTAAATATTCAAAATTTTTATTAAAATAAAAACTGAAAATTTTCGCCTGCGGCGCTTTTTTTAATAGACCCAGTATTTTTAACTCAGTTTTGAGTAAATGATAAATTAACAAGGCTAAATATTTTAAATTTTTATTAAAATAAAAAATGAAAATTTGGAATTAAAAAATACTGGGGCGTTATTTCCGCGGGCGTTATTTCACTGCACCGTTTTCGTCATGCACAAAATGAAAGTGTTCGTTTTTGTTAGGCACCAAATTTCTGGTGTTAGTTTTCGTATGGCACGTCGATTTATTATTAGTACCTGGGTGACCGAGCGCGCTCGGTGATTTCGATTTTACATTTTAGGTGGCAACTTCATAAACCGCCAAATCCAAGTAGAAAATCTTAGGATGAAGTATACTATCCACAAACAAAATTTCATCCAAATCCGTCAATGTACGAAGAAATAAATAAGACAGTAAGGTGGCAACTAGAGCTGATGATACCCGAAGACCCGGGTACCCGGGCATTTCGGGTAATGCCCGATTACCCGGGTACCCGGGTAATCTTTCAAAAATTCAATTGAGTGTACCAGGCGCACAGAATTAATATGTAAGCAAATGAAAAAATCTGAAATGAAAAATTGGTTTATACAGTTTTAGGCACAAAAATTCAATTGAGTGTACCAGGCGCACAGAATTAATATGTAAGCAAATGAAAAAATCTGAAATGAAAAATTGGTTTATACAGTTTTAGGCACAATATAAGAACCGCACACGGAAATTTATAAAATTTTTATGTAAACTTTTAAATCTCTTAACAAAAACATGATAATTGAGAAATATAGCAAGACACATGGTGTGTATATGTATGTATGTATGTGATCAACTTCGTTTGATTTTAAAATTGAAAACAAAAAAATCGAGTGGCCTTTTCCCAAAAATGTAAAAAAATATTCCGGTAGCGTCCCGTACAAAAAAAATTAAATTTTTTTAAAAAATAATTTCCGATGTGTATATGTATGATTAATTTTTTTACCAAGCATTGTAGGATTGAAAAAAATATCTAGTAGCCGTTTCTTAAAAATTAAAAAATCATTTCCGTAGCGTCCCGAATAAAAAAAGTTAAATTTTTTTATAAATAATTCCCGTTGAGGATTGTAGGATTGAAAAATAACTGGTACCCATTTTTAAAACAATTTAAAAAGTTTATATTTTTATCTTAAAAATGTATAAAAACATTATTAGCGAACATATGGTTAACGTCGAAGATTACCCCACATCGGAAGACTGTTCCAAAACTTACCACCATGTGGTTGCTGCGACCCAAAGAATAAAACGCATTACTTATCGTAAGAGTTACATTTTTTTTTCTGAGAATATTTTCTTGACGAAAGTTTCTAAGTTTTTTGATGTGGCATTATACTCGACACACCCTCCAATTGGTAGCTGTTATATGACTGTTGTAAAATCCTCACTTTTAACACTAAAAATAATAGTACAACGAAAATACCGACTTTTTTTATCAATAAAAATGATTTTCTTTAGCATATGGTTGAGTGGATTAGGGGCAGTACCCCCACTTACGCCCCCTTCTGTACACACCAGTTTGAGGCAGAAATTTTTATTCCAATTGAATTTTTGTTTTTGTTTACTGACCAAAAAAAAGTTCAGAGTAGGTTAGAGCAGAGCAGAGCAGCGCAGCTGTCAAAATAGAAATAGAGCAACTTAGAGCAACTCGGAGCAGAAATGCCATGAAACACTTGAATCTCGGTAGTTTCTTTTTAATTGGTTTTTTTGTTTTAATCTTCAAAATTAATTCAAATTCACGTTTACACAAACATTGGTTTTCTTCCAAGCTAACTTTATTGAAGTTTTCAAAAATTTATTTTTTCCTGACTGACAATTGCTTCTCTGCTCTAACTTACTCCATAAAAAAAGCTAGAGCAGAAATTTGTGATCTGGATTACTCTAGTTTTGTTTTGAGCGTACTCATGAAACAAAAGATAGAGCAACCTAGAGCAAGAAAATTGTTCGTTAAACACAATTTTGTGAAATATCTCAATCTGGCGTAAGCTAGAGCAGCCCAATAAACAAACCTATTATTTCATGTAAATTTTGTGCGCCTGATACAAAACTTGAACAAAAATTTGTTTCGAAAAAGTATCAGCTGCACTGACAAATACGCCAGCAACCTGTTTCAAATTTTAATACTACAGCAATGTGTAAGACAATAAGACCGAATATAAATATTATAGCTATGTATGTTTATTTTTATGTTAGCTTTAAATCCAAAAATGATGGAACAATTTTAAAATTAAGGTTGGCTCTTTTACGTCGCCTTGAAAGTTTTTACTTGATGGGGTGAAAGCATTCATCCTTTGCTTCAGTAAAATATACATAGGATTTTCGGGATTTAGTTTTCCTGATGATTTTGACTAAAACCTTTATAGGGACTAAAATGTAGAATTATGTTTAGAGGTAGCGACAAAGAACAACAGATAGAACCCAAGTTTCATGTAGATACCATTCAATATACAAAAGGGTTGAAAAAATCACAGCGAGTATCTCTTTTAAATGAAACGCAAAACTTTTGAGATATTTTCAAAATGCCATTTTTATTGTTGTTAACAGCTTTAGAAGTTCACATCACAAATTCATATGAAAGAAATTTCATAAACTTCCGCTCATGATTCTTATATTTTGCCTAAAACTGTAGAAACTGAATTTTCATTTCAGCTTTTTTTATTTCCTTACATATAATTTCTGTGCGCCTGGTACACTGAATTGAATATTTGAAAGAAACCAAGCATGCTTACAGTAGAAGTTTGCCATATGATGCCCGGGTATTACCCGGGTAATAGCGGGCCCGGGTAATCGGGTATTACCCGGGTACCCGGGTAGAATCATCAGCCCTAGTGGCAACCCAAGGTGCCAACTTATTTTTAAGACCTCATGGTTGGTATGCGGCTGTAAGGACCTTTGATTTGATAACCACATATGTGGCCTTGTGGACCGCTCCAAATGGCAAGACCCAAGTGGCCAGTCTTAAAATCAAGCATACTATCTCTATGCCAAATTTTGTCGAAATCGGTCCAAAATGACCCCATCATTATCCCAAAATTGGCCCAGATTTTTCAAAAATGGCCTTTAAATTGTCCCAAAATAGCACCAAAATGACCCCAAAACGAAACAAAAATTATGCAAAAATAACCCCGAAAATTATCCTAAAATTACCCTTAAATGATCCTAAAATAATCGAAATATGATCCCAAAATGACAATACAATACAAAAAATACAAATACAATACGGTAAAATGGTAGCATTGGGCGGAAACCCTATTTGAAAATATTTTAGTTGAAATGTCGCCGAAAATACCTTTCATTTGATACCCGTATTGGCATATGTTACTCAATATTAAAAAAAAGAAAATGAGATAGGTGACAACCCTGTAAAGCCCCCCAAGTTCTAACACCTAAGTGGAAAGTCTGAAAATCAAACCTACTATCTCTATACCAAATTTCAACAAAATCGGTCAAGCAGTTCTCGAGATATTACCGGATATACAAATATACTAAGGTAAGGTGGCAACCCTATGCTGCAAGCCTACTTGAAAATGTTTTAGTGGGTATGTCGCTGACAATACCTTTTAGTTGATACCCGAATTGGCATATCTCGCTCCATAATTTAAACAAATTGATACAGGTGGCAACCCTCTAAACCGCCCCAAGTGGCAGCCCCCAAGAGGATGGACTTAGAATCAATAATACTATCTCTATGCCAAATTTCATCCCAATCGGTCAAGCGGTTTCCGAGATAGTACCGGGTATACAAATATACTGCGGTAAGGTGGCAGCCCTAGGTGGCATCTCTACTTTAAAATATTTGTTTGGTGACAACCCTGTAAATCGCCCCAAGTAGCAACCCCCAAGTGGATAGTCTTAGAATCAATCATACTATCTATATTCAAATTTCTTCCAAATCGGTCAAGCCGCGCACTTTTATTTTTTGTAAATTATATTTTTTAGTACCTGGATGACCGAGCTTGCTCGGTGCTATCAATTTAGTGCTAACTTTACTTACTAACACTATAAGCTTTCCAAAATAGATTTCCAAAAAAATATCTAATAGGTGGGAACCTTGTGATGATGTGTTACACTGTCCTTTATATGTGGGCAAATTATTAAAATTTTGTAATTTTCGTAGCCGTAATGGACTTTTTGCGGACATTTTTTAAAGATATGGCAGATTAGGTAATGCAGTAATGCAAATGTAAAACTTACAGTACCTCCACATTTATAAGTACGCCTAAATCTATGCCCATATTCCGTGTAGCATGTGGAAAATATGACGCGAACTTATGTAAAAGATATGTAAATAGGCACACTTAAAGCAAAAATTAAAATCGAAATAGTACAGGCCAAAGTGACTAATCAGGCGGCCGCCGTGGTGTAGCGGTTAAGTGTTCGGCCTTCTACACCAAGTCGTGGCGGTTCGATGCCCGGCAAAAGCAACATCAAAAATTATTTAGAAAAAGAATTTTTCTAAAACGGGGTCGCCCCTCGGCAGTAGTTTGGCAAACTCTCCGGGTGTATTTCTGCCATGAGAAGCTTCTCAGCAAAAAAATTCATTGCTTTGCAAGTGCCGTTCGGAGTCGGCAAAAAACTGTAGGTCCCGCCAACTTGTAGGAAAAACTCAAAAGCAACACACCACAAGTTGGAAAGAGAAGCTCGGCTAAAAATCTCGTTAGAGGTTATGATAACCTGCTGGTATATCGCCGGCATTAGTTTTTTTTTTTTTATAGTGGCTGATCAGCTAAAGCAATTGCTTTAGCCGCTTTGATGCAGACGCAGTGGTACGTGTCCGAAAAGCCATCTGAATGAGAAGCCTGGTTCAAAATCATCCCAAAATGAACACAAAATGATCCCTAAATGATCCCAATATGACCCTTAAATGACCCCAAAGTGATCCCAAACTGACCCTAAAATGACCCTTAAATGTTCCCAAAGTGATTCGAAAATGACCCCAAAATTGTCCCTAAATGATTTGAAAATAGCCCCCAAAATTATCCCACAGACGCCTAAATGATCGTAAAATAATCCAAGTATGATCCCAAAGTGACCATAAAATATACAAATACAATACGGTAAAATGGTAACCCTAGGTGGCAGCCCTACTTGAAAATATTTTACTTGGTGTGTCAGCGAAAATACCTTTTATTTGATACCCATATTGGCATATCTAGCTCCATAAATAAATAAAAATTAAATAGGTGGCAACCCTACTTGAAAATATTTTAGTTGGTATATCAGCGAAAATACCTTTCATTTGATACCCATATTGGCATATCTAGCTCCATAAATAAAAAAAATTTAAATAGGTGGCACACCTGTAAACCGCCCCAAGTGACAACCCCAAAGTGTATAGTCTTAGAATCAATCATACTGTCTATATGCTAAATTGCATCCCATTCGGTCAAGCGGTTCTCGAGATAGTACCGGACCTACAAATATACTCCGGTAAGGTGGCAACCCTAGGTGACAACCCTACTTGATAATATTTTAGTTGGTATGTCAGCGAAAATACCTTTCATTTGATACCCCTATTGGCATATCTAGCTCCATAAATAAATAAAAATTAAATAGGTGGCAACCCTGTAAACCACCCCAAGTGGCAACCCCAAAGTGTATAGTCTTAGAATCAATTATACTATATATGTGCCAAATTTCATCCCATTCGGTCAAGCGGTTCTCGAGACAGTACCGGACCTACAAATATACAAGTTTAGCTCGTTTAAAGTTATTAGATAAGTACCTTAATTCCACTTTACTCCATCCCAAACTTCAGTTTAACACTTGATTAAATACACAGATACAGATTTTTTTTATTTTACCATTATAATAGTTTTGCCTAGTGTTTTTTATTCATGTATGTATGTACATTAGGATGGTCCTTATTTTTGAACTTAAAAAAATGGCCGCGGCACCCCGTCATATGATTCTCCTCAGAAAAAAAAATTAATACGTATTTTTTATTTTAGTTTTAGAAGCATTTTATAGGTCACTACCATGCATAAAAGTTTTGAAAACGACTTTTGAAGAGACAAAATACCTATGAATCCGTAATGGCATGCTTTTATTAGTATACTAGCTGGTGCCCGCGACTTCGTATGCGTATAATTTCTGTTTTTTTTTTGCAGCTGGGTTAGCAAAGAATAAAATCCAACAATAAGACTGGAGTTCAGCATTTAAGGGTACCATAATGTAATAACACATTTTTGTGGAAATATTCGTCGATACCTCCGAAACCGGTCGAGCTATCGAAATTTCAAGATATCTCCCGAACCATTTCAGATATTTCAATGAATCACATCGCATATTATAGCACTCATGGACACCTTTCGTTTGACACCCATATTGTACCAAGACATTTTTGGTCACCCCTGTTCCACATATTGGGCGATAACCCTAAAACCCGTTGAGATATCGCAAAAAATAATATCTTAGACTTTGAGTTGAGCGTCTAGCAATTAAACGATTCAATTCCATTCAGTACTTTTAGAGTGTTACGACCACAAACATACAGACAGACATGGTCCACATATTGGGCGATAACTCCGAAACCGGTTGAGATATCGAAAAAAGTAATATCTTAAATTTTAAGTTGAGCGTCGAGCAATCCAACGAAAATGTTTCATTCATTACTTTCAGAGTGATACGGCCACAAACATACGGACAGACAGACAGACAGACACACAAAAAAATTTAAAATGGTTGATTTGGCTTCTACTCGCTTAATAATGCTTCCCCCAATCAATTTTTTGTTGATATCTGCCATGCACAAACATCGACCTGTTACAATTTTATTATATGTAGAGATGTATATATTCTAGTGTTGGGCAGTATCGATTCCAAAAGTACTCAGTACTCGATACTGAAAAGTATCGACAGTACCCGATTCTTAAAAGTATCGATACTGACTATTACTACTACTACTATTACTACTAAATACCCGAAATGTACTCAGCGTCTAACAACTACTAAGTAGTAATTACTACTTAGTAATACGAAGTACTCAATACCGAATTCCACGAGTTTTATGTGGTGACGAATAATTCTTAATTTTATATAAAGGGGTTAAAGGAATACAAATACGAAATAATTATAAAAACATATTTTTATTAAAAACGTTTGACGTAACGAGGTGGTATTAAGTTATATAGGTAAATACAATAAAGGTAACAAAAAAAATATATTGTACATACATGTATATTTCAGTACTTCATACACACATTTTGAACATGTATATTAAAAAATAAATTATTTTAAAGCAATTCAGTTTCGATGTGAGATTTATAACTATAAAATTAAATTGGGTAAATGAACATAAATTCAAGGATACTAAAGTCCTGCCAAACCGGATTGTAGTTGCATACAAACTAATTCTAGGGTACATTAGGGTGATTCAACTAAAAAAAAAATGTTGGGAAATGGGATCTTTTTCAAAGAAATTTTTTCTTTTTTTTAAATTTATTTCAAAAACTTTTACATATTCTTAAAGTGGAGGCTTTGAAGTTTCCAAAACGGGTGCTTGTTGTAAAATATAGACCTACCAGCAGAACTTGACAAAAAGTACCCGATGCTTAAAAGTATCGATACTAAAGTAGTAACTACTCAAAAATACTCGATACTGTCCAACACTAATATATTCAGTTGATAAAGCGCCCGCGGGCGTTATTTCCAATTAAAAGGAAATAGTGCCCGCGGGCGTTATTTCTCTTTCAAAAGGAAATAACGCCCATTATCAAAAAGAAATATTCAGTTGATAAAGCGCCCGCGGGCGTTATTTCCAATTAAAAGGAAATAGTGCCCGCGGGCGTTATTTCCGCGGGCGTTATTTCACTGCCCCGACGAAAACTAACATTTTCAATTCCATTCAGTACTTTTAGAGTGTTACGACCACAAACATACAGACAGACATGGTCCACATATTGGGCGATAACTCCGAAACCGGTTGAGATATCGAAAAAAGTAATATCTTAAATTTTAAGTTGAGCGTCGAGCAATCCAACGAAAAAGTTTCATTCATTACTTTCAGAGTGATACGGCCACAAACATACGGACAGACAGACAGACAGACACACAAAAAATTTTAAAATGGTTGATTTGGATTCTACTCGCTTAATAATGCTTCCCCCAATCAATTTTTTGTTGATATCTGCCATGCACAAACATCGACCTGTTACAATTTTATTATATGTAGAGATGTATATATTCTAGTGTTGGGCAGTTTCCTTTTGAAAAGGAAATAGCGCCCGCGGGCGTTATTTCCGCGGGCGTTATTTCACTGCCCCGACGAAAACTAACATTTTCAATTCCATTCAGTACTTTTAGAGTGTTACGACCACAAACATACAGACAGACATGGTCCACATATTGGGCGATAACTCCGAAACCGGTTGAGATATCGAAAAAAGTAATATCTTAAATTTTAAGTTGAGCGTCGAGCAATCCAACGAAAAAGTTTCATTCATTACTTTCAGAGTGATACGGCCACAAACATACGTACAGACAGACAGACAGACACACAAAAAATTTTAAAATGGTTGATTTGGATTCTACTCGCTTAATAATGCTTCCCCCAATCAATTTTTTGTTGATATCTGCCATGCACAAACATCGACCTGTTACAATTTTATTATATGTAGAGATGTATATATTCTAGTGTTGGGCAGTATCGATTCCAAAAGTACTCAGTACTCGATACTGAAAAGTATCGACAGTACCCGATTCTTAAAAGTATCGATACTGACTATTACTACTACTACTATTACTAGGTAGGTAGAAGTGGCTGCCGCAAAGGCACACCTAGGCCAGTAATGTGATACCACCAAACACTAGGAAAGTCAGTCCCGGGGCCCGGCCATATGGAAAATCCCAGTGCTGTCGGGACTCTCCATATAGCCGAAACCCGGGACTGACACTCCTAACTGACACCGCTACCCCTCCTCGAACCATTTTGATAACTTGATGAAGGCCATCAAGTCCTTTATGTCCAGCTCCGCGACCTGGCTTAAGCTAACCAGGAAGGGAACTCCCAGAGAGCGCCTTCTCGCTCCGCTTAAGGCCGGGCAGTTGCAGATGAGGTGCTCCACCGTTTCCTCTTCCTCATCCTCTTTGCAACTCCTGCAGCATCGTCGGTAGGGAACGCCTAGCCTTGCTGCGTGCCTACCAATAAGGCAGTGCCCGGTTAAAACACCTATTAATATGGAGATTTCCTTCCTTTTTAGGGCGTATATGTGTCTAGATCTTTTAAGATCGCATTTTGGCCAGGTTTGCTTGGATATCCGGCACCCTGGGGCTTGTAGCCATCTATCGTTGGCTTCGCGGAGTGTATGCTCCTTCAGCATTAGCTTGCACGTGGCAAACGGCATACCTATGCGCTCTTTATCTTGAAGAATCTGATTGGTCGTACCCTGCCTGGCAAGTTCGTCTGCCCTACAGTTTCCCTCAATGTCCCTGTGTCCCGGGACCCATGTGAGGTTCACGCGGTTCTGTTGGGCCATCTCTTGAAGAGATCGACGACAGCTGAGCGTCAGTTCAGAGTTGAACGAGTAAGAGCCAAGGGATTTGATGGCCGCTTGGCTGTCGCTGAAAATACAGATATCCTGTCCGATGGTGCGTTCACCTATCCAAGTCACGGCGTCCATGATTGCAGAAACTTCAGCCTGGAAGACGCTGCAGTGATCAGGTAGTCTAAAGGAGAGTTCTAGGTCCAAATCCCTTGAGTAAACCCCTCCTCCGACTCTGCCGTCTAACTTCGAGCCGTCGGTGTATATAAAAGTGCCGCCATTAGTAGCGGGACACCGATCTATGTTCTCCCAGTCTTCCCTGCTGGGAATGTTTATTCTAAAACAACAATCTCCGACTGTTGTGGTCGCACACCGATCTGTGCTCAGAGGGAGAAAGCTGTAAGATCTTAGAATACAGGAGTGTCCAATAGTGCTTGCGCCCCAGACGGACGTTTCCCTTAGACGCACAGCCGATGCTGCTGCTGCCCGGTACCCTTCCAGATCGAGTGGCAAAAAGCCAAGAATGGCCTGGAGAGCTTCATTGGGCGTTGTTCTTAACGCCCCGCTTATACAGATCATGCTCGATCTGTGGACTTTCCCTAACAGATTTAGGTTTGTTGCCTTTCTTAGCGCAGGCCACCATACCACGACTCCATACAGCATAATTGGCTGGATTATCGCAGTGTAGATCCATCTGCAAATTTTGGGGCTGAGCCCCCTTTTTTTGCCAATGGCTCTTTTACACGTGTAAAGTGCAATGCACGCTTTCCTCTGGCGCTGGATGACATTCTCCTTCCAGTTAAGCTTTCTATCTAGAACTGTGCCTAGGAATTTGGCTTTGTCAGCTAAGTTCAGGCGCACGCCATCTAGTTCTGGTAGGTTCAACGGTGGTATCTTGTACCGCCTGGTATAAACGACAAGCTCCACCTTTCCCGGGTTGATGCTAAGTCCGCAGTGAGAGGACCATGAAGAAACTTCTCGCAGTGCTGCTTGCATCAAGTCACACAGGGTTTGTGGGAATTTGGCCCTATATGCAATAGCTAAATCGTCTGCATATGCCACTATCTTCCCGCCCCCCCACCTTGTGTCTCGTAGCAGCGAGTTTACGGTGAGGTTCCATAGGAGCGGGGAGAGAACACCACCCTGAGGCGTTCCTCTTGTGACATAGCGTGAAAGATCAACTGTTCCCAGTGAAGAAACTATTTTCCTTCCCTTTAGTAGTTGATCAATTAGTCCAATAAGAGACCTACTTATGCCCAGGTTTGTTAAAGCAGTGTTAATAGCCTCCGGCCTTATATTGTTGAAAGCCCCTTCGATGTCCAGAAAGGCCACGAGACAGTACTCCTTTTCGTGCAATGATTTTTCAACAATAGAGACTAGGCTGTGGAGCGCAGTTTCCGTTGATTTACCTTTGGTGTATGCATGTTGATAGCTAGAAATAAGGTTGCTATCAATAGTAGAGGAGAGATAATCGCTAATTATCCTCTCGAAGGTTTTAAGTGCAAAAGGCGAGAGACTGATCGGTCTGTAGTCTTTAGGCTCATAGTGTGAGGCCTTCCCAGCCTTTGGAATAAAGACTACCGTGGCGCTTCTCCAGGAGCACGGAATGTAATTAAGAGCCAGGCAGGCTGAATAGAGAACTACCAGCCATTTAGCTGATATTTCCAGCGTGTTTATGAGTTGTGTGGGGAAAATCCCGTCTGGCCCAGCTGCCTTGAACGGCTCAAAGCTTTTGATTGCCCACCTTACCCTTTCCTCCGTAATGGGTATGTTTACCGCCAGGTTTGTTGCAGATGCTACAGGTGCATCATACAAGTTCCCCGGAAAGTGTGTGTTCAGGAGCAGCTCCAGGGTTTCCCCTTCCGTGCTGGTCCAAGATCCGTCAGGCTTCCGTAAATAGCTAAAGGCTGTTTGAGTTTTTGATAGCACTCGTCTAAGTCTCGCTGTATCATCGACTTTTTCGACCCCGGTGCAGAAATTTCTCCACGAAGTTCTCTTCGCTTGCCTTAGAGCCTTTTTATAGGCCCACAGTTTAGCTTTATATTCGAGCCATTCAGGCTCCGTACCGATGCTCTTGGCCTTGTTAAATTGCTTCCTGCATGATATACGGAACGAATCCAGATCGTAAGACCACCAGTGGGGTCTATGTTTGCCGCGTGGTTTTGGTACTGGACAAGCCTGCTCTAGGGCATTTGAGAGCGCCGTTGTAAAGGTCGTTACCAGATCATCCAGTTCTCCCACTGATGAGGGGGCTTGTGGAGGTAATACTGGTAGGTCCCTAGCTAATATTTGGTTATGTAGCTGCCAGTTAGTGTTGCGTGGATTTCGTTTCATAACTGGCTGCTCAAGAATAAAGTCTAACACAATTTCTATGTACCGATGGTCAGAAAATGAATGCTCATCAAGAACACGCCATTTTTACAAACCGTGAGGTCTATAACCTCCCTACGAGCTTTAGTTATAAAAGTAGGCTCGTTACCTACGTTACAAACCACCAGGTTAGTTGTTAGTAGGTAGTCAAACAGAGACTCGCCCCTAGCGTTAATATCGGAGCTTCCCCACTGGACGTGATGAGCATTAGCGTCAGCTCCAATAATAAGATGGCCCGTACAGAAATTATCCACCAGATCTTTCACCTCCTTTTGTGGAGGAGGTTCTTCGGCGTCATAGGGCATATAGACCGACGCCATCGTTAGGCTGGTGCTGCCGACTGTTAAGCTGGCAGCTGTAACGTCACCATTTGAGTAGTTGGGTAATAGAAAGGTGTTTAGCTCAGACTTTACCAAAATACAGGTTCTAACCTTGCCCTCATCATTGGCTTGGATGAGCTTGTACCCCTTAGTCCCCAATCCACAGATCCTAGAGCTATTGACCCAGGGCTCTTGGATAAGGACCACGTCTACGTCGCCTTTAGAAAGACGACTGCTTAAAACAGCCGAGGCTGCTTTAGATTTGTGCAGATTTATCTGAAGCACCACCAACATGAGAGAGCTCAGACTTCCCTGCCGCCAGCGTGTCGTCGAGGTCTGGCCTGTTCCGGGGGCTGTCTCTCAACGAGGAGTTGTTCAGAGCACCTGCACGATTTGGCGTGGCGGGAACCCTGCTGTCTAAAGCAGCATCAACGTTAGTGTGCTCAGGTTTAGCCACGATCGTGACGTCGAGGCCTTCTTCGTCAAGCAGGCTTTCTTCTATCGCCGAGTTGTTCGCAGCACTATCGCAATTTGACGTGGCGGATAACATACTTTCCGCGTCGGACTCCTCTGCTTCCCCTTCCGATGCCTCGATCTCCGAGTCCTCCGGAGCGTCCGGAATAGCAGCGCGCTGTGCATCGCCACGGTATACGTGGATCACGATCTGACCCAAGCCGTAATGCACTCGTCCGTTGCACCGTTTAAGGGGCTCGAGCGCCTCCTTATTCAGAGTGATAACCACCTGTCTATTGGGCCCAACCACATCATCGACCAGATTGACGCCCCAATCCTGCGTCGGGAGAGACGGATTCCAGACCTGCAGCATCTCAAGAATATTCTCGGGTTCTGCAGGGACGGCAGGAATCCATGCCCTTGCCCTTGGCCGAGCAGGAATGTCCTTCCAGTCGACGACATCTAGTCTTGCCCCTGGGTAGACTTCACCCAGTCTTGCAACTGCTGCCTTATACAGTGCGACAGTTCTTGCATCCTCGCACGCGAATATTTTGATCTGACCTTGGTGCCAGCCCGCGTCAGTACCTCGCGGCGGACTACCCGGAGACTCACGCATTAAGTCGAGGAGGGCCCTGCCCATTTCATTCCGGACATACAGCCACTGGTCTTTGGGGATGGACCAACGGTCGTTACCTCGGTCAATGAAACCTATAAGGATTCTGTCCTTGGTTACTTCAGCAAAGCTGAGTTTTCCCACTACGGGGTTGACCTGATGCCGCTTCGGATGGGGGTCTACCTCTCCGTCCGATCTCTGGCGTTTGAAGGGATTACCGTTCACCCTCTTAGGCACATAGGGCCTCTGGAAATTTTGTATCAGAGCTTTCGCTTCCTCCACCATCTTCCTTTTTTCCGGCGACAGCTTCTTCTACGATGCTCCCTCATATTTTTTAAGGATCCTTGCGGCCTTTCTTTTATCCTAGTACGCAGAGCGTCGGGGAGATGCCTCTTGGGGGGGATTCAGACTCGTAGTTGCCATCGCGGTCTCTCCCTTTGCGGCGTCTTCCTTCTCTTTCGAAACTCTGAAACCAGGTCGTGAGACCATTGCCCCAGATGTGAAGAGATTGGGTTTCGTACCAGCGCTTGATGGAAGTTTAGCTTCCGCCGTTTTCTGCTTGACTGCGTAGGCAGCCGCACTGCTGCTTGCTCCCATCAAGTCACTCTTACTTGATAGCAGTTTGGGGGATGACTGACCCGTAGTTTCCATCGCTGTCGGCCTCCCAGTTAACTTTAAGGCGGAGTTTGTCCTCCGGCGTTGTGTTTTCGCTTGCTCCAGCATAGTTCTTCTCTGCTGCGGAGTAAACGAAGTCGTTAATTGCTTTGTATTTTGTGTGTTCTTCATCTTGTTCGTACGACCCCTCGCCGGACAAGGCCAGCTTAGGGTCAAGGGTAGTGTAAGGGGAAGTGTGTCGTCCGCCGCGGCAGAGCCCCATACCGCGGTAAGACCATAGTTACTCCCTGAGGCGGCCCGGTATCAGTGAGGCTCCGTTCGACTACAGCCACGATTTGCCTCCCGGCTGCAAACGTCCAATGGGCACGGTATCGCATAACACCCTGGATTGGGAGGGAAAAGTTTTGCACATTTATATAGCGAGCCGCTTGCTTCAAGACAGACGCCCGCTTACAGCCGCACCTCATGGTGTACAGACGCTGCGAAAAAGACCCCGGTGAGCCCTTAACCCAAGTATGTCAGAGTGGCCCCACCGGGGCTCCCTCTCTTTCTGCCGCGAGCCTAGGTAGCTCAACGTTGCCCAGAGTGCACGAACGAGGACGCAAGAGTCGGGATTGAGCGCGGTCACTCAGCAACCACACCCCATTACACTCCACTACTATTACTACTAAATACCCGAAATGTACTCAGCGTCTAACAACTACTAAGTAGTAATTACTACTTAGTAATACGAAGTACTCAATACCGAATTCCACGAGTTTTATGTGGTGACGAATAATTCTTAATTTTATATAAAGGGGTTAAAGGAATACAAATACGAAATAATTATAGGTAAAAACATATTTTTATTAAAAACGTTTGACGTAACGAGGTGGTATTAAGTTAGCGAAGTCAGTTGTTGAAACATTTTTTAAATTGAGAACCCAGTAGGCGCTGCATGGCTGTAAGCTAAATTTTTTTTTAAATAGTAACACGAGTTGGGCTTGAATCTTTGCATTTAATTGTAACTTTTCTGTATTTTATAGAGCTGGAAAACTATCGATATTGCCGCCTTGTAATATTTTCGATATTTTCAAAAATGACTATCGATAGTATCGATAAAATTCAAATGGCTTCAAATAACGGCTGATTTGCGATTTTTTGTCGTGCCACCGTATAAATAGCAATGCAAATATCGACAACAGGTATTGGTTTCCTTTAGCACCCAACTGTAAAAAACTGGATAAAATTATGGGAGAGGAATCAAAATGCGTGTTTTGGTCTCATGATTACGAATCCGGAAGCGCTTTTTAATATTTTGCTCCTGTGAAGAGATATTTGCAATCGAAATTGTCCCTAAAAATTTGCAAAAAGGTGTTCTGCGGAGGAATAGTGGGGATGGCGTAGCCGGTGTTGGACCGGCTGAGGGTCCCCAACTCAGAAAGGTGTTCTGCACACAAATACAATGTATCCCGAAGCAAATTAGGAGCAGACCCGGGTAATTTTTGGGTTTTTTGAACATAACTTTTCACTTCAACAAATAATTGAAAAAGCGCTTCCTGATTCGTGATCTTGAGGCCAAAACACGCCTCTTGATCCCTCTCCCATAATTTTAGCAAATTTTTTAGCAGTAGTGTTAAGAAGACTTAATAAATAATTCTTTTTAAAAAAATAATAATTTTTTCACAAAATTTGACTTTCATTTGTGAAACTTTTGAAATTCCAATAAGTGACGCTAGAAATGTGCATACTTTCAAAATGGTCGATATATCGCTATCGAAAAAAAACCATCGATAGTGGCTCACCAAAAAAACTATCGATAGTGCCATCGATTGTTTTCCAGCTCTAGTATTTTAATGTGTGCGGGTTGCCTGTTAAAAGTTATCATGAATGATAAAAACGTTATCAAGAATGATAAACAGTCTACAGCTTTGAGGTGTCTGGCAGAAGGTTTTATCATGGGACTAAGTCTAAAAATGCCTGATACTACTTAAGAGTAGTATTCTACAAAAACTGGGGAAAATCGGGTATTTAAAAACAGCCAAAGTTGGCCAAATCCGTTAAATTGTTAAGACCGAACTAGTTTTCATAGGAAAATCCGCGAGCTTGGGTTGTCTGGCTGGAGTCCTGTCACTGATATGGGTTTAACAACACTAGACTCTAGACGTATGAGCCACTGCTAGCTCACTAAACCAAACGCATGGCACTTACGGCAAAATTGCTTTTGCTCTAAACTCGTAACGGTACTTTGTATGGCTATGAAACTTTGAGAGATGATGCGTGTGATAATAAATTATCGATTTTTACAAAAAAATCGAAATCGAAAATCATGGCTCATACGTCTTTTGCGCACACGGCTCGATATATGCAGAGCGGCAAATCCTAGAAAAGTGAGTTGAAATTGAGCAAAATTGACTTTGTTGTAAAGCTTTCGAAATACCGCTATTTATTGGTAAGTGGGGTAAACCAATCATCTCGGTAATACATACTTTTCATATGAGAAATGTTGGCAACCCTGTTCAAATTCATTTCAAAGAGTTAAGGTATACAAAATCGAAAAATTTATTAAAAATAGTAGCATTTTCTATCTACTATGGTTTCCATTATTTTATAGTTCGATACTAGAGTTATTACCAGTAAAAAGTGCAAGAAGGGTTTAATAACTAAACTGAACCTAAGATTTAAAAATGTAAATATGAAAATGAAACGCAAGTGACGCAAAAACATAGAAAAGATAACTTACTTCCAAGACCGAACTTTCGAATTATCTCGTATCTTTAAGTTTCTTTTAAATTTCCTTGGCAAACAAATTTGCACCATTTAAAGCAGGCTGGCAGAAATCCTTGGGCTGAACCCTCCCAGAGGGTGCCGGCTGGTAATAGACACTACAGAAACCCCTATGCAGGGGAGTGCTAGCTAAGTTCAGAAATCAGTGCCATTGGTGCCTTAGCTCTTTAATAGCTCTGGCATATGGAAATGGTTCTTGAACGTGGCCTGAAGGTGGGAACCGGGACCCAGATGAAATGGTGCCCCCCCCCCTAATCCAGGGTGTTATGCGATTCCGTGCCCATTGGATGGTTTGCAGTCAGGGGTATCCGACTGTATTCTTACGGAGCCTCCCGGATATCGGTCCACCTCCGGGAGTAGCGGTGACTTGCTGCGGCATGGGGCTCTGCCGTAGTCGACCGTTTCATATCCCCTTTCACATACTTTCAGGCTGCCGAACGGTCTCATCTCAGTAGGCAGCCTAGGAACCAGTTATTAGATTTCTTCATGTTTAAAAACCAAGCCTCGAAGCCCTGCACGGGTAAAGATGCTGCCTCTGGCACAGGCGTTAAAAAGGCCAATAATTATAAACTACCACAAACGGGAAACGCTAAGGCGGCGCCGATCAAGCCTGCACGGCCTGAAACCACTTTTCGGCCACCTGCGCAAGCTAGCAGCAGTAGGACCAAACCCCCTGAGGGCAAGTCCGAACCTGTAGCAGCCGGCAAAGCTAGCCCCACTGAGGGAAAGCAACTCCCGGCTGAGCAAACGCAGGTGGCCCGTCTTACGGGCACCTCTGCTCAGCATGTGGCGGAAACCAACACCGGGTCCTCTACGGACAGACTGGCTACCCCCGCCCATGCAAAAGAAACTCGTGGCAAGCCGGCTGAACCCCTAGAGGGTTCTAAGGCTAGCAAACGAGTCCCCCTCTCAGTCCGCAATCAGCGGAATCTACGCAATGCCGCCAAAATCGTAGAGAGACTGGGCAAGTCTCCCAGCGATAAGCTGACGGCAGAGCAAAAAAGCTCTCTGGCCTGGGCCAGGAAAATCATTGCGGAAAAATCACTGCGGAACACCGCAAACACCGCAACCAATCCGGCCTACACGGCGCCAACCGGGTCGAATGGGCCAGCCCTTAAGAGGCAGCGGTCGTTAGTAAACGCCTCGAGCGTTCCCAAAAGGCATAGGCCCATAACCTTTGCCCCTCCCCCACCTGCCCTAACAAAACCGTTCAACGAGGTTGCCAAGGGCAACATCACGCTGGCGGTTTTGGACCGCGGCCATCCGGATGGAAACATTACCCCAGACTATTGGAAGGATGTCCTGAACGGCCTTCTCAGGCAGTTCAAGGACATAATGGACAAGAACACGGGTGCTGCTCCCATAATCCGCGATGCCGGCTGGTATCAGGGCAGGATTAAATTAGTTTCCTGCGCAGACGAGCGCTCTTGCCGTCTGTACACCCTCGCCATAGCTTCGGTGGGGGAGCTGTGGCCCGGGGCTAAGCTGGATGCGGTTAGTTTGGAAGAAATTCCAAACAGACCGAGAGCTTGGGCCTGGGTCCCGGACGAGCTGGCGGAGCCTGGTGAGATTCTGAGCACCATCGCGCAAAGCAACCCGGGACTACCTTCAAGCGATTGGAGGATAGTCCGCGTGGGCGAGACAAGGGTGAAGCAACGCTATGCCGGTTTCGTCATTAGCGAGGTGTCTCTCCCTTGGCTTGCTAAATGTGATGGAGTGTTAAGCTACGGCTTCTACTCCATCACGTTGAAAGTCAAGCGGGATGGTACCCAGAGAGAGAAGCCGGAGGAAATGGAGACGAAGCCCGAGCTTCAGAGTGATGTGATGGCAGGAAACACCTTGAGTGCACCTGTTACGCTTGACTCTGTGGCAGCAGCAACCTCCATCGAGGTCGGCTTCGATAATTTTGGAGGAGGTGGGCAGCGCCTCGAGTGTACCCACCTCCACCGCAGCAATTCTCACTCAGGAGGTGGGCAGCGCCTTGAGTGTACCCACCTCCACCGCAGCAAATCTCACGACCTCATGCAACACCTCGAGTGTACATGAGGTCGATATCGAACTGGCACGTAGTGCTCTAGAGTCCGAGAGTGATACACTCTCGGTATCTGAGCTGGCAGGGCAGTTCTCTACCAGCATGGACGAACACCTCCTCCTGGAATCCGACCAGTCAGATGTTGGCTTCGACGATACAATCATTGAGGTGGCATCGGGCGGGGCGGAGCAGGGGGAGATGGACGTCGATGCTGAGTTTTAAGTACGGTCCTAATGGTCCGGGTACTGCAAATTAACCTGCATCACTCTAAGGCAGCCTCCGCTGCCCTAATCTTACGCCTCTGCAAAACATCGGAGGCGGTCGTTCTAGTCCAAGAGCCATGGCTCGTCGTTACCAGGGTCTGTGGGCTGAATACCGATGAGTACCAGCTGGTGACGCCACCTGCAAAAGGTAGACTCAGATCATGTATTCTTATCAGAAAAACTCTTTCTTATTTTCTACTATATCCTTTCAGCGATGATGATTTCACCTGTATCAGCCTCGAGCTGCAGGACTATACCCTCTGGCTGATGTCCGCATACTTTGCGCACGTTCGCCCCATCTCTGCACAGGATAGGCTCAGCAAGGCGGTAAAGGGGCTTCCGATACTCATTGGAGCCGACGCCAACCCGCACCACCTCGCATGGGGCTCAACCGACACAAATACAAGGGGTGAGTCTCTTTTTGATTTTATCATAAATAACAACCTCTGTATCTGCAACTCTGGGGACAAGCCAACTTTTGTCACCTCGAATAGGAGGGAAGTTCTAGACATTACTCTGGTTTCAGGACCTTTCTCTGACTTAGTTAAGGAATGGAAAGTTTCCGATGATAACTCCTACTCTGACCATATGTACGTAACTTTTAATCTGCTTTTGCGACCTCCGCCTATGGCGGTTTACAGGAACAGGAGACGTACGGACTGGGACCTTTACAAAGTGGTCCTGTCCTCTACCCTCCAAGAAAACGCTTCTCACGGTAGGTCTTGCCTACCGATAAGATCTGATGAAGCGCCTCTCTCAGACATAACGTTTGCTTCTCTCGGTGAGCTATACTCACCGTCTAAGATAGACGAAGTAGTTGATCTTGTCACAAATTCTTGAAACGCTGCCTTCATAGCAGCCTGCTCGGAGATTAAAAAAAGGGGTAGAAAGAAACCGTACTGGTGGACCCCTGAAATCTCCGAGCAAAGGAAGAACAGCAGAAAGCTCTTTAATCAGGCAAAACAGACAGGGATCTGGTCCCTGTAGGGTTAATTGTATTTAATAATTATATTGCTATTTATACTTTGTATTGTTATACTTTAAATATTTGTTTGGAAACAACATTATCGAATTTTTAATTTTCAATCTTGATATATGAATTCTCAAAAATTTTCATTCTGATGAAAAATATAAAACTATTCGCATTTTTAAAATACAATTTAAAATTTATTTCTATTGAACCTCCACATTGGCGATCCTGCCAGCGTTAAGTCGGTTTTACTGTGTTACTACTTATTTGAAGTTAATCTTTTTAGTGTAATAAAATATGCGCATATAAAGTAATTTTCGCTATATGCATGTATTACCCACAATCATTGTTCATCTATTATAATAACTAACTGCTGTTATAAACACATCAATATGGTGCTAGAAGCTTTAAAATCAAATGTTTTGTGTGTGCCAGTGTTCTGTGATTGCAACATCAACAGAGATTTTAACGCAACATCTAAAATAGTATAACAACCACTTCACGGGTTTAATTTGTACTGGTCAGAACATTTATGCGTTCCCCCGTGAAAACAATAGAATTGGCGGTCAAAGTTGTAAAATAACAAAAGTCAAACAATAAAAACAACAAAAATAAATAACTAAAATAATAAATATAGTGAACTTAGAAATATATGAAAAGGGTGTATATATTAATTAAAAGATATGTGCAATTGCATACATACATATATGAACATATAAATAAAAATAGAAAAAATTAATATTGAATTTCTATAATGACATTTAAATTTGAGATTTATTGAAAGTTCAAAATATTTAAAAGCGTAAAACCAAAAAAGAATTTCATAAAAAGACAAAAGACATCTGTGTATAAGAAAATTGCATTAAAAATTTTGATTGTACAAATGGTGTTATTTTCTTACAATGGTTTACTGCATATAACAACATAATAACGAAGGTTAAATAACAACAATTTGAACGAATGCGAAAATAAAGAAGCAGCAGATATCGTGGGGTGACAGAAATCATTCAACAACAAATAAATACAACAACAACTGAAGATACATCTATCATACCAATTTAACTATCAACAACAATTTAAAAGATTATCAACAACAAATAAAGGGATTTGGTGAGCCGTATCTAACACTTATTTTATTTAAGTTTATATTATTTATATGTACATACGTATACGTATATTTATATGCAAAGTAAATTAAACTTTCTTGATTTTTTGAACTTGTAAACGCTCCTTTCCGGACAATTTTCTTACAATATAATTTTTGTAGTTATTTTTAGTAACAATGTTTCATTCACCACCAAACAATACACACACATCTACACCACGAAATCAAGTAAATGATTCGCTTATTGATTTAGACAATGTAAATTATCAAAATGATTTACCAAATCCATATGCGAATCAAAATAACGAAATTTTTGCTACATCTGTAAAACTTCCCCAATTTTGGACTAATTGCCCTGAAGCATGGTTCATCCATGCTGAAATGCAATTTAGTCGAAAGAACATCACTCAGGAAGGGACAAAATATGAATATGTCATAACTGCACTTCCGCAGGATGTAATTATGACAATTCTTGATTTTATTCAAAATCCCCCTGAAAATAACAAATTTTCTGCATTAAAGCAAATTTTAATTGAACGCCACTCATTAAGTGAAAATGCCAAGTTAGACCGAGTGTTATCCGATTCAGAAATAGGAGATCGCAAACCTTCTGAGTTTTATCGGTCTCTAGTGCTACTCTCTGGAAACAATTTTAGCAAGGAAATCCTTAAGAAGCTTTGGATGAGAAAGTTACCCAAAAATTTAAGTGTTATTCTTGCTAGTTCGAATTCAACCGAAATAAATGAACTAATAAAGTTAGCTGACAATATTTGGGAAGCTATTAATAAAACTGAGATAGCTTCAGTTAGTAATTTTCCAAATTCTAAAAGCGAAAATGCAATCATTTCAAATTTGGTTCAAACAACTAGCATTATTTGTAAAAATTTCGAAAAATTATCATTAGAGATTAGTGAAATTAAAAATCAGATGAGCCAAAATTATTCAAGGTCCCGGTCTTCTAGTAGGAATCGTTTTAGAAGCCCTTCTAGACAAAGATCAAAATCTCGCGACAACCCAAATTGGCTCTGTAGGTATCACTATAAGTTTGGTAATCAGGCTTGGAAATGCGAACAACCATGTGCTTTTAAGAATAACAATAGTTCGACAAACTAAAGAATTCCGTTGTTGCAGCGACGAACAACGGGAACTTAGAGATTTCAACTCGTCGCTTATTTGTATTTGACAGAGATAACAAATTGAATTTTTTAATAGATAGTGGAGCAGAAATATCAGTGCTTCCGGTTTCAAAATTTTCATGTTCGAAAAAGTCATCAGATATTATTTTAACAGCAGCTAACGGTACAACGATTTCGACATACGGTAAAAAACTTTTAAATATAAATTTAGGACTACGTCGAGAATTTCCGTTCACGTTTTTAATAGCAGATATAGCCAAACCAATTATTGGTGCTGATTTTCTGTGTAAATATGGTCTTTTAGTTGATATTAAACGCAAACGCTTAGTAGATCCGGTAACAAGTCTTTCAGTTAACACAATTTCATGTGTTTGTAACGTTTCGCTACCAAAGGTTTTCGCTGTTGATAACAAATTTACAAAGTTATTGAAAGAATTTCCTTCTCTATTTTCTGAACCTGATTATTCACTACCAGTTAGACATACAACAGTTCACAAACTCGTCACGGAAGGAAATTTGCCATTTTCTAAACCAAGGCGTTTAGACCCTATTAAATTTAAAGTAGCTAAAACTGAATTCGATTTTTTAGTAAAGACAGGGATATGTAGGCCCTCCAATTCATCGGTAGCATCTCCACTGCATCTTGTACCCAAGAAGGAATTAAATGACTGGCGTCCTTGTGGAGATTTTCGAAGATTAAACGTTGTGACCGTTCCAGACCGATATCCTTTGCCCCATGTTCATGACTTCAACATGAATCTCAGAAATAAGAAAGTATTTTCAAAGCTAGATTTGGTAAGAGCTTATCACCAAATTCCAATGGCAGAAGAAGATATCTACAAAACTGCAATCACTACGCCTTTTGGCATGTTTGAATTTGTACGAATGCCTTTCGGGCTTAGAAACTCCGCGCAAACTTTTCAACGGTTTATTAATGAAGTAGTTAATAGTTTAGACTTTGTTTTTACATACATTGATGATCTTTTAGTAGCAAGCGAAAATGAGGAACAACATTTCAGAGATCTTCGCGTACTATTCCAGCGCCTCACAGAGTACGGTTTAAATATAAAACCAAGTAAATGTACTTTTGGCGTTACAAATGTTGACTTTTTAGGACATAATATTTCTGAAACGGGAATTAGGCCTTCGGAAGAAAAAGTTTTAGCTATTCGAAATTTTGATCGTCCAAAATCTATTAAGCAGGCACAAAAATTTATTGGTATGGTTAATTATTACCATCGATATATACCAAAATTAGCAGAGTTTACAACAGTTATCTATGATTTAATTAATAGGGCAAATAAGAAGCGAGACAAGATTTTAATTTGGGACGATATATCTAATAAAGCCTTCGAATGTATTAAAGAAAAGTTTGCATCTGCGATATTGTTAAATCATTTTAACAAAGATGCAAAACTTTCTTTAAATGTAGATGCATCCAATACGGCAATAGGTGGTGTCATACATCAAACGTTTAACAATAAGTCAGAACCACTTGCATTCTTTTCGAAGAAACTGTCTCCATCCGAAATTAAATATAGTGCATTTGATAGGGAACTATTAGCTATTTATTTGAACATTAAACATTTCCGTTACCTTCTAGAAGGACGTCAATTCACAGTTTTTACAGATCACAAACCTCTAGTATTTGCTTTAAATTCAAAAACAGAACGCAGTCCAAGACAAATTAGACACATGGAATACATTGCACAATTTACGAATGATATACAGTATATAAAAGGACAGGAAAATGTTGTAGCTGACACATTATCTCGTGCGTTTGAAGTAGAAGCGATTAATAATCCGGATATTAATTTCAAAATTTTACAAAGTGAACAACAACAAGACAGTGAATTAGGCAAACTTACTTCAGAGCAAACATTTCTAAATTTGAAACTAATAAAAATTCCTGTTCTTAACTTTAATATATGGTGTGAAGTGTCAGGAGAAAGTCCTAGGCCTTTCATTCCAAACAATTTAAGAAAAATAATATTTGATATGTTGCATGGGATTTCACATCCTGGTAGTAGAGCTACACGTCGCTTGATAGTTAAGAAATATTTTTGGCCCAAAATGAATAAAGACATCAATACTTGGTCCAAAGAATGTATAAGTTGTCAAAAATCGAAGGTACATCGTCATACAAAATCTCCAGTTATCAAAATTCCAATTCCAAAAACTAGATTTGAACACATTCATTTAGATATTGTCGGACCCTTGCCTGTTTCGAAGGGATATCGTTACATATTAACTATAATTGATAGATTTACACGGTGGCCAGAGGCATTCGCGCTAAAAGACATTTCTGCAGTTACAATTGTAAATAAATTTTTTTAAGGAATATATTTCACGTTTTGGGGTTCCATTGGAAATAACAACGGATCAAGGCTCCCAGTTTACTTCAAACTTGTTCTCAGAATTAACGAAACTTCTTGGAAGTCATCAAATAACGACTTCCCCATATCATCCCCAAGCTAATGGAATAGTAGAACGCTTCCATAGGCAGCTTAAATCTTCAATAATGGCTAGGAATGGGTCCAGAGATTGGTATGAAGAGTTACCGATAGTGCTTATGGGTTTGCGATCGACTTTTAAGGAAGATATTTCGGCAACACCAGCTGAAATGGTTTATGGCCAAAATTTAAGACTGCCTGGTGAATTGTTTGTTTCAACTACAGATAATGTAACTTCAGCGGATGTTTTAAGTAGTTTGCGTGAACATTTTAAAAATTTTAAATCAAATTTAGAACATCATCAAAATTCTAGCGGTATTTTTGTTCCAAAAGATTTACAAGATTGTCATTTTGTTTTTGTACGTGTGGTAAACAAACGTTCCTTGCAGCATCCGTATGAGGGGCCTTATAGAGTTATTAAAAAAAATATTAAAAACTTTAAAATTGAGATAAATAATGAAATTAAATCTATTCCTATTGATCGTTTAAAACCAGCAATGGTTGATAAAACACAGATACCTAACACAAAAACAAAAAAGAAAGTTACTTTTAATTTATTTAACGTTAAATCTCCGGAAGGGGGAGTATTGTAGGGTTAATTGTATTTAATAATTATATTGCTATTTATACTTTGTATTGTTATACTTTAAATATTTGTTTGGAAACAACATTATCGAATTTTTAATTTTCAATCTTGATATATGAATTCTCAAAAATTTTCATTCTGATGAAAAATATAAAACTATTCGCATTTTTAAAATACAATTTAAAATTTATTTCTATTGAACCTCCACAGTCCCCCTATAGGGACGCCTTAAAATCTTTTAAGAAGTAAACCAGGAGAGCCAAAAGGGAATCCTGGAAAAACTTCACAAGCAATATTGAGGAAGCCTCGGAGGCAAATCGCCTACGTAAGGTCCTCTCCAAAAACCCTACTCCTCTCAGCTGTATGCGTGCAGCTGATGGAAAATGGGCCTCATCTAGTGCCGAAATCCGGGATACCTTGGTCACAACCCACTTTCCGGGCGGCACCTCTCAACCATACCTACCCTCGAACTCGCAATCTGACCCAAGGCCGTCGCGGCCCTTGGACCACATAGTCAACAAAAAAGGAGTTAACTGGGCAATCAGGTCCTTCAAACCCTTCAAATCTCCGGGACTAGATGGTATATTCCCCGCCGAACTACAAGCAGCGAGCGATCTTATAAGTCCGCTGCTAACTCAAATCTACAAGGCTAACTCAAATCTACCTGGCCTATATCCCCACGGAATGGACCAAGGCAAAGGTAGTCTTTATACCGAAAGGAGGCAGGATATCCTGCAATAACCCTAAGGATCTTAGACCTATAAGTCTGGCCTCTTTCCTCCTAAAAATTCCAGAAAGATTGCTAGATGCCTACATTAGGCGAACGGCAAATCCAGGACTAATCTCCAACAGCCAGCATGCCTACTCCAAAGGCAAGTCCGTAGAGACGGCTCTACACGCTATCACCTCTGGGATAGAGAAGGGACTTGCTTTCAAGGAGTTTACGCTCGGCATTTTTCTTGATATAAAAGGGGCTTTTAACAACGTTCTCCCATCAGCGGTAACGAACTCCCTGCGTTTGCTGGGAGTGGAGGAGCCTCTGGTGGAGTTCGTTGAACTCGTTCTCCAAAGAAGAACCATTATTTCCGAAATGGGCCATTCTTCACTTACAAGGTATGCCAACAGAGGAACCCCCCAAGGGGGTGTTCTCTCTCCTCTACTTTGGAACCTGACGGTGAACACTCTTTTATCTAGACTAAAGCACACCGGCAGCCAGGTCATTGCCTATGCAGACGACATAGCCCTGACGGCTAATGGAAAGCATCCGTCGGTGCTTAGCGAACTCTTGCAAAATGCGCTGAATCTAACAAAAACCTGGTCTGAGGAATTTGGACTAAGCATCAGCAGTGAAAAAACAGAGATGGTGCTCTTCACCCGCAGACGCAATATACCAGTTTTCACCGCCCCATCGCTGAATGGGAGGGTGATCAAACTCTCTACCGAGGTCAAATACCTTGGCGTAATTCTTGACAAAAGGCTGCACTGGAGGCGTAATATGGAGAAACGCTCCAGGAAAGCCACAATGGCGCTCTACGCCTGTAGGTCGGCAATCGGAAAAAAGTGGGGTCTTCAGCCCCACATTGTCCACTGGATCTACACGGCAGTGGTGCGACCTATACTTTTCTACGCTGTCACCACATGGTGGCCGGCTCTCGAGATCGAATACTCCTTCGGATGCCTCGCGGAGCTAGAATCTGCAAATATAGATGATATTCTGCGCTACATCAGACAAACGCGCTGGTTTAGCTTCATGGGTGTATGAACTCCGGCCCTAAACGGGGCAGTGAAATAACTCCCGCGGGCGCTATTTCTTTTTGATAATGGGCGTTATTTCCTTTTGAAAGAGAAATAACGCCCGCGGGCACTATTTCCTTTTAATTGGAAATAACGCCCGCGGGCGTAATTTCCTTTTTAAAAAGGAAATAAAGCCCGCGGGCGCTATTTCCTATTGTAGCGGGCGTTATTTCCCTTTTGAAAAAGAAATAACGCCCGTGTTGACAAAAGGAGATAATGCCGTGCGGAAATTTAAAGTTCTCGAATAATAAAATAATAAAAATTATTAAATCTTTGCATTCCTTTAAATAATAATAATGATAATAATAATAATAATAATAATAATAATAATAATAATAATAATAATAATAATAATAATAATAACAATAACAATAATAATTATAAAAAATAAAAATTTGGAATTAAAAATCGCGCGATTCGCTTTTTATTATATTAAACCCAATATTTTTAACTCAGTTTTGAGTAAATGATAAATTAATAACGCTAAATATTTTAAATTTTTATTAAAATAAAAAATGAAAATTTGGAATTAAAATCGCGCAATTTTTTATTCCAAATTTTCGCCTGCGGCACTTTTTTTAATAGACCCAGTATTTTTAACTAAGTTTTGAGTAAAGTTAGATTAATAACGCTAAATATTTTAAATTTTTATCAAAATAAAAAATGAAAATTTGGAATTAAAAATCGCGCAATTTTTAATTCCAAATTATCGCCTGCGGCGCTTTTTTTTAATAAACCCCGTATTTTTATTACAATAAAAAATTAAAATTTTTTAATAGACCCAGTATTTTTAACTAAGTTTTGAGTAAAGTTAGATTAATAACGCTAAATATTTTAAATTTTTATCAAAATAAAAAATGAAAATTTGGAATTAAAAATCGCGCAATTTTTTATTCCAAATTTTCGCCTGCGGCACTTTTTTTAATAGACCCAGTATTTTTAACTAAGTTTTGAGTAAAGTTAGATTAACAAGGCTAAATATTTTAAATTTTTATTAAAATAGAAAATAAAAATTTGGAATTAAAAATCGCGCGATTTTTAATTCCAAATTTTCGCCTGCGGCGCTAAAGGCTAAATATTTTAAATTTTTATTAAAATATTTAGCCTTGTTAATTTATCATTTACTCAAATTTTCGCCTGCGGCGCTTTTTTTTTTTAATAAACCCAGTATTTTTATTAAAATAAAAAATTTAAATTTTTTAATAGACCCAGTATTTTTAACTCAGTTTTGAGTAAATGATAAATTAATAAGACTAAATATTTTCAATTTTTATCAAAATAAAAAATGAAAATTTAAACTTCCACACGGGGCTATTTACTTTTGAAAGCGCGCGTTATTTCCAAAAAAAGGAAATAACGCCCGCGGGCGCTATTTCTTTTTATTGGCGGGCGTTATTTCTCTTTCTTGCCAAATTTCAGTGGTCTAACCTAAATACTTCCAGAGATATGACTATGAAGTATTTCATTCGTATGGGAGGTGCCACGCCCCCTTGTTCGTTATGCCCAGTTTTTTTTGGAGGTGGTGGGAATCGATCTCATAAAACCCCTTGCCAAATTTCAGTGGTCTAACCTATATACTTCCAGAGATATGGACTATGAAGTATTTCATTCGTATGGGAGGTGCCACGCCACCTTTTTCGTTATCCCCAGTTTTTTTGAAGGTGGTAGGGATCGATCTCATCTAACCTCTTACCACGTTTCAGTGGTCTAACATAAGTACTTCCAGAGATATGGACTATGAAGTATTTCATTCGTATGGGAGGTGCCACGCCCCCGTTTTCGTTATCCCCAGTTTTTTGGAGGTGGTAGGGGTCGATCTCATATAACCCCTTACCAAATTTCAGTGGTCTAACATGAATACTTCCAGAGATATGGACTATGAAGCAGGGTGCGGTGAACGCTTAAAATACGATCTCTCAAACAACTTATCACTGCATAAAATTGAGTGGTTGGTATTTCTCGCGAGTGACTAAGCTACATTATTAACGAATGCATGTGCAATCTCTCACAAGCAACAGCAATGGTGCAAGCGTAGTCAATTCTATTTTTAGCCATCGATCGTTCGTTGCGAGCGCGCATAGCAAAACCCAAACAATAGCTGTTATTGAAAAGACCACTTACGCTATTTCTCGCGATTGTTTGCGATTTCTGGCGATCGCGATTGCCAGCGATCGATCGCGAGCGTTTGTTTGAAAATCAATTCCATTTGATAAAATAATTTTTTTTTTTTGAGAATGTAGATGAAATATAACTTAAAGTAAAAAATAATAGTTCCCAGTTTTATAACAAAATTTAAGATATACTTAAAATTTTTCTTAAGTGCTATTATTACCAGATCAGCATATTTAAATCTAAAGTATCAATCACAGACCTGTAGAAATTAATATAAAGGTCTTTGACTTTCAATATTATGTTTTCGCAAAATAAAACCAATATTATTTTCAAGGAAATCAAGTTTCTTTTCATGTGGCCCAATCTAATGCATATGTACATACATCATAGGTATTAATATTTTTCAGAAAATTTTATGGAATACAATTTTGCGCAAACATCTATTTAACAACTTTACGCTACCTAAAAAGGCTTATCGCTTATTTATACTAAACAGGTAAAGAAAAAAAAATTTTTTTAAAATTCTATTCTATCAACATATGCACGAACTTAGGTGCATCTGAAAATTATTGATATAACAATTGCCAGCCATGAATACAACTAGCTAAAAATTACCAGTCCCTATGATCCCTTATACATGTGAGATGCAGCAAAAACATTTCTTAACAAGTAAGGAAAGCTGTCTTCGGCTGTGCCGAAGGCTAAATACCTTTCATGAATAAGCGTCACAATTTTCACTGTTCGATCTCAGTACAGCCTGTGTGAGTTTAACTTTAGCTCATTCCGAAATTATCGGAACTATCGATCATTGAATTTTAACATCGACATTCCACATTCTAAAATAGCAATAGTTACGAAATTTCACGTTCCTACCTATATAATTACATGAGTTATCTACCAAAATCCGTTTATCGGAACAATCGATTGTATGGGGGCTGTGTGAAATATTTATCCCATCTCGATGATTTTCAACATCGATATTTCACATATAAAAATAGCGATACCTCCAAAATTTCACGTTCCTACGTGTTTAACTACAGGAGTTATAGCCCAAAATCCGTTTATCGGAACAATCGGTTGTATGGGAGCTATATGTAATATCGGTCCGATCTTTCTGGTTCCGACAAATGATTGCTTATTGGAAAATGGTGGTCGCATACAAAATTTCAGCCAAATATCTCAAAAACTGAGGGACTAGTTTGCGTTCAAACAGATAGACAGACAGACGGACATGGTTAAATCAACTCATTTCGTCATTCTGATCATTTCGGCGTACTTATTGATGGGTCCATCTCTTCTTCTTCTCATACTAACAAACATCGGACCAAAGTTATAATACCATTTCATCTTCATGAAAGGTATAAAAACACATGTCTACATACTTGTGTAACTGACCATAGATTATTTCTAAACAATGGTACTCATCATTCAGTTGACCTTGGGCTTTTAGACAGTTCTTGTTTTTTATTATTTTATTAAAATGTTTTTATTAGGTCGCTTTCGTCGTTCTTGTGCCCGGATTTTTGCATTCGATTTTGAACAAACTTCCTGTTGTGCTAGGGTCTTGAAATATTCACCACAGTTCAGGTCGCGATGACAATGCAATATTATGGAAAAAAAATTCCGATAGGTGGGTCGCGTGGGTCGCTATATTTTCAAAAATCGCATTTATGGTCTGATTTGGCTGAAATTCGGAACATGTATTACTACTATGAAAAGAAATATTTTCCTAAAAAAAAATTCCGTTAGGTGGAGCTGAGATCGGGGTAATAAAAACTGAAAATCCTAATTATGGACCGATTTAACTGATATTTAGCGTGTGTATTACTTAATCAATTTCCAAATGTTCAAAAAAAAATTGCACCCGCTAGGTGGCGCGTGAGTCGTTCTATTGACGAAATGCGAAGGTCTGTTTTCGGTGTCGATTAATTTGTTTTTCAACGAACTTCCCGTTGGAGTAGAATCTTGAAATTTTCATCGTCGTTTAGTTTTCTGGCCCCACGCAGTATAACAAAAAAATAAGTCCGAGAGTTGGCGCACGGGTAGAGATATTTGAAAAGTTTCATTTCCAGAGATTTTGCTTTGGATTTTGAACTAACTTCCCATTGAGCTGGGGTTTTGAAATTTTCACCATCGTTCAGGTTTCGCTGACAATGCATTATACAAAAAAAAAATCCAAAATATTGCTTTAATTGCAAAAGTCCCATTTATCGGCCTATCTTCCTTATTGCTATCTGAATATTTCGTACACATGCTGCGCATGCTATAATGAGTTTTCAGCGCCATAAACAGCATCGAAATTTCGAATATTTCATCTGCATACATTTAGGCGCAGTCACTGTTGCACAAAGGAAAGATAATGTGCTTTATAATGCTTAAAAAAGAATAATTTCATTCATGTAACCATAGACACACCGCGTAAAGCGTGTAAACGTAGAAAATTGCCGAATGCGCAAATGAACTGTCAAAATTTTATGGAACGAAGCAAGGCGAATTCATACAGGTGTGCTCGAGCGAATTCAGATCTACACGCATGCACACACTCCTTGTGGCTGTAAATGTCAGACAAAGCAACAACATAAGCAATTTGACAGCTACGATTTGATTTTCAGGGAAGAAGAAGAAACCATATGGTGGGAGGATGCCACCTGTAATGAATTCGCCTTGGAACGAAGTTTACACAAATTCGGTAAACTTCCGCGAGGAGTTTAGTGTGTAAATACCTCGAAAAATTACCCAATTTTTATTACGCTGTTCGACATGCAGTTTTTCAAAGCAGTCAATTCACACTAGACAAAAATAGAAGAATATGATAAAAAATGGGTCAAAAATTAAATTAATAAGAATTTCAAAATAAAAAGTATTCACATACATTTATCTATATCGTTCATCTAACTGAGCTGTTAAATGTATATATTTACGCTTTTGTTAAGTTATATGGTTACATGAGTACCACTAATATGACACAGAATATCCAATTACAATCTTAGAAATTTTCACAGACTCACAACTAAAAAGTATAAAATAAAAAATAGAATAAAAAATATTTTTAATTTAAAATGTTTTTTAAAATGAACTAAAAACTGGAAAATAATTTCCCCTCTGCCTACATAGATTCTTCACCACGTAAGCGGGAATTCTTATAGGTATTAAATAGTTTTTGGAGTTTGAAATGTATAAAAACATTTGGCGCTTGCTATATCGTTTTTTTAGAAAAGCTCATATCGGTAATAAGATTGTTAGAAATTAATGCGAACCATCTTTAGCGTAAATATAAATAATTAATAATAATAATCAAGCTCAATTTTTATTTTTACGAACAATATTTATAGTTAGCCTTCATAATGACCAACTTCTCGAATGAGAAGTCAGTCATGGACTGTCTTCTGGGGCTGTTGATAATGCCCGCAAAAGAAAACAGCCCCTCAACAGGCGCGGATGAGAGCAAAGGGGTATTAAATTTTATATACGCCTCCCTCAGATAACAATATTTGTTTAAAGAGTCTTCGGCGGTGGAATCATCGTTCAGATAGCTGTAATATTGGTTCGATATTGCAGCTGCCACATCTTCTGTTGACTCTAACCGAGCTGACGGGGTAACGGTATCTCCATCTGTAAAGAAATGTACAAACAAATTACAAACAATATTTGTAATTTTTGAAATCTTCATACCGCCGGAATCGTAGTCAAATAACGCATCATAATCGTTTCGTTTTAATTTATTTTCAAAATTAAACGAAAGATTATCCTTACTAAGAGACTCAGTAATGCTCTGAATGACGATCCGGTTCACTCGCTCGACTGTCATGGCCGGAATTGTGCGTTGTAATACTTTGATCCACTTATTTTTGATACCTGGAGTCAAAACCGCTGCAGCTACTGCAATATTCGCTGTTGGTGCTAGAAGAAAATATGGCTCAAACCTTTCCCTCAATTTTTTTTCCAAATTTATGTCGAGCGAGCGGAATATAACGAATTCATTATTTTCGCTAAATTTAATTAGCTTATTGCTCAGCGTCATGAGAGTCGGTATAAGGAAGCCATATTTAACTTCTTTGTGCCCCTGCATAAAGTCAAGCGCTGCAGCTACCGGCTCCATTAACGCAACGTATGACTCCAGGTACCTCAAGTCTCCTGAGTGGATTTGCGGCACATTTACTTCACAGCACAGGTGTCCCAGTTCTTCCTTATGCTGCAGTAACCTTTTAACCGCATCGTATAATGAGTTCCAGCGGGTTAATACGGGGACAACAAGTGAACAGCCTAAAACGCGAACTACCACTTCTGAGGACTTTGGATAGGAACACTTCTTGCACAAAGCGTTACACTTTTGAAAAACCTGAATGATTTAAAAAACCATGAACCAAAAAAAAAAATCAACCAATGAATAGAAATTTACCATATTGTTCTGGTAATCAAGTTCTCCGTTGGATTTCAAAATTTTCAAGAAGTCAGTAGTCGCAAGCAAATTAAGGGTGTGACTGGCACATCTCTGATGCTTAGGCAAAAGACATTCATTTTCGAACTGAGGCAGGTCATTATCGATGTCGTCCATGTCTGGGGAAACCCCGTGCTCCTTGAACGCCTTCACAAAATTTTAACCGTTGTCAGTGACAGTCATGACGACATTTGAATTGTTTAGTCCAAAGGAGCTGTTTATGTCGCTAATGACCTGCGTCAGTTTTTCGGATGAATGTGTACCAGTCAGTCTCCTGCAAGCTAAAGCAGCTGACCTTCTCTCCAATTTGTCATCCAACCAGTGGCACGTGTACAAGAAGAAGCTACGGTGATTACCCGACCATATGTCAGCCGGTATCAAGTACTTGAAAGGAATTGAAAATAATTGAAAGTAATTGGCAAAAGTACTTCAACTACTTTGTCAACTACTTTCAACTCCTTTCAATTACTTTTGGTAATTGATGGTAATTCCAATTACTATTCAATTACAAGTAGTTGTACTCGAGTACTAATTCAATCTCAGCTGAAAAGCAATTACTATTTAATTACAAATACTTTATGAAGTAATTGTATTGAGTAGTAATTGTACTCGAAATTTAACAGGTCTGTTCTGCGTGCCTACCAATGAGGCAGTGCCCAGTTAATACGCCTATTAATATGGAGATTTCTCTTCTCCTTAGGGCATAAATTTGTCTTGATCTTTTATGATCCCATTTCGGCCAGGTTTCTTTGGATATCCGGCATCCTGAAGATTGCAGCCATCTTTCGTTGGCTTGGCGGAGTGTGTACTCCTTCAGCATAAGCTTGCATGTGGCAAACGGCATACCTAAGCGCTCTTTATCCCGAAGAACCTGCTTGGTCGCGCCCTGCCTCGCAAGTTCGTCTGCCCTACAATTTCCCTCAATGTCCCTGTGTCCCGGGACCCATGTGAGGTTCACGCGGTTCTGTTGGGCCATCTCTTGAAGAGATCGACGACAGCTGAGCGTCAGTTCAGAGTTGAACGAGTAAGAGCCAAGGGATTTGATGGCCGCTTGGCTGTCGCTGAAAATACGGATATCCTGTCCGATGGTGCGTTCACCTATCCAAGTCACGGCGTCCATGATTGCAGAAACTTCAGCCTGGAAGACGCTGCAGTGATCAGGTAGTCTAAAGGAGAGTTCTAGGTCCAAATCCCTTGAGTAAACCCCTCCTCCGACTCTGCCGTCTAACTTCGAGCCGTCGGTGTATATAAAAGTGCCGCCATTAGTAGCGGGACACCGATCTATGTTCTCCCAGTCTTCCCTGCTGGGAATGTTTATTCTAAAACAACAATCTCCGACTGTTGTGGTCGCACACCGATCTGTGCTGAGCGGAAGAAAGCTATAGGATCCCAAAATACAGGCGTGTCCAGTAGTGCTTGCGCCCCAGCCGGACGTTTCGCTTAGCCGCAGAGCCGATGCTGCTGCTACTCGGTGCCCTTCCAGATCGAGTGGCAAAATGCCAAGAATGACCTGGAGTGCTTCATTTGGCGTTGTTCTTAACGCACCGCTTATACAGATCATGCAAGATCTGTGTAATTTACCTAGCAGATTAAGGTTTGTTGCCTTGCTCAGCGCAGGCCACCATACCACAACTCCATAGAGCATGATTGGTCGAATGATTGCAGTGTAGATCCATTTGCATATTTTGGGGCTGAGCCCCCATTTCTTTCCAATGGCTCTTTTGCACGTGTAGAGTGCAATACACGCTTTCTTCTGGCGCCGAAGAACATTCTCCTTCCAGGTTAGTTTCCTATCCAGAACTGTGCCCAAGAACTTGGCTTTGTCAGCCAAGTTCAGGTGCACGTCATTCAGTTTTGGTAGTATTAGCGGTGTTATCTTATAGCGGTTGGTGAAAAGGACCAGTTCTACTTTTCCCGGGTTGATGCTCAGTCCGCAGCGCGAGCACCATGAGGAAACCTCTCGCAGTGCTACTTGCATCAAATCGCACTCCCTGCAGCGAAATCTCAAACTAGTCAGAAAAATACTAGTATACAACTATAATTTTCTGGCAGAACTCATACTAGTCAGGAAATATCCTTTTCATACTAGTATACAACTATAACTTTCCGGCAGAACTCATACTAGTCAGGAAATATTCATTTCATACTAGTATGCAACTAGAATTTTCTGGCTGAATTCATACTAGTCAGGGAATATCCATTTCATACTAGTTTACGACTAGAGTTTTCTGGATTAACACGTACTAGTAAGGAAATATCAATTTCATACTAGTATGCAACTAAAATTTTCTGGCTGAAGTCTTACTGGTCAGCAAATATCCATTCCATACTAGTATACAACTAGATGTTTCTTGATGAAATTATACCAGTTAAAAAATACGAAATTCATTCATTTCGTTTTCTCTTATAATTCATACGTAGATGCTTTTTCGTGATAGGATAAATACAAATGATAAAATAAAGGTTAAGCCAGGAAAATTCTGGTTGAAATCATACTAGTCCAGGTTCAATGCTTCTTGGACTAGTATGGGACTAGTATATTTCATACCAGTCCTCTTTGGACTAGTATGTGGACTAGTTCAATTTATGGAAATTATACTAGTACAGGTTGAACTAGTATGGAACTGGTATTATACAACTAGTATGAAACTGGTATTTCCTGACTAGTAGATAACTGGTATATTCTGGTCGAAATCTGACAATTGACATCTCGTTATATATATATATATATGCTTATATGGAAAAAAGACACAACACCGACTAGTTGTGCCCGGTGCACCAACTAGTTCTAAAGTAGTTTTCAACTAGTTGCTTTCGCTGCAGGGCTATAGCTAAGTCGTCCGCATATGCCACTACATTAATTTTCATACAGCTATTTTTCAATAACAGAAACTAGGCTGTGAAGCGCAGTTTCTGTAGATTTCCCTTTGGTGTATGCATGCTGATAGCTACAGATCAATAGTAGAGGAGAGGTAGTCATTTATTATCCTCTCGAAGGTTTTGAGCACAAAGGATGAGAGACTGATCGGCCTATAGTCCTTGGACTCGTAATGAGACGCCTTCCCCGCCTTAGGAATAAACACTACCGTGGCACTTCTCCAGGAGCACGGAATGTAGCTAAGAGCCAGGTAGGCTGTATAGAGAAATACCAGCCATTTGGCTGATGTCTCCAGCGTGTTTATGAGTTGTGCGGGAATAATCCCGTCTGGCCCGGCTGCCTTGAACGGTTCGAAGCTTTTAACCGCCCACCTAACCTCCGTGATGGGTATGTATACAGCCATGTTTGTTGTAGGTGCTAAGGGTTCCTCATGCAAGTTCCCTAGGGTTTCCCTCTCCGTGCTGGTCCAGGATCCGTCAGGTTTGCGCAAATAGCTTGTGGCTGTTTGAGTTTTTGAGAGCACTCGTCTAAGTCTCGCTGTATATCTTCTCCTGCCTCAGAGCTTTATTGTCAGCCCTGAGTTTAACTTTATATTCGAGCCATTGAATCTCCGTGACAAGGCTCTTGGCCTTATTAAATTGTGTCCTACATGATTTGCGAAGCGAGTCCAGGTCGTAGGACCACCAATGCGGCCTATGTTTACCGCGTGGTTTTGGCACTGGGCAAGCCTGCTTTAGGGCATTCGAGAGCACCGGCTGCTCAACAGAAAAGTCTAGAACTAATTCTACGTACCGGTGGTCGGAGAATGAGTGTTCATCGAGAACGCGCCATTTTCTGACCCACTCATAAGCGCCTTCGCTGCAAATAGTGAGATCTATGACCTCCCTACGGGTGTTAGTAATAAACGCAGGTTCGTTACCCACGTTGCAAACTACCAGGTTAGTTGTTAACAAATAGTCAAACAACGACTCTCCTCTAGCATTGATATCGGAGCTTCCCCACTGGACGTGATGAGCATTGGCGTCAGTCCGATAATAAGATGACCCATGGAAAAATTTGCCACCAGGTCTTTTACCTCCCTCTGTGGCGGAGGTTCTTCGGCGTCGTAGGGCATAGAGACCGACGCCATCGTCAGACTGGTACTGTCGACTGTTAATCTGGCAGCTGTAACGTCACCATTGGTATAGTTGAGCAAGGCGTTCAGCTCAGACTTAACCAAAATACAGGCTCTAACCCTGCCCCCTCGCTGGCTCGGATAAGCTTAAAACCCTTAGTCCGCAAACCGCAAATCCTTTAGCTGTTGACCCAGGGTTCTTGGATGAGGACCACATCTACGTCGCCTTTAGAGAGACGACTGATTAAAGCAGCCGAGGCTGCTTTAGAATTGTGCAGGTTTATCTGAATCACCACCAACATGAGAGCGCTCAGACTTCCCTGCCACCGCCGTATTGTCGAGTTCCACCTCGTCTGGAGGCTTATCTTTCAACGACGATTTGTTCAGACCACGAGTTGGCGTGGCAGAGATCCTACTAACTGTGACAGTATCAACATTGGTGCGCTCAGGACTAGCTGCTATCACTGTGACGTTGAGGTTTTCCCCGTCCAGCAGGCTGTCTCCCATCTCCGAGCTGCTCACTGCTCCTTCTCCATTTGACGTGGCAGTTACCATACTTTCCGAGTCGGACATCTCCGACTCCTCTTCCGGCACTGCGATGTCCGAGTCCTACCGTGCAGCCGAAATAGCAGCGCGCTGTGCATCGCAGCGGTATACGTGGTTCACGATCTGACCCATGCCGTAGTGCACTCGTCCATTGCACCGTTTAAGGGGCTCGACTGCCTCCTTATTCAAGGTGAAGACCACTTGCCTATCAGGCCCTACCGCATCCTCGACCAGATTGACACCTCAGTCTTGCGTCGGGAGAGACGGGTTCATGATCCTCAGCATCCTGAGAATTCTCTCAGGTTCAGCAGGGATAGCAGGAGTCCACGCTCTTGCCCTTGGCCGAGCTGGGATGTCCTTCCAGTCGACAACCTTGATTCTTGCCCCTTGGTAGATCTCACCCAGTCTTGCAGCTGCTGCCTTGTACAGTGCAACAGTTTTTGCATCGTCGCAAGCGAATACCTTGATTCGGCCCTGGTGCCATCCCGCATCAGAACCCATCGGCGTGGCACCCGGAGACTCATCCATAATGTCGAGAAGGGCATTACCGATAGCGTTCCGGACGTACCGCCACTGGTCCATAGGGATGGCCCAGCTTTCGTTACCTCGGTCAATGACGCCTATGAGGATCCTGTCCTTAGTCACTTCAGCAAAGCTGAGTTTACCCACTACGGGGGCGTGTTGCTGCCGCTTCGGTGAGGTTTTAAATCCACGTCCGATCTCTGGCGTTTGAAGGGATTTCCAATAACCTTCTTTGGCGCGTAATCGCTTTGGAAGTTCGGTAAGATAGCTTCAGCCATCTCCACCGTCTTTCTAGCATTCGGCGATATCGTCTCTTGTGAAATACCCTCGTATTTCTTCAGGATCCTTGCGGCCGCTCTTTTGTCCAAGTACTCAGAGCGACTGAGAGATGTCTTTTAGGGTAAATTTCGACCCGTAGTTGCCATCGCGGTCGTTCCCTTATTTAGATCTCTGGGGCCAGGTCGTGAGACCACTGCCACAGACGTTAAAGACTTGGTTTCGGTACCGGCACTTACTGGAGCTTTAGCATCCGCCGTTAAATGTGCCGTATACATTGTTGTATCTTTAGTTTTAGGGTTTTTATTACTATTTTTCATCTTGTTCGTACGAACCCTCGCCGGGCAAGGCCAGTTTAGGGTCAAGGGAAGAGTAAGGGGAATGTGTCGTCCGCCGCGGCAGAGCCCCATACCGCGGTAAGGCCATAGTTACTCTCCGAGGCGGCCCGGTATCAGAGAGGCTCCGTTCGATTACAGCCACGATCTTAGTCGTCGCGCCAGAGAGGCTTGGCTTCTCTCGAGATGTAGTACCGGCGACGCTAGGATCACAAGGCAGCGTAGCCCTGTGGCTATCTACTTAAGCCCTCGTACCCCGACAAGGTGTCCACCCTTCACGAGGGGCAGTTACTTCAACTAAAATTTCCGTCCAAACAACCAAAATTTGGTCAATTCAACAGAATTTGGTCAATTTCAGGATAACAGTACGAGATTGTTGATTTTACCAGTGCCATTTTTTTGTGTATATACACCAAAAATATAGCAGTTGACATACTAGTTCATATATACATCAGAATCATATTTGCATTTATATATGTTTTCTAATAAAGTTCGAAATCTAGGATTTATTGTGAATTCTACTTTGAGTTGTTCAGATCATATTAATAAAGTCGTTAGTACCCTATAAGTCGTTTTGCGTAGATTACGAATGACAGCCTCTTTTACACCATTAGAGACTAGAAAAAAGTTGGCCATTCAGTTAATTTCGCCTCACATCACGTAGTTATTCTGAAATTGTTTATAGCAAATTAGATTATGTTTCGTCCCACAAAATTGAGATTGCCTTCAATAATATAAAGCGTTATGTTTATGGCGTTGGAAGATATCGAGCGGTGTGCGCCAAAAAGTAAATTGTTCAGGAGACGTTTTTTTTTTTAATTTCTTTGCATCCAGTTTATATATTGTCATGAAATTTGGTAAGTAATTCTATTTAGCTCCTTTATATATAATGCAATAAATATTTTTTTAATATTCGTAATATAAAGGCACTTTTTGCCTGCACAAAATTAAGCCACTGTCTGAAAAATGTGGCTGTTGCGTCAAAATTTTTTTTCAACAAATGTTTGTTTTCTGTTCTCTTCTTTTGATATTTCCAATTATGCACATGTAAAATAAAGAGTTTTGAGTTAAATTAAATTTTTTTCCTTAAAAAAAGGTTTTTAATGGATGCAACTAAATTAATATGTATGAAAATAAAGGTGTTCTTTACAACCACTTTTGAAATACAAATTATGTACATACATACACATTAGAGTGACCACAAATGCAAAAGTGCTGATTTTTTTTGCTCCCCGCGCATTTGCTGATAGCTTGACAATAGAAAATAAGATCTGCATAAAAATCTGACCACCTGTAGTGGGAAATAGCCACGCGCATTTGACTTAAAGTTCAAAAATTAACCTAAAAATTACGCATGGCTTTAGAGAGCAATATCTCTTTAGCAATGATTTTCGGAGAAATAATGTATTCATAATTTTTATACAAAATGAAACAGGGAACATATTCTCCATATGATATTTATACCTACCGTTATCCTTTCAGGACATATTGAGTCCTTAAAGTGAAATTAAAATTTTTTTGTTTGTTAAAAATGCAAAAATAAATATTTAAAAAATTGAGAATTGCATAAACCATACATCATTTAATAGGTTATTTAAAGTAGTTTTACACATCATAATTTTTTTTTAATTTTTTATTATAGTCAAGAAAATGATTTAAAATAAGCAAGCCTTTTTAAGCATTTTTTTAAACTTTTTTTTTACCAAACTGAAAATATCGTAGTAGGCTTTGCAATTAAAAAAAGCGGTACCTCGTTTGAAAGGAAATTAAAATAAGCTTCCAACGACGTATAATATGTAGGGGTGGACCAAACCATGGCTGAGGAATAGCTGGTCAAAGTCAAAATTTTGTCGAATTTTTACGAGTTATGAAAAAATTTTGATTTTGAAATTTTTTTTTTTTTTGCGAAGTTGTAAAAATCAACTTTTTATTTTTCCTAAAATTAGTGTGTATAATTACAAACACTTTAAGCATAATATTACAAAGATTTAGTAAAAAACTCTATTTTTGGCGATTTTTTTGTAACTTTCAACCAGGGTTGCTTTGAAAAATTTTTTCCTACCTAAATCCAACTAAACACCTACCAAAGTGGCCGTTATCCTACCAACATTTTTTCACGGCATCAAAGCTTTTCTCATGAGTCAACTCTACGTCAACTCGAAAACACGTCGGAAAATCTTGGGAACGGTCGCAAAAATTACCTAGGTCCGATCCTATTTAGGGGGCTGGGTCCATTATATTTATAAGCAGAGCACCTTTCTGAGTTGTGGTTCTTCAGGCGCACTTAAAAAAAGTAACCCTGAGGCGACACAACACCGGCTTCGCGATCAGTTTTCCTGAGTACAACACACTTTTGGCAACACCTTACATTTGTCATTTCAGCAACTAGGTACATGAAATTGACAGAAATTTTTCAACTAGGTATGATTGTAAATATCTTCTTCCTGGGACAGAAACGGGTCTTTTGGTACCTCTCCTGACATTTTCTGGCGTGTTTTTCGAGTTGATGTAGAATCTATACAATTGCGAGTTTTTTCTTGTACCCAGGTCTCATATCCGGGTTTCATCAAATTATGTTAAAAAAGCACTCCAAGACAATTGTGACATTATCTATTTGCCAGGGTTTATTAGTTAAAGCGAATTAAAATCTTGACTCACTATTAACGCATGTATCAAAATTATCATGGCAAAATACTGACTTCAAAGGTCCAAAGAATGCGACGGAGCGTTGCAGTATCTAAATAAATCACTCTTGAATTCGTCCTTGATCAAGTACTCAGATTTTGAAAAAAAAAAAAAAACAGTTTGCATCACTACTGACCCTAACAAGCCAGCCGGTGAAAAACAATCAACATCTATACACTAACTATGCAATAACTTCGTAAGTAAAACCCGTCATTTGTGATACGAATTTCCAGATCAAAAGTGATCATACATATTTGATATGAAAGCCACTTCTTCCAAACACAGAAGAATGAGACTTACTTTGAAGAATTTGACTTTCAGAAAGACAATGATGTTACTCGAAGGAAGGTAAAAACCTACCAAAATTCATATCGTCCTACCATCCTACCAACAGGAAAAAAACCTACCAGTTTTGGTAGGAAAAGCCCACTTATCACATCCCTGCTTTCAACATCCCTACTTTTTATAAAATTTGAACAGGTCGATGTCTGTATATTGCAGATATTCAAAAAAAAAAAAAAAACTCTTAGGCCCTGTTCGGAGTCATAGCAGACACCTCAGTAATATGGGAAACATAATTTGGTTGCATCACCCTAATGAATTACTATGAATATATTTTCTAAGATGGTAACCATAATTCCACTTGTATTCTGACCACCTTAACTTTAATAGCTGCGCTTTTTTACTTTATAAGATATAACACCTAACTGTTGTACTCGCATTAGTCCCTTTTAGAAGTTAGGTATACATACATATATACACAAGCATATATACTGAGCAATACGCATCAGTTAGTATAATGTATAAATATCCATGATTGTGCATATGCCCTCTCAGTAGCTATGTATGTCACATTTTTTTTGTACAATTATTCTCACATTGGAAAACTGCAGTTATTAAATCAGGCGATTTTGGCAAGCAGCATTTCAAGAAAAGAAATTAGTTTTTAGTCTTTGTTAATAAGCGCACGGCCACGTACATACGAATTTGCTCTTATTGAAATAAACATTTGTTAAATTGAAGGTTAGATCTTCTGGTTTTTTATTTAATTGGAATTGTGCACTAGCTACCAAAAAGGCTTGGTAGCTCATCATTTGGTGACCCCGACGTGATCGCCGTGCGCTTTCACTGACAAAACTTCGCTTTATCGAGCATAAATTTTCATTCGCAATAAAATTAGTGGTTGACACATAAGCCACATAATCATTGTTCGCAAATAAAATCCTTGCCAACAACAGCAGAAATTGTTACATTTTTTTTTCGTCGCAATAAATAAGCTGAAAATTTCCCGTAACCTAATTTTGCCAAATATCATCAACAATCATAATGGCCGAAGAGGGTGCTCAACTCAAGGATATCTCAGCAGGTGCGGGCGCTGGTGTTGGCGCAGGTGCGGTCGCAGGTGTACAGCTAGCAACTGATCGTCTAAATTATCTTCGATTAAAAACCAACGCCTTATATGACCAACTCCAACGTTTAGCTACCCAAATGAACACCGAGACGCTAAATTCCATGGATGAGTATAATCTAACAGCATTATTAGATTCATTGCAGGAACGAAAATCTACTTTCACAGCCACACACACAAATTTGGAGGAGTTAGATTTCGAGGCTATTACTAGTGTTATACCCAGCAAATTCGATGCTGTTCTAGTCAATCTCAGAGCTACCCTGCAACGTGAGATAGGAAAGCGAAATGCTTTGCAGCACTGCTCCACACTTAGAACGACCACCACTGAAACTCCATCAATCGTCGTAAATGCCAATCGGTCACGTCTCCCGTTGTTAACTCTACCAAAATTTAGTGGTGCATACACGGAGTGGGCAAATTTTCATTCAATGTTTATGTCTGTCATCGATAAAGAGACCGATCTTACACGTATCGACAAGCTTCAGCATTTGCGTTCATGTTTGAGTGGTCCTGCACTGGATACCATTCGCGCACTTGAGATAAGCGAGAATAATTACACCACCGCATTAGACCTTCTTCAAAAACGGGTTAATAATAAAAGGCTTATTTTTCAGGCACACATCAGAGAGATTTTTGGGCTAGAAAAGGCAGATGCTACTGTGGGCAAGCTGCGGGAATTAACCGACAAGATAACAGCGCATATTCAAGCGCTCCAAACACTTGGATCGAAGGAACAGATTTCCGATTGCATCATAGTACAACTTCTGACTCAAAAACTAGATAAGGCTTCTCAGGCAAAGTGGGAAGAGACTTCACCAATTAATGAGTTACCTTCTTGGGACCAATTGTCAGCATTTTTAGAGAAACGATGTAGAACACTCGAAAACGTCGAACATGCAACAAAACCGCAATCAAATAACGCAAATAAATTTTCAAAAAACGTGAGTACAACCCAAAAAAGAACCTTTGTTGCTTCGAATAAATCGTTAGGCAAATGTACCTTTTGTGGCTCGTCTGAGCATTTGATTTACCACTGCCAAAGCTTTATCAATTTATCGCCAACCCTTCGCCATACGGAAGTGAAAAAGCTTGGCCTTTGTATTAATTGTTTGAGTAAGGGTCATCAGAGGCGTGACTGCAAGTCTGGATCATGTCGCAGCTGCCAATCAAGGCATCACACGATGTTGCATTTTGAACGAGCTCCCGCAGCTTCGTCCACTCCTTTGCAGCCAACCCTGGCACAATCAAACGCCATGACAGCGTCGTTGTCTTCCTCGCCTCACACCCCTTCTCCTCCTGATGCTGTGCTTCTAGCCACCGCCATAGTTCTTATTAAAAACCAATGTGGAACCTTCGTACCTTGTCGGGCTCTTTTGGATTCGGGTTCACAGCTGAATTTCATCACAAGTCGTTTCGCCAATCAACTGCAACTACGTAAAACCAAATCCTTTGTTTCAGTTTCCGGTATTGGGGATGCCAATTTCTCCACTGACGGATACTCAGTCGATATCGTTCTGAAGTCGCGGACTTCAGATTTTGCAACAAACATCACCGCAGTCGTTGTTCGAACAATTACTGATAACCAACCTAGCTTGTCTGTTAGCACCGCTGATTGGAAAGTTCCCTCGAACATTCAGCTAGCCGATCCAAATTTCAATTTGCCACAACGTATTGATCTGCTCATCGGAGCAGGGCTTTTCTTTGAGCTACTTTGTGTGGGCCAAATTCAGTTAGCACCTGGATTGCCCTTACTTCAAAAAACTCTTCTAGGCTGGGTGCTATCTGGCGGTGGCCAACAGGTATCTAAATTGTCTTCCCTGGTGGCTAGTCAAATCTCATCTGGCGTTACAGCTCCTTGTGACACATCATCCATTTCTCGATTAGACAATTTAATTCGCCGCTTCTGGGAAATTGAACACGTCTTCGAATCCATTTCAAAAACTACAAAGGAAGAACTCGATTGCGAAATACATTTCAAGCAAAATTACTCGCGCTTGCAATCAGGTGAATACTCGGTTCGCCTGCCCATGAAACATGGAACTGAGCTTTTAGGAGATTCGTATTTGCAGGCTTTTCGTCGATTTCAAAACCTTGAAAAAAACTCAGTCGTGATCCTCATGTCAAAGAAAAATATTGCGCATTCATGAAGGAGTATCTCGATCTAAATCATATGTCACTAGTTCCCAGCGCTTCTGCTCCTGAATGCAAGTATTTCCTCCCACACCATTGTGTTACAAAGGATGATAGTACAACCACGAAGCTGCGGGTTGTATTTGACGGCTCTCCAGCAACAACATCTGGATCATCCCTGAACGACCTGCTAATGGCAGGACCAACAATCCAACCCAAGTTGTTTCACATTCTCCTTCGTTTTCGTACGTTTCCAATTGCTCTTACAGGAGACATTTGCAAGATGTATCGCTGTGTGCGAGTCACATCTCCAGACAACATGCTGCAGTGCATACTATGGCGTGAGTCTCCCGAAGAAGATTTACGCATTTACAAGTTGGAAACGGTTACATACGGCACAAAGTCTGCCTGGTGGTAATTCTGTGGAGGAAGTACTAGACATTATGCAGGAAACAACTAGCCTTCTCAAAAAAGGAAATTTTCAACTGCGTAAGTGGTGCTCCAACAATTTAGAAGTTCTTTGTAAAATACCCGATGCTGACAGGGAGGAGTTCTTAAAATTCGATGACGGCAGTGAAATCACCAAAGCGCTCGGACTGGTTTGGGACCCTATTATAGATAAGTTCTTATTCTCATTTAAGCCACCACCATTTCGTAAAAATTCGAAACGCTCTGTTCTATCAACAATTGCTAGCTTTTATGATCCATTGGGACTAATAGACCCAACGCTAACTAAAGCAAAAATCATAATGCAACGGATGTAGCGTGATAAGCTAGAGTGGAACGAAAGCTTACCAAACTTGCTTGAAACTGCTTGGTTGGAATTTGGTAGAGACTTCGCAGCAGTAGAACGTGCATCATTCCCGCGTTACGTACTACAACCTGGAGCAAGCATCGAAATTCATGCATTTTGCGATGCAAGCCTTGAGGCCTATGGGGCTTGCATTTATACCCGCTCGATCAATGATCAAAAAATTCAAACAAATCTATTGTGCTCGAAGGCTCGAGTTGCTCCGCTCAAGACACTTACTGTGCCAAAGTTGGAGCTCTGCGCTGCGGCTCTGCTCGCACAACTAGTTGGAGAATTAAAAACTATGAAACTTTTTAACTGTCGTTTTTTTTGCTGGTCAGACTCATTGGTTGTGCTGTCTTGGCTCCGAGAGGAATCATCCAAATTCAATGTATTTGTTGCTAATCGCGTATGCGCCATCCAGCAGCTCACGCAGGATATGGAGTGGCGCTATGTTCCCACAGCTATGAATCCAGCCGACATTTTGTCCAAAGGAGCGGGACCAAACGAACTCATTACCTCAAGCCTTTGGATGCATGGACCTTCATTCCTCAACGAATGCGAATCAAATTGGCCAAAAAATCCCGCACCCTCGGTAAATCTTCGTCAAAGGGTTTTGCTCACATCAAACGAAAGAGTCGATATATCGCTAAGTTTCAAATACATAAACTCGTTTCATATGATGCAGCGCATTTTCGCGTACGTGAGCAAATTTATTAACCTGAAAAACTCGACAACAAAAACCTCACAGCTTACAACCACAGACATTCATAACGGCACTCAGTTGCTACTTCGTATTGTTCAAAGAGCACAGCTGTGGCCGGAATATGCTGCCCTGAAGAACCACACTTGTGTTCACAAGTCTAGCAGCATCGCTTCCCTGTCTCCTTTTCTTGACGACTTTGATCTCATTCGAGTTGGTGGGCGTTTAAAGCATTCAACTCTTGACTTCGAAGCACGGCATCTGTGTATCCTTCCAAAGGATCATCCACTAACAGTCGCCATAATTACTCATTACCATCGAAAGCATCATCATGCCGGACCTCAAGCATTGTTAGCTTCTATTCGGATGAAATTTTGGCCAATTGGCGGTAGAAAAACTGTTTCGAGTGCCATAGGAAAATGCATCATATGTTGCAGATCAAAACCACGACTTGTCCAGCACATAATGGCTGACCTACCCAAGGAACGCATTCAGCCCTCGCGAGCTTTCATCATAACTGGTGTGGACTATTGTGGCCCATTTTACTACAAACCTGAAATGCGTAACAAATCACCTCAGAAATGCGACGCCAGTATTTTTATCTGTTTTTCAACAAAGGCCGTCTGGATGGAACTGGTTAAAGATCTCTCGACCAGTGCCTTTCTTCAAGCGCTAAAACGATTCATTGCCACACGCGATATACCAAGCTGCGTCTGGTCTGATAATGCTACTAATTTTGTTGGGGCTAGAAATGAACTGAAGGACCTGCGTCGTTTAGTCCTTAGCGAAAAACATCGTGAGGAAGTTCACAACTTCTGTCTAAGTAATGGAATCGATTGGCGTTTCATACCTCCCCGGTCGCCACATTTCGGGGGGCTGTGGAAAGCAGCCGTAAAAATGGCCAAACATTTTTATCGCTCGGTGGGCTCTGCTCTCCTTGGCTTTGACGAACTACGAACATTGGTATGTGAAATCTCAGCTGTAATTAATTCTCGTCCTATTGTATCAATTTCAGAAAACCCGGAAGATCTAGACATACTTACACCGGGTCACTTTCTGATTGGTGGTCCACTTACCGCACTGCCCGAACCTGATGTTACACACCTCAATTACAATCGTCTCGACCAATGGCAACGAGTTACTCAAATACAACAGGTTTTCTGGAAGAGATGGAGTCAAGAGTACCTCACTCTCCTCCAGCAGCGTATAAAGTGGCGTACACCACAAATCAACATAAAAGTGAATGATGTTGTGTGCATAAAGGATGAAAACACGACACCCCTAAACTGGCCACTTGCTCGTGTAACTGAGATCATTACCGGGGAAGATGGAGTTGCACGAGTAGCTATCCTACGTACATCTTCTGGTACTGCTCGTCGAGCAGTAAACAAACTATGCGTTCTTCCAGTCAATGATACTGTTGAAAGCCCGAATCTTTCAACGGGGGGAGGATGTTCGGAGTCATAGCAGACACCTCAGTAATATGGGAAACATAATTTGGTTGCATCACCCTAATGAATTACTATGAATATATTTTCTAAGATGGTAACCATAATTCCACTTGTATTCTGACCACCTTAACTTTAATAGCTGCGCTTTTTTACTTTATAAGATATAACACCTAAGTGTTGTACTCGCATTAGTCCCTTTTAGAAGTTAGGTATACATACATACATACACAAGCATATATACTGAGCAATACGCATCAGTTAGTATAATGTATAAATATCCATGATTGTGCATATGCCCTCTCAGTAGCTATGTATGTCACATTTTTTTTGTACAATTATTCTCACATTGGAAAACTGCAGTTATTAAATCAGGCGATTTTGGCAAGCAGCATTTCAAGAAAAGAAATTAGTTTTTAGTCTTTGTTAAGCGCACGGCCACGTACATACGAATTTGCTCTTATTGAAATAAATATTTGTTAAATTGAAGGTTAGATCTTCTGGTTTTTTATTTAATTGGAATTGTGCACTAGCTACCAAAAAGGCTTGGTAGCTCATCAGGCCCACTTGCACCACGCTGAGTTATCTTTTTAACTCAGAGTTAATTTAAAAAGTTGTCAAAAACGTATGAGTTTAATCCCTCATTTGACGTTAACTCTGAGTTAAAAATATAAATTTTAGTTGTGCAAGTGATCCTTAGTGTTTATCATTACTAAGCTAATAGAGTCCAAATAAACCGTTTTTAGAACTTTTGTTTGTCTGTCTGTCTATCTGTCTGTCTTTCCGTCTGTATGTTTGTGCTCGTATCACTCGAAAACTGCTGAATGGAATTGAATGAAACTTTCACCATTGTATTATTAGACGTTCAACTTAAAATTTAAGACATCCCTTATTTCGATAACTTGGTCGCTCGGGGAGCGAAAAAATTCAATACTTTTGCAAATCCCATATGTTTTGTGGTCACTCTAAAACACATGGAAATTGAATCTTTCAATTGCAGTCTTCCTCTTGGTCTGTCGCAGGTAGGCGATCCTTGACATTCGCATCGTGTTGCAAATTTAAAAACTCGTTGTGAAACTGTCGAGGTATTGTGTTGTTTTCGCAAAGTTTTTTTAAATCTTTGTACTTCCTCGATAGAATTTTCATTTGATTCTTATATAGAGGAAGTGGTCCATTTGTTATTACACATATGAGTGTTGAGAAACACCCTTCAAACAATTTGTAACACCCCCAAAAACTGGTTTAAGGTCAAAAGCCGTTTTACTTTCAGTTTTTTCGTAAAAAAAAATCATTTAAAAACAAATTTTCAGCCGATTTCAAAATTCTAAACGGTTTTGGAGTCGGGACATCAGAATTCGTTTAGAGGTATGCTTCCTTTGGCAAAGTATCCTATTTTGATCCCTTAAATACGATTTTGAGACCAAAATATTAGATTTTAGATTATGCTGCATAAGTTTAAAACTTGAAGCCCCTTCCAAAAAACATAAAAATAGTATAACTAAGTTGTGATTGCCTCTCGAAGATATATGTCCAAAAAATATATCATTCATTGCCAATTAGTGCCAAAAAAATTACGTCAAAATCTAAAAACAGAAAAATTTTCATAAAATTCCACTTCTCGCGTGAAAAACAGTCATACTCTTTTCAAATGGACTTTTTTCTATCTTAAACCGGTGAATTTTGAAATCGGTTGAAAATTTGTCTGAACGGTTCGAAGCTTTTAACTGCTCACCTTACCCTTAGCTCAGTGATGGGTATGTTTACAGCCAGGTTTGCTGCAGGTGCTAAGGGTTCATCATGCAAGTTCCCTGGAAAGTGCGTGTTCAAGAGCAGCTCTAGGGTTTCCCCCTCCGTGCTGGTTCAGAATCCGTCAGGTTTGCGCAAATAGCTTGTGGCTGTTTGAGTTTTTGAGAGCACTCGCTATATCGTCGATATTTTCGACCCCAGTGCAGAAATTTCTCCATGATACTCTCTTCGTCTGCCTCAGAGCTTTTTTGTAGGCCCTTAGTTTAATTTTATATTCGAACCATTGAGGCTCCGTGTCGATGCTTTTAGCCTTATTAAATTGTTTCCAGCAGGTTTTACGGAGCAAGTCAAGGTCGATCAAAATACAGGTTTTGACCTTGCCCTCCTCGCTGGCTCGAATGAGCTCGAAGCCCTTAGTCCCCAATCCGCATATCCTCGAGCTGTTGACCCAGGGTTCTTGACGACTACTTAAAGCAGCCGAGGCTACTTTAGATTTGTGCAGATTTATCTGAGGTCGAGGTCTGCCCCGTCCAGGGCGTTGTCTCTCAACGACGAGTTGTTGAGAGCAGCTGCGCGATTTGGCGTAACGGGAGCCCTGCTGCGCTCAGGATTGACCGCTACCACCGTGGCATCGAGGCCTCCCCGTCCAGCAGGCTGTCCATCTCCGAGTTGTTCACAGCACCTTGGCCATCTCCGAGTTGTTCACAGCACCTTGGCCGTGCGCTGTGCGCTACCGCATCCCCGAACAAATTGACTCGTCAGTTCTGCATCCGGAGGGACGGATTCTTATCCGCAGCATCGTGAGAATTCGCTCAGGCTCTGCAGGGATGGCAGGAATCCATTCGCTTGCCCTTGACCTGGAGACTCCAAATAAACGTCAATAACAGCGTTTCTGAGTGCGTTACGGACGTGCCGCTACTGGTCCTTGGGGATGGCCAAACGGCCGTTGTCTCGGTCAAGAATGCCAATAAGGATCCTCTTGATGGAGGTGAGACTCAGGAGACATGAGGAGACATCCCGTAGCAGTTCTGATAGCAGTATTTTGGCAGACTTGTAACTTCATCCAGTTGGTTTTACGGACGTTAGGCGACCATATGGGTGCAGCATAGTCAAAGACTGGTACGCCAATGGCCTTATATGTAGTCAGCAACGTTTCCTTGTCTTTTCCCCCAAGTGCTGCCGGCATGCGGGATCTTGTTGCGACCTCGTACCTTTGAGACCATTGCAGACACATGGCCAGCAAATGAGAAAGTATTATCCAATGTCACCCCCAGTAACTTTGGGTGGCTGACAGTTGGTAGCTTAGTGCCATCAACGTAAATGTTTAATTCGTTTCTCACTTGGTGCGAAAGAGTGTCGTCGTAGATTTAGGTCGCAGAGGCAACTGTTGATTTTCGCACAGAGTTCATCAGTTTAGGGGCCATTCCCCGTCGTCATTATTGTACAGTCGTCTGCATATGAAACGATGGTGACGCCCTATGGTGGTGGGGGCATCTTCGATAGATAGAAGTTAAACAGTGTCGGGGATAGGACACCACCCTGTGGCACCCCCTGTCTAATACGTCTGGGTTTTGATGTAGAGCTTCTAAAGTTTACAACGCCTGCCGTTCATATAATTAGCGGTCCATCGCAAGAAGATCTTGTATGAGCGTGGCGTTATTCACTGTATCAAAAGCTTTTGACAAGTCTAGTGCCACTAACACAGTCGTGTGATTTGGTTGGTGTTGATTTAGTCCGCTGATAAATGCGTTGTAATGGCATTGAGTGCGGTGGGGGTGCTATGTTGTTGTTGTTGTGTTTGTTGTTGTTGTTGTAAACAGCAAAAACACTCCCCGAAGGTTTTGGGGAGTGATGCTGAAATGGACAGTCCTTGGCCGGATATGAACCCGGTACGCTGCGGCACTCCCTTGCGGTACTACCCGACTGTCGTGGTAGCTTACGGAAGCCATGTTGATGACTAGCCAGGTGCAGATTTGCAGTATAATACGGGAGCTAGATCGACTCTAGCTTCTTCACTACCGGCGACAAAAGTGATATAGGGCTATATGAATAGAGCCGCCAGGTATTTGTGTCCCTCCTGACCTAGATGTTTCAACATCTTCATGGCAATACCGTCGGGGCCGACGGATTTTGGGGGCTTAGCCTGTCTGATGGCTTCCTTTACCTTAGAGACAGTGATGACAATGGGCGTGTTTTGGTTTTTGTATTTACGCGCCTGTCGTATGGTCCTACGTTTATATGTAATGTAGTATAAATTCCCGACAGAAGGAGTTCGCACATTCCCTAGGGTCCTTTTTCACCTTGCCGCCGAAAGTGATATCCACTTTATCCTTGTGCTTCGTTGGATTGGATAGAGCTTTGACCGTATTTCATAGTTTGCCAACACCATCGGAGAGGTTGCATTGCTCCAGATGTTGTTTCCATTTAGCCAGTTTGTGTTTATCGGCCAACCTACGAATTTCCGCGTTGAGATCCCTTATGCGGGGGTCTGCGGGATTGAGACTTCGCACCTCATCTCTTTCTCCAAACACGGCCGCTGCCTCCGCGGGGAAATTTAGTCTTATTTGGGATATTCGACCCGCAGGAATCAAGCTTTGGAGGCCAAGTCAATGACTTTGCGGAAGTCTCGTTCGCCTTTGCGTACGTCCGTAGGAATGGGTAGAGCAGCCTAGGATTCGTCCGTGTATGTCTCAAAACTGTCCCAGTCCGCCTTTGTAAAGTTAATGTATGTACCATGCTCAGGTGTAATAAAGTCCGTCGGTCGTTCGATGGTAATGACTATTGGGAGATGGTCTGACGCCAATGTGAGTAGGTCGCCAATTTGTGTTGTTCAGTAGTCCCGCGCTTATGATAGAAATATCTGGCGAACTATAGCAATTACCCGATACTCTATTTGGTGCGTCTCCATTCAGTGTACAGAAAGATGTATCATCTATCTGCTCCGCAAGTGCATGCCCTCTATTGTCTACTGGCAGGTTTGAATGCCACATGTCATGGTGCGAATTGAAGTCGCCCAGGATCACGCGGTTATCTCCTCGTAGTAACAGGCTAATGTCGGGGTGATAACCGGTGGGGCAACTTGAGACAGGGGGTATGTAGATGTTAAAGATTTGCAGGTCGACATCTACTGTACGGATGGTTATGCCTTGGCTTGTCGGTATCAAATAGATCATACTGTACAGAGTTGTGAGTTATGAACGCTAGACCACCTCCTAGACCTCCTGTTAGTCTGTGACGGTATTTCCGATGGATGTTATATCCGCCAAAGGTAATGAGGTGCGACCCAGGACTGAGCTTGGTTTCTTGAACTGCGACAAGTTTTATGTCATATTGCGTTATCAGATTATTTATCTCCGCGATCTTTCCAGTTAATCCGTTACAGTTGTACTGTAAGATTTGGTCGATGTCGTGTTCACTATAGCCGTGGCAGACGGATGTGTTCGCCCAGGTGTTGGTAGGCTAAGACCAAGGCTGTGCCTCAGCCTAGTTAGCTATGGACCTGGTGTGACAGGGTTGGCTTGCGTCATAGGCTGATGCGTGTTGCAGCATTGTGCGATGAACGCATCCGTCCAAAGCTTCCTGTTTGCGAGCCCAGAGCATAGATGTACGTGGCATTGGCCTACACAGTTATTGCATTTGACCGATGACACGAGCGTGTATAGTCTTTGCTACAAACAGTACACGTAGAGACAGGTACGAGAAGATGATGATCCTGACTCACGTGTGAGTTTAAGAGAGAGGGGGTGCGATGGAGGAACAGAGAGAGACTGGTGCTCGGCATTGTTCATATCTAAACTGCTCCGGTGGGAGCGAGAGTGTGGAGCTGCTGCGCGGGGTGTTGACTCCGTAAGGTACGAACTACAGTCTGGGATTTGTATGGCTGGTATAGCAGAAGTGCTGCTAGTCGTTGAGACATTATCTATATATTAATAGGCTAACACTCTCCCCATACAAACAAACGCAACCCAATTTCGTATAGTATTTATGGATAGATCTCTATAAAATTTATAGTGGAAACTTAGAATGGACTAATCTGGTGTCTCACCAAAAAAAAATTTGAAAATTATTTTTAGTTTATTTGTTATTAAAGAAAAAATAGGTCTCCAAACTCTCCAGCTATTTTGTTATCTCCACATTCTGTTATACCCGAACTATACATCACTATTCAGCACTCTTATAAAACTCCCAAAGACACACCTACCGCTCATTCCCTTACACACACACGTACATATCTACGCAATGATCCAGCAGCTACCACTTGCTTTTATTTTTGTGCCAAAAAAACAACAAAATGTACCAAATTATATCATCTTCGGCATCTAAACACCATTTCTAAGCTAAGAAGTCCCGCTTCACTTCTGGCTTTATATATTTAACTTTTTGCCTATTGGTTAAAGTTTTTTTTTTAACGATATGATTTTGTAAGAAAATTCCACAATGTTAAGATCGAAATTTAAATATCGTACGGACTTTAACTAAAGAACAATTTTTTATACCCTTGCACAGAATACTGTAAAAGTGTGATAAAAGTGTACCCGTTCTACATGAAACTGCTATATCCATAAAACGAACAAAAAACATTGCCCGTTTGCTATGCTATGTGCATAAATAATTAGTTTTCGCTTATCAACCACATTCAATTGTTATTGCAAAATCCAATTTTTTTCACCAAATTTATCTGTCAAATAAAATTTTCGTCAGCTGATTTTCAGTGCAACCAACTACCCTGTCAAAGCTTCAGAGGGTAAAAAGTGTGAGTTTTTTTTAGGAAATGAAAGCATATTCTGTTTGACGTTATACCTTCATTTTGCAAACGAAAACGGAAAATTGAAGAGTGTAAAAAATTCGCATTTTATGATGAAACGAAATCACCATAACTCTACTTTTGAGTGCCGAAAAATCGAAAAATGACCCACGGCACGCATTTTTTTCACGTTTTTAGGTACAGCCTAATAAAATTACAACAACCACATGAAAACTTGCCAGTTGGATTATATCTCTTCAGAGAAGCAAAATATTAAAAAGCGCTTCCAGATTCGTGATCCTGAGGCCAAACCCCGTCTTTTGAGCTATCTCCCATAATTTTAGCTAATTTATTAGCAGTTGACACCTAAAGGAAACAAATACCCATTTTTACTTTGATTATTTGATGTTCTAAGCTTTTCTCGATTTTTTTAAAGTTTAATTCACTTATGAAATTTTTAGGGGGTTAAATATTGGAAAAGTATATTTTCAAAGCAGAAAATATATTTTTCATACAGTTGAAGAATGCCCAGAAAAATATCCCCAATCGTCTCATTTAAAGCAAAGCTGTAATTAGACGCTGGCAAGTATAAGTCTGTGGTCATAAGCAATAACAGCCTAGGTCGACTTAAGAAATTAGACCAGATGAAATTTTTGCTGGCGAATTTTTGTAACAAAACTGTTTTATAACTAAGGCAAACGTATTGGATTTAATTGTTTGTAAAGAAAGTAAAAAAAGACCAATGAAAGTCTTGAAAAATGTCTCGATGTTGCTATTCAAAATCACCAGCAAAAATTTCAACTGGTCTAATTTCTTAAGTCGACTTAGGCTGTTATTGCTTATGACCACAGAAGTATAATTGACAGAACTCTGATTTTTTTCAATTTTCCTTGCTTAAAAAATAAAATAAAAACGAAAAATTAAAAAAAAGAAACAGTTTTCAATTTTTGCTTCCACAGAGAATCGAATATATGTAGGTGTCCTGCAAGTAGTAAACATTTATACCCATTCTGGTATGAAAAGGGTACAATTAGTCTCTTCATAGGACATGCTCGAACAAATGTGACCAATTTATTCCATCTAAAAGAGACTAAAAAAAGTAGTGGTCTACTTTTCCTCTGGATTGATCCCGGACTAATCGTATTTTTTGCAGGGAAATACCATACGAACTTTTACTAATGCATCTTTTTATATAAGTAACTCCACTTTTTTTGTATGAAACCACATTTTTTACTTTGATAATTTAATGTGCTAAGCTTGTTCGATTTTTAAATAGTTTTTTTACTTATGAAATTTTTAGAGAAATAAAATATTGGAAAAGTATATCTTCTAAGCAGAAAATGTATTTTTCATACAAAAAAGTGAAGTTAGTTATATAGAATTAAAAATTTTGTTCGCAACACCAGAATTGTAATTTTCAAAAAATAGCTTTAAAAAAAATTTGTTTAAAAGAAAAAACATTTAAATATGCTGCACCACCCTAATGTGCGGATTCGTTGCATGGTATTACTCAAATCAAATGTTTAAATTCCCAAAAATCATATATATATATATATATATGTATGCGTGAAGCAAGAATAAAAAACGGTACCTTGCAAATTGCACAATCATCGAAACTCCGACAAACACTCCCCGCAAAAACTCTGCGCTTCGGAAACCGCTCCCACCCTTTTTCGCGCTCCTTACTCTCACATCAACGTACATAAGTATACAGCGATCCAGGCAGCTGGCACTTGCCTTCATTTTTGTGCCAAAAAAAAAAAGCAAAGTGTAGCAAATCAAATAAATATCATTGCATCCTCGCCATCTTCACACCATCATCATTCACATAATAACATAATTCACATAAAACAAGGTTTTTCGCAGAGCACTTCTTTATTTAGTTTTTTGTCCATTAAAAAGTTTATATTTTTAACGATATGGTTTTTTAAAAGTAAAATTCCACAAGGTTACGATAAAAAAAAGTACCATTATATATCGAAATATTATAAGCCCATACCGGGTGTTTGTGCAATTTAAATTAAAAACTTATTTTTTATGTAACAATTAATGTAAGTTTAATATAATTTGTAATAGTAAGTGTCTGCTGTACCTTAGACATAAACAAATAAATAAAAATAAAAAAATAAAGAAAAAATATTTAAAAAAATCTGTTGTAGATATATCCTAATGTATTGTCGTCAGCTTTTCTGTTGTACTGCTTTGCTGCACCACCCTAATGTGAAGATTGTTTGTATGGTATCACTTAATCCAAACTTGCATTTGTCACGAGGGAGTCACTTACTTGGTTTTGTTGTGAACGGGGAATATGTACATATATTAAGAGAGAGTTGAAGAAAATTTCAGATGGTCGAATTTCGACCACGGGCGATCCTAGTTATTATTATTGCTACTAGAAGGCAAAGGAGGCGGCAGGGGTACGCTTGATCGGCTGTGACCGCGGGACGCCCGAGGGCGCGAACAACAAGGGGCCAAGAAAGTACGGGGTCTGTGAATGTTAGGGTTAAGCCCTGAACATCCGGATTTATGGTGCCTTACACGAGAAGCATTGCAAAGAATGCGACCGTTTAATGTATATCTTTTTGCAGCAGACACTGCATATCCATTCTTTTAGTCCGGGGTTCGGCTCAACGCCCGCCCGTAACATTAGAATATCTTGCAGCCCTGCTGCCAGGGGGGAGGATGATAGTTTCGGAATGGGACAAAACAAACTAAACAGGGTTACATTGAAAGTTACAGTCTTTGGCTGGCGTAAAACCCCGGGTGGTTCCACTGCGCAGAAATCCATGGCGATGTCCTGGGTTTCGTGCTCTAGAAGTGACTGTACGTAAGGGAACCGCTCCCATCAAGTCATTATTACTTGGTTAAAATTTGGTTGACCGACTCGTAGTTGCGTTGTGTTTCAGCTAGCTCCAGCATAGCTCTCCTCTGCTGAGGAGTGAACGAAGTTATTATTTGTTGTTTTAAATTTGTTTTATTGTCCATCTTGTTCGTACGACCCATCGCCGGACAAAGCCAGCTTAGGGTCAAGAGAAGGGTCATTGATCTCAGGCGCTCGGTTGTGGAACCTTCCTGAGATATGATGGGTAAGTACCACACCGAAACGCATGAGCTCAATGAACTTTCTTGAGAAAAACCTCCTCTTTGAGACAAAAAAAATTGATGTGTCACACTTTAAAATCCGACAACAAATGCCAAAGATATAAAGAAAAATGTAATTGGGCGACATCTAGGGTTGCCAGAAAAAAAAAAATTTTTTTTAATGTTTTTCAAAACCACTTCATATGAGGGGAGGTACAGCCGAATTTTTTTCAGAAGGGAGCAGCAGAACTAAACCGCACTGATACAATGATGGCGCTTCCTTTCGTGCGATTTTTTTCAACCTCAATGGACAAGACGAAGTATCTGCTGTCATCAAAGAAAGAATCGGCGCAGCTGCGCCTTGGCAGCCAAGTCACCGTTGATAGCTACACATTTGAGACAGTGAGGGACTTCGTCTATTTGGGGACCAGCATTAACACCGAAAACAATATCAGTCTAGAAATCCGACGGAGAATCACTCTTGCCAAAAAGTGCTACTTCGAACTGAGTAGGCATTTGGGAAACAATGTCCTCTCTCGAAGAACAAAGATCATGCTCTATAAGTCTCTGTATTGATGTACATATGGTGAAGAGAAGATGAGGTGGCCCTTGGAGGATTAACTGTACCTGATCTGCGAATTAAAGCAGAAAGGCTCCGATTGCTGCGTCATGTCATGCGAATGAACAAAGAAGCCCAGTAAGTTTTCCTATCGTCGCCTGAATTCGGCATTACAGGAAGGGGTATGCCTCGACTGGGGTTTTTAATTGGCGTCAGTTACGGCTAAAAAGGATTAACTGGCGTGGCTTGATTGGCACTAAAAGCAAAAGTCTAAAAAGGCTAAGTTCGGTTGAAAATAAATTTTTATTTGTTTCATTCAGTTATATAATGCAGGGTGGGGAAAAATTCGATCGCGAATTCTCAATCATATGGTTTTCTCACCCTTTCTCATTTTGCGCTCTTAACATATCGCGAGAAACGCTAAGGCAAACGAGCGGTAGTTAAAACAATAACTGCATTATTTCATTGCTAGGAGATTGTAAACAAACGATTTTTCATACCAGCAGCCTTGCTACGAGCGATCGCGTTTGTATGCTCGCTCGTTTCCAATGTATATACATAAAATAATTGCATACACTCGTTAAGAAACGAAAAATGTTTTCGATGTTTTAAACAACGCTCGCTTGCCTTTGCATTTCTCGCGATAAGTTAGGAGCACAAATTGAAAAGATTGTATTTTTGAGCAATCGCGATCGTTCTTCTTACGGTGTGGATGCAAAATTTTGATTTCATCTGTTTAAAGAAAGTTGTACGTGCAAGATTTATTTCTGTTATTAGTTTGCAAGTAAACAAAGTGAAGATTTTATTAATACAAATATGGGAAAAACATCAAACATTGAAAAATCACAATTTGGGATATTTGATAAAGATTCAAATTATTAAAAGACCAACTTATGATTAAATAAAAAAAAACGAAATTCAGAGATACTCTTTTTCCTCAATTACAAATTGTTTATAAAAATGTTGTAAAAAAATAAAAATAAAAAATTAATTTTTAATTTTAGGTTTTTTAGATAGATCTAACAATCATTAGGCCAGTCGTAAAATTTGATCCAATTCCGTCAATTGGTTCACGAACTAGAAAATAATGAAAAAATGCAATTTTCGAAATGCCTAAAATTCAAAAATTCATAACTCAAAAAATTTACCACTATGGGTGAAATAAAAAAAATAGGTGTCGACTTATTTTCCATTCTCAGCAGAAAAAAAATATAGTGGGCATTTTTAAATTTTAGTGCTAAATTTCATATGGAAGGACCCATATGTCTCAAGGAAATTGACATTTTAATAAATGTTAGTGTTATATACGATATACAAAGTTATTTTCTTTGTTATGCTATTTAAGGGTTCCGGTATAAGCGGGCTACTCACCTGCCAAGAAATGTCAAACTCGATATAAAAAAACGTTCAAGAAATGGTCAAGAAACGTTTTCACACGTCAAAATTTCTTGAGCCAATAATCAGTTCATAAGCAAAAATTCAGCACTTTTCGATAGTTGGCAACGCCGGCTTACCTCAAGAAATAAATAAGCTCGTATATATTTCTTGAGGTAAACGTACAGATCCACGGCAAAGGTGAGTACATATTTCGCTAAACATATTTTGTACATTTTTATAAGAGTAATTTGCAAAAAAAAATGGAAAATTTGGTAAGCGTCAAAACTTCTTGACCAGGCACAAGAAATATATGCTCGTTTTTTCCTTGAGGCATTTCTTGGCAGGTGAGTAGCCCGCTATAGGAAGAAAAAGGCGAATGCCTTTTTATTGTTCTGCTATCCAGCGGTTCAATTCATATTTCCTCACGAAAAAATAATGAAATAAAATAATAAAAAACAAGAACTGTCTAAAAGCCCAAGGTCAACTGAATGATGAATACCATTGTTTAGAAATAATCTATGGTCATGTACACAAGTATGTAGACATGTGTTTTTATACCTTTCATGAAGATGAAATGGTATTATAACTTTGGTCCGATGTTTGTTAGTATGAGAAGAAGAAGAGATGGACCCATCAATAAGTACGCCGAAATGATCAGAATGACGAAATGAGTTGATTTAACCATGTCCGTCTGTCTGTCTATCTGTTTGAACGCAAACTAGTCCCTCAGTTTTTGAGATATTTGGCTGAAATTTTGTATGCGACCACCATTTTCCAATAAGCAATCATTTGTCGGAACCAGAAAGATCGGACCGATATTACATATAGCTCCCATACAACCGATTGTTCCGATAAACGGATTTTGGGCTATAACTCCTGTAATTAAACACGTAGGAACGTGAAATTTTGGAGGTATCGCTATTTTTATATGTGAAATATCGATGTTGAAAATCATCGAGATGGGATAAATATTTCACACAGCGCCCATACAATCGATTGTTCCGATAAACGGATTTTGGTAGATAACTCATGTAATTATATAGGTAGGAACGTGAAATTTCGTAACTATTGCTATTTTATAATGTGGAATGTCGATGTTAAAATGCAATGATCGATAGTTCCGATAATTTCGGAATGAGCTAAAGTTAAACTCACACAGGCTGTACTGAGATCGAACAGTGAAAATTGTGACGCTTATTCATGAAAGGTATTTAGCCTTCGGCACAGCCGAAGACAGCTTTCCTTACTTGTTAAGAAATGTTTTTGCTGCATCTCACATGTATAAGGGATCATAGGGACTGGTAATTTTTAGCTAGTTGTATTCATGGCTGGCAATTGTTATATCAATAATTTTCAGATGCACCTAAGTTCGTGCATATGTTGATAGAATAGAATTTTTTAATTTTTTTTTTTTTTTCTTTACCTGTTTAGTATAAATAAGCGATAAGCCTGTTTAGGTAGCGTAAAGTTGTTAAATAGATGTTTGCGCAAAATTGTATTCCTTAAAATTTTCTGAAAAATATTAATACCTATGATGTACATATGCATTAGATTGGGCCAAATGAAAAGAAACTTGATTTCCTTGAAAATAATATTGGTTTTATTTTGCAGAACGGCGAAAACATAATATTGAAAGTCAAAGACCTTTATATTAATTTCTACAGGTCTGTGATTGATACTTTAGATTTAAATATGATGATCTGGTTTTTTCATATAAATCTGCCAAACCAATGTGCTAAAGAAGCTTACATACTGACGTGTACATACATATATATATCCATATGCATACATATAATAGCACTTAAGAAAAATTTTAAGTATATCTTAAATTTTGTTATAAAACTGGGAACTATTATTTTTTACTTTAAGTTATCAGGAAGATATTTCATCTACATTCTCAAAAAAAAAATTTATTTTATCAAATGGAATTGATTTTCAAACAAACGCTCGCGATCGATCGCTGGCAATCGCGATCGCCAGAAATCGCAAACAATCGCGAGAAATAGCGTAAGTGGTCTTTTCAATAACAGCTATTGTTTGGGTTTTGCTATGCGCGCTCGCAACGAACGATCGATGGCTAAAAATAGAATTGACTACGCTTGCACCATTGCTGTTGCTTGTGAGAGATTGCACATGCATTCGTCAATAATGTAGCTTACTCACTCGCGAGAAATACCAACCACTCAATTTTATGCAGTGATAAGTTGTTTGAGAGAACGTATTTTAAGCGTTCACCGCAACCTGATATAATGATATATTTTAAGCATGACTTTGACCGAATTGGTTGCAGGGTTTGCGTTATTAGGTATTTGATTTTTATCAATATACGACGACCCATGCGAAAACCAACACTTTTTTAATTTTTTACAAAAAACTAACGCTTTTAAAATTCTGTAATAGACCTCTGCATGAATCCATCCAAAATGGCAAATGAATCATTCATATTGAATTTGAATTGAATTGAATTGGCTTTGCTTTGCTTTGAATTTGAATACCTGGCTGTTTGAAATAAATGTCTACTTTGAATATTCAAAAAAATTTCAAACGAAATTGAATTCATATTTTGACATTTTTTTTTTAAATCTATGAAGATATCCCAACAATCATTTCTGTAAAAGTTTTTTAGAATTGAATGTTGGATTGTAAATTTGAATGCTACATGTGCATTTCATACATATTTCTTCAAAATGGACTGTCCAGTCTGAACAAAAGTTGTTAATTTTTCTGTTAAAAAAAAACATATCGTGATTCTGCAAAACAACGTAACGGGCATTTTCAAAACGGTGTATGCGATATTTCAGATTGCCGGTTTTTTAATTACAAATTATAAAATTTTAAGACGACTCCGATCAACACCGATTCTTTTAATGATTTTTCAACGCATATGTAGTTTTCTTGAGAATAAAGGACCAAGTCTTAATTGCAAGGGCTATAAAAGTGTTTGTCACAAACGCCGTTTACAGGGTCTCTTAGATGACCGATGAGTGGTTTTGCATAAGCACCGACGATATCCATATTTGTATATTCCCATATTTGTATACAGATTATAATAAATACTTTTACTAGGGTTTTTTCAAGCATTTTTCTGAATTATTTCAGGATTGAAAACCAAATGCAGGGGTATTTATAGCAGCCAACTTAACCAAGAACTTTTAGCCAGATGTATTTCTAACCCTAAAAACTCAAAACTCTACAATCTCTACATATCGCCGGTTCCAAAGTAAACAGATGTATTTACTTTTTTTTTTAAATTTTTGGGAAAACAGCGTTTCAAACTTTTACTTTTTTCATAGAACTCAATTGTAACAATGAAATTTTGAGTGCCGTTTCAAAAACAATTTAAATTTTGAAATACTTCTGTTTACTTTGGAACCGGCGATATAATAAAATTGTAACAGGTCGATGTCTGTACATGGCGGGTTGTAAAAGTAGGTCGCCTCCCAGTTGGTGCACCCTGGGTAACGCTAAATGACCTACATAGCCTTCACGGCTAGTTTCTTGTATTGCCGGTTCTACGAGAACGGTACCAGTACTTGTGCTGTACCCATCGTGCCGAAACGACCCGGGCCGTTTTCTTATATCGACCCGGCCAAGAGCAATACACTCGGGGTGACCCTGTCTGACATTTAGGCAGGGCTACACCTCGCTACAACAACAACATGTCTGTACATGGCAGATATCAACAAAAAATTGATTGTGGGGAATCATTATTAAGCGAGTAGAATCCAAATCAACCATTTTAAAATTTTTTGTGTGTCTGTCTGTCTGCTGTCCGTATGTTTGTGGCCATATCACTCTGAAAGTAATGAATGGAATTGAATAAATTCGTTGGATTGCCGGACGCTCAACTTAAAATTTAAGATATTACTTTTTTCGATATCTCAACGGGTTTTGGGGTTATCGCCCAATATGTGGACCAAGGGTGACCAAAAATGTCTTAGTACAATATGGGTGTCAAACGAAAGGTGTCAATGAGTGCTATAATGTGATTCATTGAAATATCTGAAATGGTTTGGGAGATATCTTGAATTTTCGATAGCTCGACCGGTTTCGGAGGTATCGACGAATATTTCCACAAAAATGTTTTAGTACATTATGGGTATCAAACAAAAGGTTTTTATGAATGCTGTCATAAACCATTTGATTAAACAGAAATTATACGCATACGAAGTCGTGGGCAACGGCTAGTTACAAATAAAATACATTAATAAATATAAAGCCCAAAATTACTAATACTCTACACCTTTATAAAAAAAATATATGAAGGGCTTAGAACCAAAAGGATCTAAGTAACATCGTAGTTGAATTGAGATAATTAAGGTTAAAGTAAATTGTCTATTGTAAAATATGGGTAAATACGTTTGAAATGATTCCTGTCTAAATGAATGCAGGTTAGTCAACTATTTCAGAGGATGTTTACTGCAGATGGAAAATAACTGTAAATTTCAAAAAATTATTGCAAACATTTCCAAAAATTATTGCAATAACATTTCGAACGTTGATTGCTCGGCCAAAAGAACATGTAGAATTTTTCCGAGTATGCAGTTTGTAGCCCCTTTAATTTTAGTCTAACAAAGTGCTAAACTTAAGTTCGTAGGAAGTCTCCCTGATTTTTGGCAATTTTTTTTCTGGATCCAAGCGCGCTTAGACCCTTTTGGCTCCAAAAATGCTTGCAATAAAATTTCAAGCGTTGATTGCTCGAACATTAAAACATGTAGAATTTTTTGGAGTATGCAGTTTTGTAGCCCCTTTAATTTTAGTCTAACAAAGTGCTAAACTTAAGTTCGTAGGAAGTCTCCCTGATTTTTGGCAATTTTTTTTCTGGATCCAAGCGTGCTTAGACCCTTTTGGCTCCAAAAATGCTTGCAATAAAATTTCAAGCGTTGATTGCTCGGCCATAAAATTCTGTAGAATTTTTTCGAGTATGCAGTTTTGTAGCCCCTTTAATTTTAGTCTAACAAAGTGCTAAACTTAAGTTCGTAGGAAGTCTCTCTGATTTTTGGCAATTTTGAAACCAGTAAGTAAGTTAATCTTAGTTTTGTAAAAAATTTCAAAAAAATTATTTTATGTTACTAATACGCCGTGTAGGACCTATAAAAAGTGCACTTGGATCTAGAAAAAAATTGCCAAAAATCAGCGGGACTTCCTACGAACTTAAGTTTAGCACTTTGTTAGACTAAAACTAAAGGTGCTACAAAACTGCATACTCGAAAAAATTCTACAGATTTTTATGGCCGAGCAATCAACGCTTGAAATTTTATTGCAAGCATTTTTGGAGCCAAAAGGGTCTAAGCGCGCTTGGATCCAGAAAAAAAATTGCCAAAAATCAGGGAGACTCCCTACGAACTTAAGTTTAGCACTTTGTTAGACTAAAATTAAATGGGCTACAAAACTGCATACTCCAAAAAATTCTACATGGTTTAATGTCCGAGCAATCAACGCTTGAAATTTTATTGCAAGCATTTTTGGAGCCAAAGGGGTCTAAGCACGCTTGGATCCAGAAAAAAATTGCCAAAAATCAGGGAGACTTCCTACGAACTTAAGTTTAGCACTTTGTTAGACTAAAATTAAAGGGGCTACAAAACTGCATACTCCAAAAAATTCTACATGTTTTAATGTCCGAGCAATCAACGCTTGAAATTTTATTGCAAGCATTTTTGGACCCAAAAGGGTCTAAGCGCGCTTGGATCCAGAAAAAAATTGCCAAAAATCAGGGAGACTTCCTACGAACTTAAGTTTAGCACTTTGTTAGACTAAAATTAAAGGGGCTACAAAACTGCATACTCCAAAAAATTCTACATGTTTTAATGTCCGAGCAATCAACGCTTGAAATTTTATTGCAAGCATTTTTGGAGCCAAAAGGGTCTAAGCGCGCTTGGGTTAGGGGTTTAGAATATGCCCGAGGTAGGCATACCGGTCGTAAGAGGCGACTAATATGCACATAGGTAATTGACGTGCTAACTCGATGGTTGATCTACGGATATGATGCCTCTCACCTCTCATTACCCATCTTCTCCTTCCTCATGGATGGAGGGATGCCATGACCTAGAAGGTTCCACTGGTCATACCAAATCGCTACCACAACAGTCGGGCAGTACCGCAAGGGAGCACCGCAGCGTACCGGGGTCATATCCGGCCAAGGACTGGCAACTTCGGCATCACTCCCCAAAACCTTCGGGGAGTGTTTTGTTGTTAACAACAACAACAACACAACAAGCGCGCTTGGATCCAGAAAAAAATTGCCAAAAATGAGCGAGACTTCCTACGAACTTAAGTTTAGCACTTTGTTAGACTAAAATTAAAGGGGCTACAAAACTGCATATTCGGAAAAATTATGCATGTTCTTTTGGCCGAGCAATTGAATTTTATTGCTTGGAGGAGCGCACTTAGATCCTTTTTGCTCCAATCATTAATGCAATAAAATTTAGTACGTTTTTGGCCCGGCAAATATATGGCACTAAAATGTGCAAAATGACTTGGATCGCATTGTCAGCAAATAGACACTATATTTAACTATACAAATATGGGTATAACTAAATTTTTTTTTAAATGTCACTTAGATCCTTTTGGTTCTAAGCCCTTCATATGAAATTGTAAGCTGTGTAGCCAATATATTTGTTTTGAATCAGAATGAATAAAATTATTTTCATTCATTCATTCATATTCTTTTTTTTCAATTTTGAAAATTTTAGGCAAAGTAATATTCAAAATATAAAATATTCAAGGCAAAGTTTTTTGGTTCTTCAAATGGAAAATTCAAATTTACTGTATTCTATTGTACTCAAAGTTTGAATCTATTCATGCAGGGCTCTATTCTGTAAGAAAACTTAGACTTTTGTTTGAGTCTGACTAAACGAAACACTTTGGGGTAGTACAATTTCTTCAGACACAAAATGAAAGTGATCGTTTTCTTCTGACACAAAACTTCTGGTGTTAGTCTGCGTATGGCACGCCGATATATTAAATTTAAACTTGAAATTTCGTGTGAGCAAAACAGCCAATCCCCTGGGCCGATTTTTTTAATTCCAATTTTAAAATATCATACTCTTGCCAAAATAGCACACTGGCCACTGTTTTTTAATTAAAACCCTTCTGGACAGGAATAACAGCACCCATCACTTTTGTCACATTCGCTGATATTAAGCAATTCATTCATTTACCCAACAATGTGATCGAGTTAGATAAAGTTAGGGTTAGCATTAATGAATAAAAATGAATGAATGAATGAATGGTTAAGGTTAGGATGTGGGTTAAACTTATGGTTAGAGATACGGTTCAGGTTACCGTTAAGGTTAGGGTTACAGTGGTGGTTGGGGTTGAAGTTGAGGTTAGAGATAGTGACATGGATAGAGATATACAGGCAAATAAACTTTTGGCAGGACAACGTCTGCAGGTCAGCTAGTAACCAATAAAATTTTACTCGTCACTTAAATTTGTTTAAATAGTGGCTTTTCAGTGCCAATTTAAAATGGGACATTTAATTTTCGCTCATTAACTTGGATTATAAATAAGACCTCAAATTAATAAAATCTGAAGTGTTTAAAAATACTTGGCTGTTGTGCTAGGAAGAGTTCAAACATCGCACATAAATTTCGAAAAAAAAAAATGTTTTTTCTAATGTAGATATGTACGTACCGCTTGTCATATGCTCTATATTGTCTTTAAATTCTGCTTTGGTTTCGGCATTGTCCAGATAATATCTGCAACAACTGATTTCTTTCTCCATACGATCAATGAATATGTTCAGACCATTGCTTTGATGAAATTTACTTATATCAATATTGGTTATTAAATCTATTACTCGAACAGCTCGTGTAACAAATGTTATGTGCTCCAAATCTACTCCCGGCCAATTTATGACTTGTAGCAAAGATTTCATCATTCCGCTTTTCACCAAAGCGTGTCCACCAGCTTCATAGCTGGCTAAATGATAAAGCAGGCTAAACAATGACGTGGCTAATACCAACGGATACTTTTCACAAATTCCTCCGTGTGTCAAGCTTGTTATACAATCGCGAACCAAGAGAGGTAAAATGCCACCTTGACGTTCCGCTCCAGTATACTGAATTATTTTTGATAATCGCGATCCTGGTCTAAAAAATACAAAATATGTTGGTAAATATACATTACAAAAAATTTTTCTTACCCCCAAAAAGTTCGGGCAAACCGAACATTAAATACACAGCGATTTCTACCAGTTTCATCAGGAATATTTCCTATACCACCATGAAACCTGTCAAATTTCATCACTCTACTATAATCAGTTTTAAAGTTATGACCAGTCGAATTTTAAAAAAATGCCCCTTAAAATTGCACGGTGCCACGCCCACTTTTAAAGTTTAACAAAAAATCACAATAGAATGAACGGAAGATTTACCTACCAAATTATACTATTTTACTATTTACCTTACCGAATTATGTCAATTTATGTTATTTTCGAAATTTTTCATACCGAAAGTGGGCGTAGTCGGGAAGCGATTTCGTCCAATTTCACCTGGTATACTCCCTATAATGCTAGTATACCTTGTTCCAAAGTTCATGATTCTGCCGTAATTAGTTTAAAAGTTATGACCCGTCGAAAAAGTGGGCGGTGCAAGTCAGATATATCAAAAAATCATAGTAGAATGACTATGGGGTTCATCCTACCAAATTATATTATTTTAGCCATTTTCGTTACCGAATTATGTCAATTTTGGTGATATCGAAAGTGATTTTTTTTTTTTACGATACTACTTAGTATGCTTTGTGCCAAATTTCATCGTTCTACCGTAATCAGTTTAAAAGTTACGACCAGTCGAATTTTTAAAAATGTCTCCCTTAAAGTGGGTGGTGCCACAAAACAATTTTCAAAAAATCATAATAGAATGACCACCTATAAGGCCGCCCTTAGCAAGAAGGCGTAAAATCATTATACCTTTATAGCCTTTTAGGAATTTTGATACCAAAATATTATTTTAATGTCTTACAATCCTCTGATTATAAAAATTGTCGGCCAGAATGCAATTTCAACGATAAAGCAAGTTTTAAGTTAGTGATACATCTAGAATCTCTTGTATCTCTCCAGAACAAAAAAGCAGTATTAAAGGTATCACAGTGTAAACGGCAGTCTAAATGAAAATATACTACCTTTATACTCAGAAAGATAAGAATGCTGATGGGAATATATGAAGAGAAAGGCACTAACTTAGACCTACAAACCAATAAAGCAGTAAACGATTTTTTTTTTTTTTTGGATTTACAAAGCAGAAAGGCAGTATCACTCCAAAATATAAAGGGTATTACATTAACTTTGTTTTACAATCCAAAAAAGCAGTAAAAAATATTTTACTGCTTTTCGATTTACAAGGCAGAAAGGCAGTTCGCTGATCCTTTGAGGCCCCAGGGATGATTTTCGCCCATAATCACATGCAAATGATTCTTCATGAAGCCTTTTAATATCTCAAAGCTCATTTATATCTGTTATGCAGCAAAATAACTAGTTATTTAACACATCCAAACTTCAACTTCAGTTTTCTCGATAATCAATTTTTATAACATACTGATTTTAGCTAAGGACGACAGTATAAAATTATATCGTATATCGTAGCCATTTCAGCTACCGAGATATGTAAATTTATGTAATTTTCGAAATTTTCGATATCGAAAATGGGGGCGTGGTTATAATAAGATTTCGCCCATTTTCAACCTACCTTGGCCAGAAAGTAACCTGTATACTAAATTTCATGCAAATATCTCAAGTTTTACTCAAGTTATCGTGTACACGGACGGACACTTAGAACTTTCATATATGGAACCATGGTAGAAGAATATAGAGGTAGTTCTACTTCTTCTTTCTGTTCGCCATTGCCCTCATTTGACATGAACCGTGTTAGTGACGTTTTCTTTTGAAAATGAGCTTCCGCATTTTCATACCAAAAACGAACCGGTTTAAACTTCAAACGGAAAAATTTTTGAAGTTTATTGAAATAATTTATAAAATTTCACAATTTAGTTTGCATCTAGGACAAAAAATATTTGTCTAAAATAAAGCGATAGGTAAGTAAAATAAAAGCATAGTTTTTGCATTTTTACACAGATACGAGTATTAAGAACGCATTTATTTATTTTCATACATAGAAAAGCTGTAAAAATTCCAGGTTTGTGTGCAGAAGCAGCAATGTTAAATTTTTTAAACTCCTGGCGTTGCCTTATATGAGGGAGAAGTGCAGACCGCCTGCATGGTATCTGCGGATGCCGTACCCAAAGATGCATTTGTCTGTTCCGACCACTTCTCCCCCGATGATTTGAAGCCGAGGAACCGATGCTGCCAAATCGATCGGAACGCTGTGCCAGCTGATATATCAGGGTATGTACATATGTAATAGTGTGTATGCAGTGCACGAACGCAACGCACTAATAGTGCTAAAATTACTCTTGAGGAAGTGAACTGTGTTTAACGAAACGGGGAATCCCGAGCCTACCTAATGTCGGTAAAGGTATCAAAGGGAGCGTTTGGTTTCGATATCAGGAATTCGAAATCGGAAACCAACATTTTTGTGAGTTGCGCAGATCACCTTTCTGAGTTGAAATATCTCTTGACAAAAATAAAATATCGAACTTTCGCTATCGGATTATGCATACCGTGGTCAAAACGCGGTTTTTTGTACTTCTTCCGACCCATACTTCAACTTCAGTTTTCTCGATTATCAATTTTTATAACATACTGCCTTTTTACCAAGGACGGCAGTATAAAGTGCAACACCTACGATAACAACAGCACTCCCAGCAACAACATCAATTTGGCAATAGGTTAGATTAGGTTCAAGTGGCTGCCGCAGAGGCACACTTAGGCCAGTTTTGAAAGGCCCGTTGTGATATGACCAACACAAGGAAAGTCAGTCCCGGGACCCTGAGTTGTTGGGATTTTCCACAGAATCCCGGGACTGATACTCCTAAGCCGACACCATTACTCCTCCTCGAACCACTTAGATGACTTTATGAAGGCCATCATGTGCTTTATGTCCAGTTCCGCGATCTGGCTTAGGTTATCCAGGAAGGGAATTCCCAAAAAGCGCGTTCTAGCGCCGCTTAAAGCCGGACAGTTGCAGATAAGGTGCTCCACTGTTTCCTCCTCCTCATCATCTTTGCAACTCCTGCAGCATCGTCGGTAGGGCACACCTAGCCTCTCTGCATGCCTACCAATGAGGCAGTGACCGGTTAATAGCCCTATCAATATGGAGATTTCCCTCCTAGTTAGGGCATAAATGCGTCTAGACCTTTTAAGATCCCATTTTGGCCAGGTTTGTTTCGATATCCGACACCCTGGGGATTGCAGCCATCTTTCGTTGGCTTGACGGAGTGTGTGCTTCTTCAGCATTAGTTTGCATGTGGCAAACGGCATACCTAAGCGCTCTTTATCCTGAAGAACCTGCTTGGTCGTGCCCTGCCTGCAAGCTCGTCTGCCTTACAGTTTCCCTCAATGTCCCTATGTCCCGGGACCCATATGAGGTTTACGCGGTTCAGTTGGGCTATCTCCTGAAGAGATCGACGACAGCTGACCACCAGTTCAGAGTTGAACGTGTATGAGCCAAGAGATTTGATGGCCGCTTGGCTATCGCTGAAAATAGCGATATCTTCTCCGATAACACGTTTGCTTAACCAGGCCGCGGCGTCCAGGATTGCCGAGACTTCCGCCTGGAAGACGCTACAATGATCAGGTAGTCTGAAGCAGAGCTCAGGGTCCAAATCCCTTGAATAAACCCCTCCTCCAACTCTGCCGTCCAACTTCGAGCCGTCGGTGTATATGGAAGTGCCACCATTTGTTTCGGGACACCAATCCGTCCTCTCCCAGTCTTCTCTGCTGGGAATGTTTATTTTGAAACAGCTATCCCCGACTGTAGTGGTCGCACAACGATCTGTGCGTAGAGGGAGAAAGCTGTAAGATTCCAGAATACTGGAGTGTCCCAACTGAAGGTTTCCCTTAGGCGCAGAACTGATGCCGCCACTGACCGAAACCCTTCCAGATCAAGTGGCAAAATGCCCAGAATGACCTGGAGGGCTTCGTTGGGCGTTGTCCTTAGCGCACCGCTTATACAGATCATATTGGATCTATGGACTTTCCGCAACAGATTCAGGTATGTTGCCTTGCTCAGCACAGGCCACCATACGACTCCATACAGCATGATTGGGCGAATGATGGCCGTGTAGATCCAACTGCATACTCTAGGGCTGAGCCCCCATTTTTTGCCAAAGGCTCTTTTGCATGTGTAAAGAGCGATGCAAGCTTTCTTCTGGCGCTGAAGAACATTCTCCCTCCAATTCAATTTCCTGTCCAGAACTATGCCTAGAAACTTGGCCTTATCCGACTAGCCCAGGCGCGTGCGATCTAGTTCTGGTAGGCTTAGTGGCGGTATTTTGTACCGGTTGGTGAAGAGGACAAGTTCCACTTTCCCCGGGTTGATACTAAGTCCGCAGCGAGAGGACCACGTCGAAACTACTCGCAGTGCTACTTGCATCAGGTCACACAGTTTTTGGGAACTTGCCTCAGAATGCAATAGCTAAATCGTCTGCATATGCCACTATCTTCCCGCCCCTCCTTTTCTGGCCCACTCATAAGCGCCTTCACTACAGATAGTGAGGTCTATGACCTCCCTGCGGGTCTTAGTGATAAAAGTAGGCTCATTACCCACGTTGCAAATTACCAGGTTAGTTGTTAAGAGGTAATCAAACAGAGACTCGCCCCTGGCATTGATATCGGAGCTTTAGCGTCCGCTCCAATAATAAGATTACCCGTGCCGAAATTTGACACCAGGTCTTTCACCTCCGTTTGTGGTGGAGGTTCTTCGGCGTCGTATGGCATATAGACCGACACCACCGTCAGGCGGGTGCTGTCGACCGTTAGACTGATAGTGGTAATATCACCATTGGTGTAGTTAGGTAGGAGAAAGGAGATCAACTCAGACTTGACCAAAATACACGTTCTGACTTTGCTCTCCTCGCTGGCTCGAATGAGCTTGAAGCCATTAGTCCCCAATCCGCAGATTCTCGAGCTATTGGCCCAGGGTTCTTGGATGAGGACCACATCCACGAAGCCTTTAGAAAGACGACTACTTAAAGCAGCTGAGGCCACTTTAGATTTGTGCAGATTAATCTTCTCACAGACTTCCCTGCCGTCCCCATATCGTCGAGGTTTGCCCCATCCCGGAGGTTGCCTATCAACGACGAGTTGTTCCGATTAACTGCCCGATATGGCGTTGGGGGAGTCCTGCTGTCTGTAGCGTCAGATGTTAATCGCTCAGCGTTGGCTGCTACCACCGTGACGTCGAGGACTTCCTCGTCCTGTAGGCTGTCCTCCATCTGCGAGTTGATCACAGCACTATCGCCAAGGGACGTGGCGGATAACAAGCTTTCCGCATCGAAATCCTCCGCTTCCTCTTCTGGTATTTCGTCTTCCGGTTCGCCCGGAGCAGCCGAGAATGCAGCGCGCTGAATGAGCATCAGTTCGTTTCTACGTACTGCCGGTTCTGCGAGAAAGGTACATGTGCTTGCGCAGTACCCTTCGTACCGAAACGACCCAGGCTGTATTTTTTTATTACAGCCTGGCCAAGAGCAGTACACCCGAAGTGACCCTGTCTAACGTGTCACGATTCCTCCCCCTAAAATTGTCATCCCTGGAGCAGTTCCTTGCAGCAGGGCTGCTCCCTATTCTGTTGTTCCGGTCTGGCGTTGAGCTAAACCCTGGTCCAACAGAATGGTTCTGCTGCGTGTGCCGGAAGAAAATTTATACCAGATGTTCGCATTCGGTGCAATGCACATCTTGTAAAGGTTGGCTACACAAGTCTAGTTGCTCCGGACTAGATCCTAAAACACACCGGCCTCTTAGTTTTTTTAAAACCTTCGTGGCGCCTTGCTGTTCACGTCTTAGAACGTCCCGTGGCTCGCGACGCTCCGGCGTAGCGCTATCGCCTCCCCTTCGCAATATATCTATTGCTCAGCAAACATTGTGTGTTCCCAGTTGTAGCTCGCGCCCTAGCGCGCTAACACCTCACACAGCAGCTCATAGCTACTCCCTACGTAGCACATCTATAGATGTTGTGAGCACTGCTGAGCTACAACTCCCGCCCCAAAATATTATCCTCCCCTCTACTTCTTCCGGTACCGGCACAAGTGTGAATCAAGGCCATCAGCTCCTGGTCCCTCACACTATGTGCACTGTTTGTCGGCACAGAATATATGCGTCCAGAGTGCCATCGGTCAAGTGCAATATCTGCCTTGGCCAATGTCACCTGCGCATATGCTCAGGGCTCGCAAACAGAAATCTATGGACTGATGCGTATGTTGCGCCGTGTTGTCGAGCTGTGCAGCCCACATTGCCGACAAATTCTACCTCGTTTCCCAACGAGCGGAATTTGTCGCCTTCAGGACTGCGACGACGATCACGGACTAGCATATTACCTCCACGGCGAGCGCACCTGTCCCTGACTCCCAGAGTGACCATTGCCTCTCCCCCGCATTTCAAAATAATGCAATTAAACTGCAATGGTATAACTGGCAAGATTGTGGAGATCACCAGGTTTATGCAGCAAAACTCCATCAAAATTGCTGCAATCCAGGAGACTAAACTTGGCACCCTCTCGGATCTCAGAGCGAGTGGTGGCTACCACATTCTCCGGCATGATCGTACGGACGGTGGGGGTGGTCTTGCGTTCATCATCCACCAAACCGTGCGGTATAGGGAATTTGCATTCAACACCGACCAAGAGGACATACCCTTAGAGCGACAGGGTATTGCCATTTCAGCTGGAGGTGTTGATCTCGAGCTGATAAACATCTACATACCTCCCGTCACCTGTTGTCCCAGAAGTTATCGCCCTGATTTAAGCGATTTCCTACGGGGCGATAACCGTGTCATTATGGGCGATTTTAATGCACACCATGACATGTGGCATTCACGCCATTCTGCTGACGGCAGAGGACGGGAAATAGCCGAGCAAATTGACGCTTCCACATTCTGCGCGGTGAACACGGACGCCCCCACGAGGATGGCAGTAAATTGCAGTAGCTCCCCGGACATAACAATTGTTAGTCCGGGTCTAATAAACTGCATAAACTGGCGCCCAATGGTGGCTTTGGCATCAGATCACCTGCCAATCATCCTGTCCGTTGATCGTGCCCCGGATTTCACCACCTCTGAGAAGAGATCCTACGTAAACTTCAGGAGGGCTGACTGGGTTGGCTTTACTGAGTTTACTGAGAGCTCCTTTGGTGCTCTTCCCATACCGACTGACGTACGCCAAGGTGAAAAGGAAATACGTAAGGTCATAAATAGAGCTGCAGCCCTTTTTATACCAGCTGGGAGAATACAAAATATACGGCCAAACTTCCCAACTGAAGCTGCAGCCCTGGCCAATGAACGTGACCATATACGTAGCATCGATCCCGCAGACCCACAGATCAGTGGTCTCAACGCGGAAATCAGACGGTTGGTAGATGAACACAAACATGCCAAATGGGAGGAGCATCTGAGGTCTTGTAACCTCTCTACCGGTGTTGGAAAATTATGGTCCACAGTCAAATCCCTGTCAAATTCGACGGGCCCACCAAAAAACGTAGACATCACCTTTGGTGATAAGACGTTTAGTGACCCGAAGAAAAGTGCAACGGCCTTTTGCCGACAGTTTGTACCACACCCTGCACAGGACAGGGACAGACGTAGGATCTTCAGGTGTGCGCATAAACACAAAAACAATGCCCCCGTTTCCATCACCGCTACAGAGGTTCGAGTGGCCATCAGGAAAGCCAAAAACTCTAAAGCTATGGGCCCTGACGACATAGCCATGGTGCATTTAAAACACATCGGCGAAGAGGGAGTAAAATACCTCACTACCGTCTTCAATTTGTCCCTGGCCACTTCTGTCATACCTGAAAAATGGAAACAGGCAGTCGTGGTCCCACTACTAAAGCCTGGCAAGCCAGCTAACGTAGGGGAGTCTTATCGTCCGATATCGCTCCTCTCGCCAGTAGTGAAGACATTGGAGGCGGTATTACTTCCTCTTTACACATCAAAGTTGAGGTTAGCCGAGCACCAACATGGCTTTAGAAAAATACGGAGCACAACATCTGCTCTAAATGCCATTAACACTCAGATAACTGACGGACTCAACCAGAAAAGCCCTCATCACAGGACGGTTCTAGTTGCTCTTGACCTGTCTCAAGCTTTTGACACAGTAAATCATGGACAACTGGTATCCGATTTGGAAGATTCATCGCTCCCCCCCTGTCTTAAGCGTTGGTCCGCCAATTATCTGAGTGGTCGTCAATCGTCTGTAGTTTTCAGAAACAAAAAATCAAAACCGAGAAAGATTAAACAAGGGGTACCGCAGGGTGGTGTCCTTTCCCCGCTTCTGTTTAATCTTTATATTTCGAGGCTTCCTTCCCCACCAGATGGAGTCTCGATTGTCTCTTACGCAGACGATTGTACGATCCTGGCTTCTGGCACTTCCGTTGATGAGCTATGCTCCAGAATCAATGGTTATCTCCCCTCTCTTGTTGAGTTTTTCACTGCCCGGAGCCTGACATTGTCGCCAACGAAGTCCTCGGCGACACTATTCACGACCTGGACGGCGCAAGTTGGCATGGAGTTAGAAATCTACGTAGGCGATCAAAAATTACCTACTGTCTCTCACCCCAAAATCTTAGGGGTAACTTTCGACCCCATGCACAAATTCGCTGCTCATTCAACCGCAATTGTCTCTAAGCTACAAAGCCGCAACAAAATTCTCAAGTCGCTAGCCGGCAGCACTTGGGGTAAAGACAAAGAAACGTTGCTGGCAACCTATAAAGCAATTGGTCGGCCGATCCTGAATTACGCGTCGCCGATATGGTCGCCGGGGCTTGCTGAGGTTCATTGGAAAAGACTGCAGGCCTGCCAAAATACCGCACTCAGAACCGCCACGGGATGCGTCCTTATGTCTCCAAAACATCATTTACATCATGAGGTGGAAATGCTCCCAGTTTTGGAGCACAATGAAATGCTAAACAAGCAGTACCTGTTGAACTGTTGCAAACCACAACATCCCAACAGACTACTGCTTGAGTATGAGCCACCTCCTAGGACCGTAAGGGCACATCTACGTGAGCATTTTGATGAGATCCGGCACCTCACACTTTCGCCGTTTGATCCAAAGGTACATACGCAGGCCCTGAAGCACATCCATGACACGTCCGTTGCGTCTTATGTCTCGCTCTGTCCACTGAACGCCGTTTTACACGCCAAACCACCTCGCGTCGCGGCTGAGGAGCGTCATCTTCCTCGAGAGACAAGGGTCACTCTGGCTCAATTACGCTCTGGATACTGTAGCAGGTTAAACTCCTACTTATCCAGACTAGACCTTGACGTGCCGAATGAATGTCCGGCATGCGGCTCGTCACCCCATAATACCAACCATTTATTTATCTGCTCTTCGGAGCCCACTCTTCTAACACCCATCTCCCTCTGGTCCAACCCTGTTGAAACTGCAAGTTTCCTAGGACTCCCGTTAGAAGAAATTGATGACAATTTAGGTTAAGGAAAAGTACACGCTGGGCAGGGCTACACTTCGTTACAACAACAACAACAGCATCACCACGCTGTAGTGTACTAGGCCATTGCACCTTTTAAGGGGCTCGATTGACTCTTTATTCATGGTGAACACGACCTGTCTGTCGGGCCCTACCGCATCCCCGACCAGATTGACACTCCAGCCATGCGTCGGGAGGGACGGATTCATTAGCCGTAGCATCCCGAGAATTATCTCGGGTTCGTCAGGGATGGCCGGAATCCATGCCCTTGCCCTTGGACGAGCTGGAATGTCCTTCCAGTCGACGACCTCGATCTTTGCGCCCTTGTAGACTTCACCCAGTTTAGCAGCTGCTATCTTGTACAGTGGTACAGTTTTTGCATCCTCGAATCCTCATACCCGGAAACTCCGGAGCAACGTTGAGAAGAATGTTGCCGAGTTCATTTCGCACGTAACGCCACCGGTTCTTGGGGATGGCCAGACGGTCATTGCCTCGGTCAAGGACGCCTATTAGGATCCTGTCCTTGGTTACCTCAGCAAAGCTTAGCTTGCCCGCTCCAGGGGTATTCTGATCTCACAAGGGCAGCGTAGCCCTGTGGCTATCGACTTAAGCCCTCGTACCGCGGCAAGGTATCCACCCTTCACGGGGGAACCACAAAAGTGTTAACGACAACAATTGCTAGCAACAACAGCGCAATAACCGTGATAGTAGCAGAGACAACAACAGCGCAAGTATCAGCAGCAGAGACAGTGCACAGTGACAGTAGCAGATGAAAAAATATGATATTTTTAAAATAAAGCAGTGCGTCTGCAAAATAATATGATAAATTTGATTAAAAGCGGTGCGTTCATAATACAATATATATATTATATTATATATATATATATATATATATTTGTAAACATTCTTAGCTCAGCTTCACTACTAAATATTCTATTTTACAGAATGCCTTACTTTTTCTTTCTTTCTTTAATGTTAAGTTATAAACTTGTGTTACTTTTGCTATATATATACTCTGAAAAAAAATCCACATTAAATCCAAATACTTTTCGTGGTTCAATTACATTTAAGCAAAAGTATTTATTTCAACAGCAAAGTATTTCCTATAAATACCTTGCTCTTGGTTCAACAACTTTTTAAAATACGGCACTGTTGTTTTAAATGCGTGCTCGTTTTTTAAAATTCTCTTAACACAATCAAATGTAAAAGTATTTATTTCAAATGTCTCGTATTTAAATTTCATTGGATTAACTATTCTTAAATGCAATGGTATTTGTTTTAACAATTTCGCATTTGATTTCATATATAAAGGTATTTATTTCAAATGCTTCGTATTTAAATTTCATGTGGTTAACTATTTTTAAATGCAAAAGTATTTGCTTTAACAATCTTATACGGTGTTTCCACCAAAAACAAACACCGTGTTTGTAGGTTTTGGGTTTGAAATAATTGTCAATTGTTTCCACTGCGTGTTTGATATAAATTGTGTTCAATCTGTCATTCGTGTAATTTTATTATTCGAAAATTTTGTGGAAAATGCTATTTACCCCAAAAGGCAGATCCAGGGTCGAAAGCCCACTGGTAGCCATTTGGGTCTTATAAAAGCTATAACCTTTATAACATAGTCCAACTTTTCGGTGGGACCTATCAAACAAGTGTTTGGCCCTATAATTTTGCATTGCATTTTGAAAAATATTAAAAAATTTAAAAATTTTAATATAAATTAATTTAATTTTAATTGTGAACAATTTTGACAAACTGAAAGCAATAGTAACATGATTACGATAAGAATTACTAAAAGGAAATAATGACGTAAATGAACATTATTGCCATCTTTTAATGATAAATCGTATGCAAACCCAAAGCAAACACGCTTTTAAAAGGGGTTTGAAATGGGTTTGGGTTATGAAATTTGTATGAGATTTGACAAGGGTTTCGAGTAGTGTTTGATTTTAAACACGCTAGGGATAGAAAGCACGGTGTTTGCTTTTGGTGGAAACACCATATTACATTTGAGTTTACCGTTATGCCATGAAGTTTTCATTTACATTTTTTCTTACACGTGGAACTCATTTTGCGGCGTTGTGATGTATATTTTTTGGGAGCAAAAGTGTTTATTCTAACATATAATTAGTATATATAGCTTAGCGTATATACTTATTAGACCCCTGCATGAATGGATTCAAACATTGAGTACAATAGAATACAGTTACTTTGAATTTTCCTTTTGAAGAACCAAAAAACTCAGCCTTGAATATTTTATATTTTGAATATTCATTTTGCCTAAAATTTTCAAAATTAAAAAAAAGAATATTAATGAAAGAATGAAAATAATTTTATTCTTTCTGATTCAAAACAAATATATTGGCTACACAGCTTACAATTTCACATATTTTTTTTATAAAGGTGTAGAGTATTAGTAATTTTGGCTTTATAGATCATAAATGGGTGTATTTTATTTGTAATTGTAGAGTTTTGAGTTTTGTGAGGGTTAGAAATACATCTCGCTAAAAGTTCTTGGTTAAGTTGGCTGCAATAAATACCACTGCATTTGGTTTTCAATCCTGAAATATTTCAGAAAAATTCTTGAAAAAAGCCTAGTAAAAGTAGTATAATCTGTATACAAATATGGGAATATACAAATATGGATATCGTCGGTGATTATGCAAACCACTCTTCGGGCATCTAAGAGACCGCGTAAACGACGTTTGTGACAAACTCTTTTATAGCCCTTGCAATTAAGACTTGTTCCTTTATTCTCAAGAAAACTACATTTCTCAAATATAGCATACACCGTTTTGAAAATGCCCGTTACGTCGTTTTGCAGAATCACCGACGATATGTTTGTTTAACAGAAAAATTAACAACTTTTGTTCAGACTGGACTTTAAGTCCTATTTGAAGATATATGTATGAAATGCCCATGTAGCATTCAAATTTACAATCCAGCATTCAATTCTAAAAACTTTCACAGAAATGATTGTTGGGATATCTTCATAGATTTAAAAAAAATGTCAAAATATGAATTCAATTTCGTTTGAAATTTTTTGAATATACAAAGTAGACATTTATTTGAACAAGCCAGATATTCAAATTCAAAGCAAAGCAAAGCCAATTCAATTCAATTCAAATTCAATATGAATGGTTCATTTGCCGTTTTGGATGGAGTCATGCAGAGGTCTAATACTTATGTATATCCAGAATCGTTTAAGGCAACATATTCGAACAGATTGAAGATTTTCCATTATTTCAGAGGTATGTATGTACTAATTTATTGCAAATAAAGTGTTTATTCAACCAAAATTTTGCAGTCATGAATGAGGAATTAATACCATTTACACCTGCTGATATTTCACCATTTTCCGAACAAAATCCGCTTGAAGATGAGCCCAGTACATCAAAAAACGACAATGGGGCAGTAATCGTATTCGACATCGTTGTAGAGCTATGTGATTGGTGTGCTCTTGGGGTATGTCGACTGATTCATTAATACAGTTCAGTCAGTGTGGGGTAAAGAGTATGGAATTCTCGAAGATGATGCACTCTCACGACATTGATGAAATCCTCAATACAAGAGAACTCATGCTGAGAAAATTAAATTCCGATACCATCTTCAAAATTGGCGTTTGCAAAATAATGTATGTTAGTTGTTGTTTACTTTTGTTTATCTGTTTATTTACGTTTATATATTTCTAGTATTACATATTTACATTTTGCAGTGGTGCAAGCACAATGAGAAACATTTCACCACCTCAAAGCCGACTGAGCACTAGTACACCACCGATTTCACTGGACCATCAACCCAACTTGGAGCACATTTTAAAAGATACCGTCGATAGTAATTTTATTGTTAAGAAATACGAAAACTTGAATTGCCTCCGGAAGAATGATCAATCCACAATAGTGCGTATTATTGTAGATGATTATATTAAACGCGATATCAAAATGACTCCGGCTACAATGAAAAATGTAGCAAACCAGATTGTCAAGCTCTTTCCAACCGAACAGGAATCGGTGTACTATATACCCAGAACAAAAAAAACGCTACCTGAAAGTTGTATGATAGATATTTTGATAGCATAAGCGAAAGTCTATGCTAAAAAATGACAATCCATCAAAAATTAGTAAAACTGTTGGTATAAACAATGAGGATCCGAAAATATCAAGTGCAACTAAACAATGGTTACAGCCTAATATCCCTGAAGAAACTTCAGAAGATAGAATTAGATTTTGACACAATGTTTCCTGGAAAATCAGATCGAATGTTTAACAAAATTTACAGCACGCAGGAAACAATAAAGGAAGTATTTTTAAGTTCATCAATAAAAGATAAACTTAACCAGACTTACTACGATGTGAGAGTAGGTCGCCTCCCCGTTGGTGCACACGGCTAGTTTCTTGTATTGCCGGTTCTACGAGAAAGGTACCAGTACTTGTGCTGTACCCATCGTGCCGAAACGACCCGGGCCGTTTTCTTATATCGACCAGGCCAAGAGCAATACACTCGGGGTGACCCTGTCTGACATTTGGGCACGGCTACGCCTCGCTACAACAACAACAACAACAACGATGCCATGATTGGTGGTAGTGACGCAAGTATGTACATTTTTCTGCTGCATAATTTTTGTTATATTTACCTTTTTTTTGAGATTGCACACATTATTATTTCTTTAACACATGCAGTAATAATAATTTATTGGAAAGTAATTTTTTTGAAAAAAAATGTTCTACCAATAGATCTCACTGAACTTGAATGTTATCCAAATTTATGTACACATCTTAGAACCGCTTATGAAACTTCAAGTGTAAGCTACAAAGGAGTGTTTTATGAAAAAAATGACCATGTAAAATCAAAGAAAACAATTTTGAAGATTATATTTTTTCTTTTTTAATTAAAAAATGAAATATTTTTAGTTTGCCAAGAATGCAAAACTTTTTTTTGGAAAAAAATCAATCTTATGAAATTTTAGGCACCAATAATGCCTTTTACTGTAAAAAAATCGATCTCATTTCGTTACCATCCAAATTATATGCTTTAAATGAGGACTGAACAAACAAAACGCCTTATTTCCACTTTCAAAAATTTTTCAGAAACCGAAAAAAACTTTGACAGATTCAAATAACCACAATTTAAAGTTTTAATTTGGCGTTACTAAAATAAAACAGCTACGGCCAACTGGGGTCATCATTTTTTTAATTTTTTGTTTGTGTAGTTGTAGTTTTTTAACTTTATAATATGGACGGCCCTTTTGTTTGAAACAGGCAAGTTTATACAGGATCCCATGGGGTTTTTTGAGTTAAAATAACTGAGCGAGGCTTATATCGAGCCGTAGATGTTTATAGACCGAATTCAAAACGAGTAGAAGATCTTTCTGATTCGCTAGAGAGCTCCTTAATTATTGAAGGTATGACACAGGCAAAAGCACATGAGATGGCGGTTGAGCAAACTGTAGTGGTTTGCAGGTTGAACAGCCGTTCAAACATGGTGAAGTCTATACTTGCATTTTTACGATAACTTTTTGGTCATTTTGGGGTTATTTCAGGATCATGTTTCGGTAAATTTTGGGATAATTCTGAGGCCATTTTAGGATAATTTTGGGGTCAAATGATCACAATGTAGTATCAAAATGATCCCAAATTAACCCCAAAATTATCCTAACTAGACCACAACATGACCCCAAACTGACCCCAATGCCCTTGCTATTGAATACCCTTTTTATAAGGAGGGCCAAGCTAGTGAGCCCACAGCGCATTAATGGACGGGCGGTATTCTGGCCTTTATTCTTACCTAATTGTAAAGGTCAAGACTTATACATATCGCCGGTTCCAAAGAAACAGAAGTATTTCAAAATTTAAATTGTTTTTGAAACGGCATTCAAAATTTCATTTTTACAATGGAAATGCTGTTTTCCCAAAAATTTTAAAAAGTAAATACATCTGTTTACTATGGAACCGGCGATATATTTAGTTAAAATGGAAGCTTAAAATCTATAGATCATAGGGTCAGCAAAAGAAATTTCAGCGAGCTGTCTGTGGTGCGAGGGCAGGAACGATTAAATCATGCCGAACAGACATACATATATATGTATGCTTAGGAGGCATGCAGGGAATTACACTGAAATAAAAAGGTTGAAAGTGCACATTGAAAGTAACTTATCAAAACCACTTTCAATGTGATTATGGTAATACTGTAAATATTACAGTATTTACTGTAAAATTGGCAGTGAAAACATGTGATTTTTGAAAAATATCAATTAATGATATGAGTCTACCTTCAAATTTACAGTAATTCATGTCAATATGATAGTATATTCGAAGAATGATAGGGGGTCACTTTCAAAATTGATATTACTCACTGTTGGACGAAAAATGACAGGGTTTACTGTTAATTTGAGGGCTGTTTCTTGTAGATTTTTATTTCAGTGTACACATATTGCACGGTGAAATGAGACAGCAAGATAAGCTAGCTCAGAATGGATCGGCTCTTTGTGCTGCATAGCTGCGACACTGGACTACTGAATCCCCTGTAACAAATAGGAAAAGATCAGCTTCTTCCCTTATTCTAAAGGTCAAGAGTTGCATTTTTATAACAGTGCGAAATACCAGCCAACAGACCTACATATGCCGCCGAAAGAGGGGAATCCACCCAAGGCAAATTTAACAAGGTAGAATTGACAACTGAAATATTTTGTTTTTGTAGGAGTTTTTCCTTCAAAAAAATGTAAACAAGCGTATCAACCCTTTGCCACCCTAGCACAGTTTTTCTGTTCCATACAATTGTTTTACTGATAGATAAAGCTAGATAGCATTTGCTCAGGCCAAAAATTGATCAATACCGCGAAATATGCTAGCCCAAACAGTAACGGAGTAACTTTGGCCACTTTGGAATCTACCTCTTTTCGGACCTTTGCGGTATAAAAATGGCGAGTATTGAATATTTTTCTATTTCCGCCGATGGCACCACAAGAAGGTTGTCGCCAGAGTGTCGCAGAAACTGGTGGATTGGTTTCCATTCGAGTTTTTTTATACTGAAGTCAAAACCAGGGTACCGTCTTATCAAAAAAAATATGTGTCCGCGAAATGAAGTAATCAATTTATAAGAAGTAAGGAAGTCTAAGTTCGGGTGAACCGAACATTATATACCCAGCGGTAATTTTCGGAACGGGATAACAAAGATATAGGCCCTAGGAGGATTTACCTAAAGTTTTTACTGTCTTAGCTACCTTACCGAATTAAGTCAATTTATGTGATTTTCGAAAAAGTTATGACCCGTGAATTTTTCAAATATGCCTCCCTGAAAAGTGGGCGATACCACGCCTACTTTTAAAAATTTATAAAAAAATCATAATAGAATGACTAGGAGGTTCATCCTACCAAACTATATCATTTTAGCCATTTCCGTTACCGAAGTATGTCAATTTATGTGATTTTCGAAATTTTCGATATCGAAAGTGGGCGTGATTGGAGAGCGATTTTTTCCATTTTCATCAGGTATACTCCCACCGAAACTAGTATGCTTTGTGCCAAATATCATCGTTCTACCCTAATCAGTTTAAAAATTACGACCAGTCGAATTTTCAAAAATGTCTCCCACTTTACAAAATTTGTAAAAAAATCATTATATTATAACCAGGGGGATTCACCTATAAAATTATATCATTTTAGCCATTTCAGCTGCCGAGATATGCCAATTTGTGTGATTTTCGATATCGAAAAAGGGGGCGTGGTTATTATCCGATTTCGCCCATTTTCAATAGCAACCTACCTTGGCCAGAAAGTAACCTGTATACAAAATTTCATGCAAATATCTCAATTTTTACTCAAGTTATCGCGTACACGGACGGACAGACGGACGGACATAACTAAATCAACTCCTCTTTAAATCCTACGAACTTTCATATATGGAACTCTATATCTATCTCGATTATTTTGTGCCGTTACAAACAACCGTTATGTGAACAAAATTAATATACCCTTGTACTAGTACTAGTACGCTGGGTATAAAAAAAAGTACAAATTTGTTTGGAACCGGTCCTGGATTTTGAAAGGGTTTCGTTTTTTTTAATTAAAATAACGGTTACGATTTAGTTTTCGAGAAATTAATCGGCTTCGCTTTTGCTGTTGTAAGAGAGACGTGACGGACCAAACAGAGTTGTACGGTATTGAGTCTATGCTCTTACAGCTGCCGAACCACCTTATGGTACTATTCCCATTGCCGATTTCATCAACCCCGTGACCGTTGTCGAAATTGATTTTAGTCGCCTCTTGCGACAGGCATTCCACCACGGGCATATTCTAAACCCCTAACCCGCAGGGGTCATGAATCGATTTTAATCGCTTACAGTTTCGTTTTCGGTCTAGGATCCAGTTGAGAAAAGATTAGAGCATTCATCTTAGCTAAAATGTGCTAGAGTCTAGCTAATCTGAACTATACTCTATTTAAACGTGCAAGGAACTGAGCCAAGCGGTATTGTATTTATATGAAACAATTTGCTTTTTCTTTACACTATTAAAAAAATTTAAAAATCTTAAATAGAACGGGTTAATATTTTTTTAATTTGACGGGAAAACTCCTAGAGAAAAGATAGAACTGTCAAGCTCACTATTACTTTGTTTAATATACTTTGAATCCACCTATGTATAAATTAGACATTTCAGTTTGCACGGAGCGCAAATCTTTGCGACATTACACTATCCAGGACATTCCTGTATGCGAACATTACCAATAATAGTATAGCAATTTTCCCTCGGGCCTTTGAGCTCTTGGGGTAGCTGCAATAACAGAGTATGGTTGGTCAGTGCAGTGTGCTCAATTAACCTAGCAAGTAGAGATATCGGTAATTTCATAACATCGTAAAATAAAGATTGCCGAGGTGACCGGTGAGTTGGCTCAGCGTGCAAGGTCTCTTCAAGTCCTTAGACTAATTTCTATCCTGTTTTTCGGATAATTTCCGCAACAAGCTTTTACGATTTGCTTTTAGTAATTCTTTTTTTTTTTTTTTCAAAATAAATAAAATTTTGAAAGCTTTTTTGACATTTTTTTCCTTGAAAGCTTTTCACCTTTTACATGGTGAACTCAAGGCGAATTCATTACAGGTGGCATCCTCCCATCATATGGTTTCTTCTTCTTCCTTGAAAATCAAATCGTAGCTGTCAAATTGCTTATGTTGTTGCTTTGTCTGACATTTTCAGTTATAAGGAGTGTGTGCGTGTGTGTAGATCTGAATTCCCTCGAACTCACCTGTATGAATTCGCCTTGGGTGAACTAGAAAAGCTTTACGCTTGTCATTGTTGGCTCGGCATACCATAACAATTTTGGGTGACAAAATTATTTCTATTGAACTATAACAATTGTTAGGTATAACAAATTGGGAATCGGGCTGTTAGAATCACTAATTTTAATAGAGGCAAGAATAGGTCTAATAGTTACAACAATTACAATAGCAATAACAATCGGTCTGTAAATAACAGTAGTTTTAATAATCAGCGTTCAAACGATCGAAATTCAGTTAATGTTCGTTCTTTAAACCCCCAAGCCCCTCAGGAGCGAACACTGAGGGAGCAGGAGCTATTCAATTAAATACTTTTATTTGAATTATTCTGACTTTATTGAAGTCAACTGTAGCGATTCCTTTCTTGTAGATCCTCATGCAGATATTTCGTTTATAAAAATTTCTGGTTGTAATAGTAGATGACAGTAATGTAATAAATATTACAGGCGTAACAACAGATACAGAAACAACTTTAGGCACATTTAGTACGGAAATAGTAGTTTGAAATAAATTCTTTCATTTGACTTTTCATGTTGTTAATGACAACTTTAATATTCCTTCGGACGGTATAATAGGGAAAGACTTTTTAAAAGTAAACAAATGCATAATCAATTATGCGAATGACACAATAACTATAGAACTAGGGACAGAAAGGGTTATTATCTCAATTTTGCATACTACTTCAACAGATACTCTTGTAATTCCCCCAAGATGTGAAGTTTTTCGTGTTTTTAGTTTGAATAAATCGGAAAGTGCAGTTTTTGTCGATTCTCATGAACTTTGTAGTGGTGTATTTACTGCAAAATGTGTCATTGATACAGGGTTGCGTGATTTCAAATAATTTTGGATTTAAAATCCACTTTCAATTCAAAGATACTTTTTATTTGTGATTTGAATCTGAACCAATTCAAAGATAATTTTTATTTGTTATTTGAATCTCCACCAATTCAAATATAATTTTTATTTGTGATTTGAGTCTCAACCAATTCAAAGATAATTTTTATTTGTGATTTGAACTTTTAAAAAATTCAAAGATAATTTTTATTTGAGATTTGATTTCTGAAACAAATCAAAGGTACTTTCTCTTTGTAAGAAACTTGTGACTTGATGATAAGTGTTGCGGAAAGTGCAGTTTTTGTCGATTCTCATGAACTTTGTAGTGGTGTATTTACTGCAAAATGTGTCTTTGATACAGGGTTGCGTGATTTCAAATAGTTTTGGATTTAAAATCCACTTTCAATTCAAAGATAATTTTTATTTGTGATTTGAATCTCAACTAATTCAAAGATAATTTTTATTTGTGATTTGAATCTGAACCGATTCAAAGATAATTTTTATTTGTGATTTGAACTTTTAAAAAATTCAAAGATAATTTTTATTTGAGATTTGATTCCTGAAACAAATCAAAGGTACTTTCTCTTTGTAAGAAACTTGTGACTTGATAAGTGTTGCGACTAAACTTAACCGATAGTTTAAAGAGGCCTGTTGCTTAAAAAAAGACAGCCATGTGAAGGCGTAAGAGAAAAAAAATCGCTTCACAGTATTTCTACTGTACTGAACAGCAGTGAATCAGGTATGTATACATACCAACCATGTGTCTTTGAGATGAGTTTACACCTAGGGCTGCCACTAACAGGGTTCAGAAAATATTTGAAATAAAATTTGTTTTCTCAAATTATTTTTTGCCGCAAATGTTTCGTATGAATATTTACAACTCAAAAATATTTAACATTCTCTGAATTATTTGAACAACTCAAAAGAATCTATTTTCAAATGTTTGAAACTCTATTATTTTTGTAGTACGAGAATGTTTAAAAACACACATTCCTTTTCATTCTCCAAAAATTCTTTTAAATTTTCATATACATATTTCACCTTGAAGATCCACAGGTATGTAGCATTAAAAATGGGTTGAAATTTAATTATAGGAAGGATCTTCTTTACGTTGGCTATTGAATTCACAGAGCGAAATTGACAGATATACATACATATATTAGATCCGAAACTGTACTCCTAAATATTAGGTTGTAGGTGGTCTTGTTAGAGTTTCCTACAATACCTTTACAATATCCCATTTGTATTTGCCATTTCCACTTCGTCATAAATCGGAATCGTAACTCGCCCCCTCGCCTAAATAAGAATATATGTATCGTAAGAAGCTCACCAGCAAACAACGGGCCAGCTTATGGCGTGCGAATAGTGGGGACCTTGCGCTGTATTTTTTTTTTGTTTTTGTTGTAGCGATACGCAGTTCTGCCCAAATGCTTATTACCTCAAGCTTTCGTCAATCCCTTCTAACGTGACCTCTTGAAAAGGACCTCTTAAACAGCCTTGGACCCGAGTGAGATTGGTCTTAGAGTTAGTGGGTATCATGGGGGACGAGCAGTACTCTTATCGAATTTGTACCAGAGTGCCTCTGATTTCCTTCGGGAGTTCGCATTCATCTGCAGCAGCCAGTAGTAGGTATTCGCGGACTGGGAGCTGACCAAGGCCGAGTCTGTTCTGTGTGAATACTATTGAGGGTCTGTTTGGGCACCTTTGGATCAAACGGAGTTGTTATTTTGTGGCTCTGCATGTCGTCAAGCTCTTTAAGATACATACGTACCCAAATAAGAGCGTTAAGCGTAAAAAATTCTCATGCCCATACAATTTGTATGAACCATGCCGAAACAGCGCGGCGGGTTTGCCTCACTGTGTAAATGGTGTGCCGTTAAGCAAGGGAGACATCCCGTGGCAGTTCTGAGAACGGTGTTCTAACACACCTGCAACTTCATACAACGAGGCCCGGGGCTCATATCATCGACACGTAGGTCAGAAAGCCACTTAATGATTTTGTTGTGGCTCTGTACCTTGTTGGCAATCGCGATTAAAAGGGCAGTGAAAGTGAATATGCTACTGAATGTTAGCCCTGAGATTTTGGAGTATCTGACAGTCGTGATTTTAGTGCTGTCGAGGATTAGGTTCCATGCCACGAAACAAATCGGAGAGAGTCGGGAGGTAACCATTTATTTGGGGAACACATCTCATCGAGGAGTAGATGACAATAGTTAACGGTCTAACTACGAAGAGTTAGGATCGAGGATGGTCGATTGTGACCGCTAACTCAAAATTAAAACCCGCTTATCAATAAATACAGCTCAATTGTAATCGATTTGTTGCAAATGTTTTATACTTTACAAATGAAATCAAAATGTTTGTATTCTTTTTCCGAATGTTTAGAAATTTCAGATATTCGTAACCATGAAAAGAATTTTTCGTTTTAAATTCTTTTCAAAGAAAAAAGAATTATTTGTTGTTAAATTTATTCGAAGCCAGTTTGAAAAAGTAAAATTAATGAATTTTCAATATTTGAAAAAGAATTTTTACGAAGCCTGGTCACAAATAAAAGGTATCTTTGAATCGGTTGAAAGTTCAAATCACAAATAAAAATTATCTTTGAATTGGTTGAAAGTTCAAATCACAAATAAAAATTATCTTTGAATTGGTTGAAAGTTCAATTCACAAATAAAAATTATCTTTGAATTGGATGAGATTCAAATCACAAATAAAAATTATCTTTGAATTGGTTCAGATTCAAATCACAAATAAGATTTATCTTTGAATTGGTTGAAAGTTCGAATCACAAATAAAAATTATCGTTGAATTGAGGAGTTGCGTGCAAAAAGAGCACTTTTCTGAAAATTATGTTTTGAAATATTCGTGTTTTAACTTTTGAAGCCTTGTAACTTTTTTGTAGTACACAGAAAACGGGTTTGATGTTAATTTTATATAGTTTATTATCTTTTTACTTGGTGAAGTTACAACAGCGACACTAAACATCGCTAGCCATAAACGATGAAATAAAAAAGTCATAGATGTACTCTTTCCACCATCTTCGGCTTCAGTAAAACTAAAATATTAACAGAACACATGTTTTTAAGAATTTAAAACTAGTACTCCAATATCAAAAAATTGGAACACATCCTTTAAAATATGTTCTTTTCTTGTAGATCCTCATGCAGATATTTCGTTTATAAAAATTTCTGGTTGTAATAGTAGATGACAGTAATGTAATAAATATTACAGGCGTAACAACAGATACAGAAACAACTTTAGGCACAATTAGTACGGAAATAGTAGTTTGAAATAAATTATTTCTTTTGACTTTTCATGTTGTTAATGACAACTTTAATATTCCTTCGGGCGGTATAATAGGGAAAGACTTTTTAAAAGTAAACAAATGCATAATCAATTATGCGAATGACACAATAACTATAGAACTAGGGACAGAAAGGGTTATTATTTCAATTTTGCATACTACTTCAACAGATACTCTTGTAATTCCCCCAAGATGTGAAGTTTTTCGTGTTTTTAGTTTGAATAAATCGGAAAGTGCAGTTTTTGTCGATTCTCATGAACTGTGTAGTGGTGTATTTACTGCAAAATGTGTCATTGATACAGGGTTGCGTGATTTCAAATAATTTTGGATTTAAAATCCACTTTCAATTCAAAGATACTTTTTATTTGTGATTTGAATCTGAACCAATTCAAAGATAATTTTTATTTGTGATTTGAATCTCAACTAATTCAAAGATAATTTTTATTTGTGATTTGAATCTGAACCGATTCAGAGATGATTTTTATTTGTGATTTGAACTTTTAAAAAATTCAAAGATAAATTTTATTTGAGATTTGATTCCTGAAACAAATCAAAGGTACTTTCTCTTTGTAAGAAACTTGTGACTTGATAAGTGTTGCGACTAAACTTAACCGATAGTTTAAAGAGGCCTGTTGCTTAAAAAAAGACTGCCATGTGAAGGCGTAAGAGAAAAAAAATCGCTTCACAGTATTTCTACTGTACTGAACAGCAGTGAATCAGGTATGTATACATACCAACCATGTGTCTTTGAGATGAGTTTACACCTAGGGCTGCCACTAACAGGGTTCAGAAAATATTTGAAATAAAATTTGTTTTTTCAAATTATTTTTTGCCGCAAATGTTTCGTATGAATATTTACAACTCAAAAATATTTAACATTCTCTGAATTATTTGAACAACTCAAAAGAATCTATTTTCAAATGTTTGAAACTCTATTATTTTTGTAGTACGAGAATGTTTAAAAACACACATTCCTTTTCATTTTCCAAAAATTCTTTTAAATTTTCATATACATAATGGGGTGTGGTTGCTGAGTGACCGCGCTCAATCCCGACTCTTGCGTCCTCGTTCGTGCACTCTGGGCAACGTTGAGCTACCTAGGCTCGCGGCAGAAAGAGAGGGAGCCCCGGGGAGGCCACTCTGACATACTTGGTTTAAGGGCTCACCGGGGTCTTTTTCGCAGCGTCTGTACACCAAGAGGTGCGGCTGTAAGCGGGCGTCTGTCTTGAAGCAAGCGGCTCGCTATATAAATGTGCAAAACTTTTCCCTCCCAATCCAGGGTGTTATGCGATACCGTGCCCATTGGACGTTTGCAGCCGGGAGGCAAATCGTGGCTGTAGTCGAACGGAGCCTCACTGATACCGGGCCGCCTCAGGGAGTAACTATGGTCTTACCGCGGTATGGGGCTCTGCCGCGGCGGACGACACACTTCCCCTTACACTACCCTTGACCCTAAGCTGGCCTTGTCCGGCGAGGGGTCGTACGAACAAGATGAAGAACACACAAAATACAAAGCAATTAACGACTTCGTTTACTCCGCAGCAGAGAAGAACTATGCTGGAGCAAGCGAAAACACAACGCCGGAGGACAAACTCCGCCTCAAAGTTAACTGGGAGGCCGACAACGATGGAAACTACGGGTCAGTCATCCCCCAAACTGCTATCAAGTAAGAGTGACTTGATGGGAGCAAGCAACAGTGCGGCTGCCTACGCAGTCAAGCAGAAAACGGCGGAAGCTAAGCTTCCATCAAGCGCTGGTACGAAACCCAATCTCTTCACATCTGGGGCAATGGTCTCACGACCTGGCTTCAGAGTTTCGAAAGAGAAGGACGACGCCGTAAAGGGAGAGACCGCGATGGCAACTACGAGTCTGAATCCCCCCAAAGAGGCATCTCCCCGACGCTTTGCGTACTGGGATAAAAGAAAGGCCGCAAGGATCCTTAAAAGATATGAGGGAGCATCGCAGGAGAAGCTGTCGCCGGAAGAAAGGAAGATGGTGGAGGAAGCGAAAGCTCTGATACCAAATTTCCAGAGGCCCTATGTGCCTAAGAGGGTGAACGGTAATCCCTTCAAACGCCAGAGATCGGACGGAGAGGTAGACCCCCATCCGAAGCGGCATCAGGTCAACCCCGTAGTGGGAAAACTCAGCTTTGCTGAAGTAACCAAGGACAGAATCCTTATAGGTTTCATTGACCGAGGTAACGACCGTTGGTCCATCCCCAAAGACCAGTGGCTGTATGTCCGGAATGAAATGGGCAGGGCCCTCCTCCACTTAATGCGTGAGTCTCCGGGTAGTCCGCCGCGAGGTACTGACGCGGGCTGGCACCAAGGTCAGATCAAAATATTCGCGTGCGAGGATGCAAGAACTGTCGCACTGTATAAGGCAGCAGTTGCAAGACTGGGTGAAGTCTATCCAGGGGCAAGACTAGATGTCGTCGACTGGAAGGACATTCCTGCTCGGCCAAGGGCAAGGGCATGGATTCCTGCCGTCCCTGCAGAACCCGAGAATATTCTTGAGATGCTGCAGGTCTGGAATCCGTCTCTCCCGACGCAGGATTGGGGCGTCAATCTGGTCGATGATGTGGTTGGGCCCAATAGACAGGTGGTTATCACTCTGAATAAGGAGGCGCTCGAGCCCCTTAAACGGTGCAACGGACGAGTGCATTACGGCTTGGGTCAGATCGTGATCCACGTATACCGTGGCGATGCACAGCGCGCTGCTATTCCGGACGCTCCGGAGGACTCGGAGATCGAGGCATCGGAAGGGAAAGCAGAGGAGTCCGACGCGGAAAGTATGTTATCCGCCACGTCAAATTGCGATGGTGCTGCGAACAACTCGGCGATAGAAGAAAGCCTGCTTGACGAAGAAGGCCTCGACGTCACGATCGTGGCTAAACCTGAGCACACTAACGTTGATGCTGCTTCAGACAGCAGGGTTCCCGCCACGCCAAATGGTGCAGGTGCTCTGAACAACTCCTCGTTGAGAGACAGCCCCCGGAACAGGCCAGACCTCGACGACACGCTGGCGGCAGGGATGTCTGAGCTCTCTCATGTTGGTGGTGCTTCAGATAAATCTGCACAAATCTAAAGCAGCCTCGGCTGTTTTAAGCAGTCGTCTTTCTAAAGGCGACGTAGACGTGGTCCTTATCCAAGAGCCCTGGGTCAATAGCTCTAGGATCTGTGGATTGGGGACTAAGGGGTACAAGCTCATCCAAGCCAATGATGAGGGCAAGGTCAGAACATGTATTTTGGTAAAGTCTGAGCTAAACACCTTTCTATTACCCAACTACTCAAATGGTGACGTTACAGCTGCCAGCTTAACAGTCGGCAGCACCAGCCTAACGATGGCGTCGGTCTATATGCCCTATGACGCCGAAGAACCTCCTCCACAAAAGGAGGTGAAAGATCTGGTGGATAATTTCTGTACGGGCCATCTTATTATTGGAGCTGACGCTAATGCTCATCACGTCCAGTGGGGAAGCTCCGATATTAACGCTAGGGGCGAGTCTCTGTTTGACTACCTACTAACAACTAACTTGGTGGTTTGTAACGTGGGTAACGAGCCTACCTTTATAACTAAAGCTCGTAGGGAGGTTATAGACCTCACTGTTTGTAGCGAAGGTGCTTATGAGTGGGTCAGAAAATGGCGTGTTCTTGATGAGCATTCATTTTCTGACCATCGGTACATAGAAATTGTGTTAGACTTTATTGTTGAGCAGCCAGTCATGAAACGAAATCCACGCAACACTAACTGGCAGCTACATAACCAAATATTAGCTAGGGACCTACCAGTATTACCTCCACAAGCCCCCTCATCAGTGGGAGAACTGGATGATCTGGTAACGACCTTTACAACGGCGCTCTCAAATGCCCTAGAGCAGGCTTGTCCAGTACCAAAACCACGCGGCAAACATAGACCCCACTGGTGGTCTTACGACCTGGATTCGTTCCGTATATCATGCAGGAAGCAATTTAACAAGGCCAAGAGCATCGGTACGGAGCCTGAATGGCTCGAATATAAAGCTAAACTGAGGGCCTATAAAAAGGCTCTAAGGCAAGCGAAGAGAACTTCGTGGAGAAATTTCTGCACCGGGGTCGAAAAAGTCGATGATACAGCGAGACTTAGACGAGTGCTATCAAAAACTCAAACAGCCATTAGCTATTTACGGAAGCCTGACGGATCTTGGACCAGCACGGAAGGGGAAACCCTGGAGCTGCTCCTGAACACACACTTTCCGGGGAACTTGTATGATGCACCTGTAGCATCTGCAACAAACCTGGCGGTAAACATACCCATTACGGAGGAAAGGGTAAGGTGGGCAATCAAAAGCTTTGAGCCGTTCAAGGCAGCCGGGCCAGACGGGATTTTCCCCGCACAACTTATAAACACGCTGGAAATATCAGCTAAATGGCTGGTAGTTCTCTATTCAGCCTGCCTGGCTCTTAATTACATTCCGTGCTCCTGGAGAAGCGCCACGGTAGTCTTTATTCCAAAGGCTGGGAAGGCCTCACACTATGAGCCTAAAGACTACAGACCGATCAGTCTCTCGTCTTTTGCACTTAAAACCTTCGAGAGGATAATTAGCGATTATCTCTCCTCTACTATTGATAGCAACCTTATTTCTAGCTATCAACATGCATACACCAAAGGTAAATCAACGGAAACTGCGCTCCACAGCCTAGTCTCTATTGTTGAAAAATCATTGCACGAAAAGGAGTACTGTCTCGTGGCCTTTCTGGACATCGAAGGGGCTTTCAACAATATAAGGCCGGAGGCTATTAACACTGCTTTAACAAACCTGGGCATAAATAGGTCTCTTATTGGACTAATTGATCAACTACTAAAGGGAAGGAAAATAGTTTCTTCACTGGGAACAGTTGATCTTTCACGCTATGTCACAAGAGGAACGCCTCAGGGTGGTGTTCTCTCCCCGCTCCTATGGAACCTCACCGTAAACTCGCTGCTACGAGACACAAGGTGGGGGGGCGGGAAGATAGTGGCATATGCAGACGATTTAGCTATTGCATATAGGGGCAAATTCCCACAAACCCTGTGTGACTTGATGCAAGTAGCACTGCGAGAAGTTTCTTCATGGTCCTCTCGCTGCGGACTTAGCATCAACCCGGGAAAGGTGGAGCTTGTCCTTTATACCAGGCGGTACAAGATACCACCGCTGAACCTACCAGAACTAGATGGCGTGCGCCTGAACTTAGCTGATAAAGCCAAATTCCTAGGCACAGTTCTAGATAGAAAGCTTAACTGGAAGGAGAATGTCATCCAGCGCCAGAGGAAAGCGTGCATTGCACTTTACACGTGTAAAAGAGCCATTGGCAAAAAATGGGGGCTCAGCCCCAAAATTTGCAGATGGATCTACACTGCGATAATCCAGCCAATTTTGCTGTATGGAGTCGTGGTATGGTGGCCTGCGCTAGGAAAGGCAACAAACCTAAATCTGTTAGGAAAAGTCCACAGATCGAGCATGATCTGTATAAGCGGGGCGTTAAGAACAACGCCCAATGAAGCTCTCCAGGCCATTCTTGGCTTTTTGCCACTCGATCTGGAAGGGTACCGGGCAGCAGCGGCATCGGCTCTGCGTCTAAGGGAAACGTCCGTCTGGGGCGCAAGCACTATTGGACACTCCTGTATTCTAAGATCTTACAGCTTTCTCCCTCTGAGCACAGATCGGTGTGCGACCACAACAGTCGGAGATTGTTGTTTTAGAATAAACATTCCCAGCAGGGAAGACTGGGAGAACATAGATCGGTGTCCCGCTACTAATGGCGGCACTTTTATATACACCGACGGCTCGAAGTTAGACGGCAGAGTCGGAGGAGGGGTTTACTCAAGGGATTTGGACCTAGAACTCTCCTTTAGACTACCTGATCACTGCAGCGTCTTCCAGGCTGAAGTTTCTGCAATCATGGACGCCGTGACTTGGATAGGTAAACGCACCATTGGACAGGATATCTGTATTTTCAGCGACAGCCAAGCGGCCATCAAATCCCTTGGCTCTTACTCGTTCAACTCTGAACTGACGCTCAGCTGTCGTCGATCTCTTCAAGAGATGGCCCAACAGAACCGCGTGAACCTCACATGGGTCCCGGGACACAGGGACATTGAGGGAAACTGTAGGGCAGACGAACTTGCCAGGCAGGGCACGACCAAGCAGATTCTTCAAGATAAAGAGCGCATAGGTATGCCGTATGCCACGTGCAAGCTAATGCTGAAGGAGCATACACTCCGCGAAGCCAACGAAAGATGGCTACAAGCCCCAGGGTGCCGGATATCCAAGCAAACCTGGCCAAAATGCGATCTTAAAAGATCTAGACACATATACGCCCTAAAAAGGAAGGAAATCTCCATATTAATAGGTGTTTTAACCGGGCACTGCCTTATTGGTAGGCACGCAGCAAGGCTAGGCGTTCCCTACCGACGATGCTGTAGGAGTTGCAAAGATGATGAGGAAGAGGAAACGGTGGAGCATCTCATCTGCAACTGCCCGGCCTTAAGCGGAGCGAGAAGGCGCTCTCTGGGAGTTCCCTTCCTGGTTAGCTTAAGCCAGGTCGCGGAGCTAGACATAAAGGACTTGATGGCCTTCATCAAGTTATCAAAATGGTTCGAGGAGGGGTAGCGGTGTCGGTTAGGAGTGTCAGTCCCGGGTTTTCGGCTATATGGAGAGTCCCAACAGCACTGGGATTTTCCATATGGCCGGGCCCCGGGACTGACTTTCCTAGTGTTTTGGTGGTATCACAACGGGCCTTTTATTACTGGCCTAGGTGTGCCTTTGCGGCAGCCACTTCTACCTACCTACCTCATATACATATTTCACCTTGAAGATCCACAGGTATGTAGCATTAAAAATGGGTTGGATTTTAATCATAGGAAGGATCTTCTTTACGTTGGCTATTGAATTCACAGAGCGAAATTGACAGATATACATACATATATTAGATCCGAAACTGTACTCCTAAATATTAGGTTGTAGGTGGCCTTGTTAGAGTTTCCTACAATACCTTTACAATATCCCATTTGTATTTGCCATTTCCACTTCGTCATAAATCGGAATCGTAACTCGCCCCCTCGCCTAAATAAGAATATATGTATCCTAAAGAGCTCACCAGCAAACAACGGGCCAGCTTATGGCGTGCGAATAGTGGGGACCTTGCGCTGTATTTTTTTTTTGTTTTTGTTGTAGCGATACGCAGTTCTGCCCAAATGCTTATTACCTCAAGCTTTCGTCAATCCCTTCTAACGTGACCTCTTAAACAGCCTTGGACCCGAGTGAGATTGGTCTTAGAGTTAGTGGGTATCATGGGGGACGAGCAGTACTCTTATCGAATTTGTACCAGAGTGCCTCTGATTTCCTTCGGGAGTTCGCATTCATCTGCAGCAGCCAGTAGTAGGTATTCGCGGACTGGGAGCTGACCAAGGCCGAGTCTGTTCTGTGTGAATACTATTGAGGGTCTGTTTGGGCACCTTTGGATCAAACGGAGTTGTTATTTTGTGGCTCTGCATGTCGTCAAGCTCTTTATGATACATACGTACCCAAATAAGAGCGTTAAGCGTAAAAAATTCTCATGCCCATACAATTTGTATGAACCATGCCGAAACAGCGCGGCGGGTTTGCCTCACTGTGTAAATGGTGTGCCGTTAAGCAAGGGAGACATCCCGTGGCAGTTCTGAGTACGGTGTTCTAACACACCTGCAACTTCATACAACGAGGCCCGGGGCTCATATCATCGACACGTAGGTCAGAAAGCCACTTAATGATTTTGTTGTGGCTCTGTACCTTGTTGGCAATCGCGATTAAAAGGGCAGTGAAAGTGAATATGCTACTGAATATTAGCCTTGAGATTTTGGAGTATCAGACAGTCGTGATTTTAGTGCTGTCGAGGATTAGGTTCCATGCCACGAAACAAATCGGAGAGAGTCGGGAGGTAACCATTTATTTGGGGAACACATCTCATCGAGGAGTAGATGACAATAGTTAACGGTCTAACTACGAAGAGTTAGGATCGAGGATGGTCGATTGTAACCGCTAACTCAAAATTAAAACCCGTATATCAATAAATACAGCTCAATTGTAATCGATTTGTTGCAAATGTTTTATACTTTACAAATGAAATCAAAATGTTTGTATTCTTTTTCCGAATGTTTAGAAATTTCAGATATTCGTAACCATGAAAAGAATTTTTCGTTTTAAATTCTTTTCAAAGAAAAAAGAATTATTTGTTGTTAAATTTATTCGAAGCCAGTTTGAAAAAGTAAAATTAATGAATTTTCAATATTTGAAAAAGAATTTTTACGAAGCCTGGTCACAAATAAAAGGTATCTTTGAATTGGTTGAAAGTTCAAATCACAAATAAAAATTATCTTTGAATTGGTTGAAAGTTTAAATCACAAATAAAAATTATCTTTGAATTGGTTGAAAGTTCAATTCACAAATAAAAATTATCTTTGAATTGGATGAGATTCAAATCACAAATAAAAATTATCTTTGAATTGGTTCAGATTCCAATCACAAATAAGGTTTATCTTTGAATTGGTTGAAAGTTCGAATCACAAATAAAAATTATCGTTGAATTGAGGAGTTGCGTGCAAAAAGAGCACTTTTCTGAAAATTATGTTTTGAAATATTCGTGTTTTAACTTTTGAAGCCTTGTAACTTTTTTGTAGTACACAGAAAACGGGTTTGATGTTAATTTTATATAGTTTATTATCTTTTTACTTGGTGAAGTTACAACAGCGACACTAAACATCGCTAGCCATAAACGATGAAATAAAAAAGTCATAGATGTACTCTTTCCACCATCTTCGGCTTCAGTAAAACTAAAATATTAACAGAACACATGTTTTTAAGAATTTAAAACTAGTACTCCAATATCAAAAAATTGGAACACATCCTTTAAAATATGTTCTTTTCTTGTAGATCCTCATGCAGATATTTCGTTTATAAAAATTTCTGGTTGTAATAGTAGATGACAGTAATGTAATAAATATTACAGGCGTAACAACAGATACAGAAACAACTAGGCACAATTAGTACGGAAATAGTAGTTTGAAATAAATTCTTTCTTTTGACTTTTCATGTTGTTAATGACAACTTTAATATTCCTTCGGGCGGTATAATAGGGAAAGACTTTTTAAAAGTAAACAAATGCATAATCAATTATGCGAATGACACAATAACTATAGAACTAGGGACAGAAAGTTATTATTTCATTTTTGCATACTACTTCAACAGATACTCTTGTAATTCCCCCAAGATGTGAAGTTTTTCGTGTTTTTAGTTTGAATAAATCGGAAAGTGCAGTTTTTGTCGATTCTCATGAACTGTGTAGTGGTGTATTTCCTGCAAAATGTGTCATTGATACAGTGTTGCGTGATTTCAGATAATTTTGGATTTAAAATCCACTTTCAATTCAAAGATACTTTTTATTTGTGATTTGAATCTGAACCAATTCAAAGATAATTTTTATTTGTTATTTGAATCTCCACCAATTCAAATATAATTTTTATTTGTGATTTGAGTCTCAACCAATTCAAAGATAATTTTTATTTGTGATTTGAACTTTTAAAAAATGCAAAGATAATTTTTATTTGAGATTTGATTTCTGAAACAAATCAAAGGTACTTTCTCTTTGTAAGAAACTTGTGACTTGATGATAAGTGTTGCGGAAAGTGCAGTTTTTGTTGATTCTCATGAACTTTGTAGTGGTGTATTTACTGCAAAATGTGTCATTGATACAGGGTTGCGTGATTTCAAATAATTTTGGATTTAAAATCCACTTTCAATTCAAAGATACTTTTTATTTGTGATTTGAATCTGAACCAATTCAAAGATAATTTTTATTTGTGATTTGAATCTCAACTAATTCAAAGATAATTTTTATTTGTGATTTGAATCTGAACCGATTCAGAGATAATTTTTATTTGTGATTTGAACTTTTAAAAAATTCAAAGATAAATTTTATTTGAGATTTGATTCCTGAAACAAATCAAAGGTACTTTCTCTTTGTAAGAAACTTGTGACTTGATAAGTGTTGCGACTAAACTTAACCGATAGTTTAAAGAGGCCTGTTGCTTAAAAAAAGACTGCCATGTGAAGGCGTAAGAGAAAAAAAATCGCTTCACAGTATTTCTACTGTACTGAACAGCAGTGAATCAGGTATGTATACTACCAACCATGTGTCTTTGAGATGAGTTTACACCTAGGGTTGCCACTAACAGGGTTCAGAAAATATTTGAAATAAAATTTGTTTTCTCAAATTATTTTTTGCCGCAAATGTTTCGTATGAATATTTACAACTCAAAAATATTTAACATTCTCTGAATTATTTGAACAACTCAAAAGAATCTATTTTCAAATGTTTGAAACTCTATTATTTTTGTAGTACGAGAATGTTTAAAAACACACATTCCTTTTCATTTTCCAAAAATTCTTTTAAATTTTCATATACATATTTCACCTTGAAGATCCACAGGTATGTAGCATTAAAAATGGGTTGGATTTTAATTATAGGAAGGATCTTCTTTACGTTGGCTATTGAATTCACAGAGCGAAATTGACAGATATACATACATATATTAGATCCGAAACTGTACTCCTAAATATTAGGTTGTAGGTGGTCTTGTTAGAGTTTCCTACAATACCTTTACAATATCCCATTTGTATTTGCCATTTCCACTTCGTCATAAATCGGAATCGTAACTCGCCCCCTCTCCTAAATAAGAATATATGTATCCTAAAGAGCTCACCAGCAAACAACGGGCCAGCTTATGGCGTGCGAATAGTGGGGACCTTGCGCTGTATTTTTTTTTTGTTTTTGTTGTAGCGATACGCAGTTCTGCCCAAATGCTTATTACCTCAAGCTTTCGTCAATCCCTTCTAACGTGACCTCTTAAACAGCCTTGGACCCGAGTGAGATTGGTCTTAGAGTTAGTGGGTATCATGGGGGACGAGCAGTACTCTTATCGAATTTGTACCAGAGTGCCTCTGATTTCCTTCGGGAGTTCGCATTCATCTGCAGCAGCCAGTAGTAGGTATTCGCGGACTGGGAGCTGACCAAGGCCGAGTCTGTTCTGTGTGAATACTATTGAGGGTCTGTTTGGGCACCTTTGGATCAAACGGAGTTGTTATTTTGTGGCTCTGCATGTCGTCAAGCTCTTTAAGATACATACGTACCCAAATAAGAGCGTTAAGCTTATATGAACCATGCCGAAACAGCGCGGCGGGTTTGCCTCACTGTGTAAATGGTGTGCCGTTAAGCAAGGGAGACATCCCGTGGCAGTTCTGAGTATGAGATATTTACGATTTACCGTTATTTCAAAAAACAAAAAAGATGGCTCCACTTAATCGTGTATATCTCAAGAACAAATTGAGCTATTCGAAAACGGTTTGAAAAATTTGAAAGCTTATAAAATTTACTATAATCAGTACATACAACACTTTTTGCTAGGTCCTACAGATTCAAACATAGTGAACAATCATTACGGATTTTTTAAATTTTTTTTGTAAAAATATAAAAAATGTGTACTTTCGAAAACTTTTTGTTTTTTAGCAGATATTCCCCCCCCCCTTCTAAGCTCTGTTTTATTACAAAAAAACAAGCTATCAGTGAACAAAATCGATGAACTAATACAAAAGTTATAAGCATTCAAGTAAATATATCCATTTAATACTTAAGTACCCTACAAATAAAAGCATATGTACATATGGTTCTGTCTTAACTCTATGATCTTATTTTATAATTGAAAAAGTTATGTGTCTTGTGTTGACGCTTACTTAGATTAGGATCGGTTTCTCTTATGAGAAACCAACAGTAGTCGCCCATCATAGCGACATCCCAGAATCCTTGATACCGACTTTCAATCACTTTCATTTGCTGGTGAAACCTTTCGCCATGCTCGTCACTTTCGTCGCCAAGATTTTGCGGGAAAAAATTTAAGTGGGAGTGTAAGAAATGAATTTTTAAAGACATATTTACTCCTGAAAGAAAATAAAAAAGTAAATTAGATAAATACGTAAGTGACACATTAGTATATAATTTTCTTAGGCTGGATTTATCTTTCAATTCAGAACACATTTTTTGTTTATATTTTTCCCGTTCTTGTTTGTTCGGAACTGGACGATGAATTCAGATTTATGGCTATATATTCTCATGTAAATTTATGTAATATATAATTTATTATAATATGTTTTTTTATTTACCCATTTCCGCATAGTTTTTGATTAAGTCGTTCACTATCATCTCGTAGTTAGGACTTTTGTGTTTGCCTAAAAAAGAAGTAACGACCTTTTCAAAAGAATCCCACGCTGCTGCCTCCACTGGTGACAATAGTTCTTTGAAATGGTTATTGGTTATCATTTTCCTTATTTGCGGTCCCACAAAAATCCCTTCCTTTATTTTTGCTTCTGAAATCTCTGGGAAGATTGTCTTCAAATGATGAAAAGCTTCGCCTTCTTTGTCCAAAGCCTTCACAAAGTTTTTGATAAGGCCGAGCTTGATGTGGAGCGGAGGTAGAATTATTTTTTCCTTCTTTATAAGTGGAGAGTATTTTATGTTATCTACCCCAACTTGAAACTCGATTCGTTCTGGCCAATCCTTTATGATGTAGTGGTCTTGACGAGCTCGGCTATCCCATTTGCATAGAAAGCAACAGTATTTTGTGTATCCACTTTGTAGACCACATAGCATTCCAACGACTTTAAGATCGGCACATATTTTCCAATCATGTTCTTCGTATTTGATTAACTTGAGCAATTTTTGCATTATCTCATATGTTTCCTTCGTATTTACTGCATGCGCGATCGGGATAGATGGCTTTTGGTTGCCAATATGCAATAATACGGCCTTTAAACTTAATTTATTGCCGTCTATGAACAATCGCCACTCTTTTGAATCATATGGTTCACCAAATTGTTTGAATAGACCAGCAATGTCTTTGCAGTAACAAACACTGTCCTCCTTCGTATAGTACTTGGAAAATTCTTGGTGACGAGTTCTATAATATGTTACCTTAACATCGGATGAAACAAATTTAAATTGTTGTATTCGAGAGGCGTGTAGTTCGGCCTTTTCCTTTGACAATTCCAAATCCCTTATCCAATCATTGAGTTGTGCTTGTAGTAAAGAATTTCTTTCGTTTTCCGTTTGAAATTCAGTACAACATGATGCCGCGTAATCAGATACTACTGTTGACAATGAAACTGGAGCCGGAACTAAAGTTAAATTTGATTCTGGCAATGTCGCTTCTGTTGAAATTAGTTCTGGTAATGACACTGTAGATACGCTCGCATAGGTTACTTTTCTGGACTTTCCAACCCCAAGTACTTTTGTAGTACAAATATAGCAGTCCGTTGAATGGCAAGTTGGTTCCCTCCACTTCATTGGTGTAATAAATTTCACACGTCGCCTAAATAGATAGTTTCAGAAATTAGTCAGCTATGCATTAAAAGGGAACAAATTCCTAATTTTTACAACGTACCTTTTTGTATAAAATTTTACATGAAAAACCTCTATTTTAAATATAATAGATTTAATTTCATGTTTTTTGAATCAAAAATTTATTGATTTTTGAATTGGATTTTCTATGTCATTTTTGCATGGAAAAAACTCTATTATAAATATAATAGATTTAATTTCATGTTTTTATAAAAAATTGGGTTTTTTTTTTTTTTTTATACCTAAATTTAAATTTAAAAGGGAACAAATTCCTAATTTTTACAACGTACCTTTTTGTTCCGGTTTCCGAAGAAATCAATTCGACTCGGCATGTGGTGCACACAGTGTTCGGTGTCCATGGTTTTTCATTGTTTTTAGGCTCAATTCCAAAACACTTATAGTATGTAACTTTCAAAGGATTTGAAAACACACGTCTCATACTTTTAACAATAAATTGACCGCAGATGATTCAGAACATATCTGGATCACTTGTACACTCAAACTCTCGCGCCCTTTTATTCATTTTTTATTTTTAAGTAAATGACGGGTTATAAACTGCAATTATAAACTGAACAGTATCCGGCGAGCCTTGCAGATATTATGAAGGAACAAGGCGCATGTACTCTTATTTATACTTAGATCCAGTAAAAATTCAAGCCTACCTAAACAAAAAGGTTCCCTAGTTCTACAAAGAAAACACTACCTGCCTCAAAAATATGCTCTTGTTTAAAATGTACCTAGGTTTGAGAAAACGACACTAACAGCTTTTTGTATCTAATAACTTTTCGAAAATCTACCTGCTAACTAACTGATATACGAATACTAACACATATGTACCAGTAGGGTACTTAAGCATTAAATGGATATATTTACTTGAATGCTTATAACTTTTGTATTAGTTCATCGATTTAGTTCACTGAATACTTGTTTTTTTTTTTTGTAATAAAACAGAGCTTAGAGGGGGGGGGGGGGGGGGGGGGGAAATAGCTGCTAAAAAACAAAAAGTTTTCGAGATGCTTCCTCGCAAAGTACAAATTTTTTTATATTTTTACAAAAAAAATTTCAAAAATCCGTAATGATTGTTCAATATGTTTGAATCTGCAGGACCTAGCAAAAAGTGTTGTATGTATTGATTATAGTTTTGGAAGAGCTCAGTTTGTTCTTGAGATATACACGATTAAGTGGAGCCATCTTTTTTGTTTTTTAAAATAACGGTAAATCGTAAATATCTCAAAAACGGTACCATTCAAGTAAAAATAACCTTGATTTTCGGAATTAGGAGGTGATTTTACATAGGAATTTCACAATGGCGTCTCTGGTGCATTTTGGCTGTAAACCAGTGTTATTAACTGCTGAACGGAGATCTCTACCATGATGGTATCGTGTACTTGTGCTTGGTAGCGTCGAATTACACATTTGAAGAAGGTATACTTTTAAATAAAATAAAAAAGATTTACCTCCCAAAAATAAGAAGAAATCTCTATGAAAATGTCTTCTAAAAATAGTCTAAGAAGTTTTCTATTTATTGTAAGAAGGTATACTTTTAAATAAAATTAAAAAGATTTACCTCCCAAAAATAAAAAGATAATCTCTATGGAAATGTCTTCTAAAAATAGACTAAGAAATTTTCTATTTATTGTAAGAAGGTATACTTTTTAATAAAATTAGAAATATCTTCGCCTCTGACTTCGGTCTCGAAGCTGTTAAAAGAGACAATCTTCTTATTTTTATGAGGATTTTTTGGCTCTGTGCGGGTTTTCACCAAGTTCCATTTCATAAAGATTCAAGACATATAACATCATTTAGTACAGATCGTGGATCTTTTCGTTGGAAAGTTTTACCATTTGGACTAAATGTTGCTCCTAACTCTTTTTTGAGAATGATGTCAATAGCATTTTCTGGTATTGCACCTAACCAAGCCTTTATGTATATAGATGACATTATAGTTATTGGCTGTAGTGAAACCTATCATTAAAAAAATTTAGAGAAAGTTTTAGAAAGTTTAATTTGCGGCTTAACCCTACTAAATGCAATTTTCTTAGATCTGAGGTAACATTTTTGGGGCATAAATGTTCAGCAAAGGGGTTGTTACCTGAAGATTATAAAATAGAAGCAATCAAAAAGTATCCTAAACCGCATGATAAAGATGCAGTTAAAAGATTTTTGCCAATTATTATAGAAGAATTATACCAAATTTTGCTTCTTTGGCAGCACCTTTGAATCGTTTGAGTCGGAAAAATGTTGAATTTAACTGGGATACCTCGTGTGAGCTAGCATTTGAGAAATTAAGAAAAAGTTTAATGTCCCCAAAACTTTTGCAATATCCGGATTTTACTAAAAAGTTTTTAATAACAGTTGGTGCTTCGAAGATTGGGTGCGGTGCTATATTAAGCCAAGATCATAATGGTAACGATTTATCATTTTGTTTTGCTTCAAAATCATTCAGCAAAGCTGAACAAAATAAAGCAATTGAGTTAGAACTTTTGGCAATATATTTTGCAGTTAAGCAGTTTCGACCATACGTTTATGGTACACACTTAACAGTTAGATCAGATCATCGGCCGTTAGTTTATTTATTTAATATGAAAGATCCTACGTTCTGCTGAGTGTGCCGGAAGAAAATCGACACCAGACGCTCACATTTAGTGCAATGCGCACATATTCACATATTTAAGTATGATATATTAAAATGCACACTCACTACAAATGTTAAGGAGTTACTAGAAGTACTAAAGGAGATATTCCAAATTTACAAAGCTAATATACCCCGCGTTCAATGTAAAAAAAAATTTGTTTTTTTCCAGGACTGAAACCGAAACCGTAACCGTAACCGATTAAAACCGATTCACTTTTCGAAACCGAAACCGTTATTTTTTTCTGAAAAACGTTTCCAAACGGTTTTGAATTTTTTTGTGGACACATATTTTATTTTAAAAGAGGCTACCCTGAATAATCTTCATGGAAGATGGTTAAGCAAGACACTTTTTGACCTCAATATCAAAATTCCGAAATAATTGAACTATAAGCGAATGAAGCCATCGAAAAAAATGTAGGTATGACATCCAAAAAAAAAATGTTTAGTGACCGTCTCAGAAAGCATCACTCATATTAACGGTCCATTTTAACATATTGCTAAAAGAAAAAGTAGAGTTAATTTTTTAAACTTATTTTGATGAAAGTTTTTTTTCCATAAATAGCGGAAGTAATATTTATTACTATATATTGGAGAAAATTCATCATGGCCACCGGAGTAAAGTTATAAAAATTCAGACTTATTTTGCATTCAGGTACATATTTGAGTTTTGTAGTAGCACAATTTTTTTGTGTTGGTGTTTTTGTTTGGAAACCGCAACCGGAACGAAACCGTAACCGAAACCGAAATAAATGTTGAAGAACGAAACCGGAACCGAATGACGTTAAAAGCCCGTAACCGAAACCGGAGCTTTATTTTAATCGGTTGCATACCTTGGTTTTTTTCTTCTTCTGTAAAATTTTTTTTACGTCAGGGCCTTTATGAATTAGGGTAACGATATATTTCGAAAGTGTCAACATTTCAGAATCTTGAAATCGGTTAAAAATTTGTTTTTTAATGACTTTTTTTACGAAGAAACTAAAAAAAAAGGGTTTTTGGTCTTTAAACCAGAGTTTGGGGGCAGGGCGGATCCAGGTCTCTGGGGGTGTACTACTGGCATGGGTGGGTCGGCCGTCAAAAGTTAGTGGGGGTCGGTCATACGTTTGGACTCGATTTTTCAAACTTTGAGGCTCATATTCAAAACTGCAAAGTCGAGATATCATAGTTCGTTTAAAATGTATGCTTGCTTCGGGAAAGTATCTTAGTTTTATCCAGGCTTACGTGATTTTGAAATGCTTGAATCACGGATCCAAAGATAATTTTTATTTGTGATTTGAACTTTAAACCAATTCAAAGATGCTTTTTATTTGAGATTTGAATCTGAACCAATTCAAAGATAATTTTTAGTTGTGATTTGAACTTTCAACCAATTCAAAGATAATTTTTATTTGTAATTTGAATCTGAGCCAATTCAAAGATAATTTTAATTTGTGATTTGAACTTTCAACCAATTCAAAGATAATTTTTATTTGTGATTTGAATCTGAGCCAATTCAAAGATAATTTTAATTTGTGATTTGAACTTTCAACCAATTCAAAGATAATTTTTATTTGTAATTTGAATTTTCAACCAATTGAAAGATAATTTTTATTTTTGATTTGAACATTTAATCAATTCAAAGATACTTTTTATTTGTGATTTGAATCTGAACCAATTGAGGAGTTGCTTGCAAAAAGGGCACTAAGTGAGATGTGCCCTTTTTGCGTAAAACCGCTAATTAGATAGAAGGATCTATGTTTTATGTCCCCTCCAAAAATGGCTTTGATATCTTTTGAACAGGCTGAGTAACTTAGAAAAATATTGAGCTATGTATGAGCACTTTTCTTTTTCTTCAATATTATTTTTTGTTGCTCATACGCCCGTACAGTGTTTCTCTTAAACACTCTGAAATAGTTTTAAATCCATTTTATTGAAATTTTCACCATCTATTTATGAATTTAAAACAAGATTTATAATTCGCTTTCCTGGTTATATGCGAAAAGGGCACATCTATGACCTTTTTATTTCATCATTTATGGCTAGCGATGTAGAGTGTCGCTCTTGTAACTTCGTCAAATAAAAAGATAATACACTATATAAAACAAGTAAGGAAAGCTGTCTTCGGCTGTGCCGAAGGCTAAATACCTTTCATGAATAACCGTCACGATTTTCACTGTTTGATCCCAGTACAGCCTGTGTGAATTTAACTTAAGCACATACCGAAATTATCGGAACTATCGATTATACGGGGGCGTTTCGTTATATTGGTCCAATCTCATTGATTTTTTAACATCGACATTCCACCTTCTAAAATAGCAATAGTTACGAAATTTAACGTTCCTACCTATATAATTACAGGAGTTATCTACCAAAATCCGTTTATCGGAACAATCGATTGTATGGGGGCTATGTGAAATATTTATCCCATCTCGATGATTTTCAACATCGATATTTCACATATAAAAATAGCGATACCTGCAAAATTTCACGTTCCTACGTGTTTAATTGCAGGAGTTATAGCCCAAAATCCGTTTATCGAAAAAATCGATTGTATGGGAGCTATGTGAAATATTTATCCCATCTCAATGATTTTCAACATCGATATTTCGCATACAAAAATAGCAAGACTTACAACATTTCACGTTCCTACATTCCATAAAAACACAGAATAATTAAAGAAAAATTATTCCCAAACGGTCAAAAGTCCACCAAAGTTTCAAAGATTCTCAAATTAATGACCACAAACTCATAACATACTTACAAAAAAAAAAACTAAAAAATCAAGAAAAAATCAAAAAAAAAAAATTAAAAAAATTAAGAAAAAATCAAAAGTAATCAAAAACGGCTTTTTTTATTATTTTTGATTTTTAAATTTTTTTTGATTTTTTTAAATTTTTTTCTTAATTGTAATCAATTAGTAATTGCTTTATCTTGAAAGCAATTAAAATAATCATTACTAATTAAAAAAACCTTCTAATCAATCAATTACTAATTACTAATCAAAATTAACAGCTCTGGTTAACAGTAGACTCATGGGAGACATTTTTTCGAGAAATTTTACAAAAACCCAAGAAAAAATTACATAAACATGAATCGTAGCGGGACAATGTCTAGGAGGAAAATGTTAGTCTTTTTATTGCCAACAACCTTCCCTTAGACACCGAAGCTGTAGCTCTTCAATTTTATGTGGTTATGGTACAAATACCCAATATGACCCCCTTAACCTTTAAGTGCAAATTAAAAAAAACTCAGACGAGCTGGACTATAAGTTTGTTCGGCAAAAATGATCTATGCGATGCCGCCTTTCAGAAAAGTACCATGGTGACTCTGTTGCAAACAAAAATTAGAATTTTGTTGTACTGTGTTATTTTAGCAAATAATTTTTAGAATATAAGTTAATAATTATTTATAAATGACTTAATATATTATAGTATTAGTTTAGTATAATAATTAGTGAATAAGTTAGTTAAAAAAAAAAAAACTAATGGCGGCGATATACCAACAGGTTATCATAACCTCTAACGAGATTTTTAGCCGAGCTTCTCTTTCCAACTTGTGGTGTGTTGCTTTTGAGTTCTTCCTACAAGTTGGCGGGACCTACAGTTTTTTGCCGACTCCGAACGGCACTTGCAAAGCAAATGAATTTTTTGCTGAGAAGCTTCTCATGGCAGAAATACACCCGGAGAGTTTGCCAAACTACTGCCGAGGGGCGACCCCGTTTAGAAAAATCGTTTTTCTAAATAATTTTTGATGTTACTTTTGCCGGGCATCAAACCGCCACGACTTGGTGTAGAAGGCCGAACACTTAACAACTACACCACGGCGGCCGCCGAATAAGTTAGTTGGATTTCTTTTATTTTACCCTAGTAAGCAAGAAGGGCGTGACAAAACTGATCACTTTGTCACATCCTTCTCTTTCAAAGGAGGGGATATAGTGGAAATCTACTTTAATTTAATACACTTGTGTTGTTATACAAATATGTAATAAGTAGGTATTTTACAAATTCATGAATCAAATCATCTCATCATCCTGATCATTTCGGTATACTTTTTGATGGGTCTATCTCTTCTTCTTCTCATACTTACAAACATCGGGCCAAAGTTATAATACCATTTCATGTTCATGAAAGGTATAATTAACATCAAACCGTTTTCTATATACTATACTATAATTGCACGCGGTTTTTTTTTTTGTTGGAAGGTTGTACGCTTCAACTTTAAGGCTATGTAAAGGTTGCTTGAAAAAAGTCTCAAAAGTTATACGAAAATTTACTTTGAAAAAAAATTTATATTGGTTTAGGAGATCCATCTACAGAGACCCTTACTATGAAAATAACAAAACGCAATGTTCAGTTATTACAAGCTAAAAGTCAGGACACGGCCTGGATTCTCTTAAAGTGAGTTTTGAAATTTTCACTTTTTCACCATTTAAAATGTATGGGAAAAAGTGCATTTCAAAACTCACAGTTAGAGAATCCAGGCCCAGGAGTCCATGAGAAATTCGTATTTTTATCTCTCGAGAACATGTCCGTTTTAGAGCCTGAAAAACACGATTTTTGAAAACTTACAAATTTCGAGATAAAAATTTATCTATAGAGTGAGTTTTTTGGCCGATTAATGGCTTAGTTTCTTCTAAGATATGTACCCTTACTTTCTGAATAAAAATTAAGAGGCTACTTAAAACAGTGAAGACACAAGAGCCAGCTAAAATTGACAAAAAAGGATAAAAATTACGTTTTTTCCCTACCAGGTTTTTAATACCAGGTAGTCGCTATATGATTTATTATTTACTTTTAAACAAACTACTCTCTTTTACCTTTAAAACGCCATATTGAATTTAAGGATATCTCTAATAGAAACATTTGTGCAGCAATAATAGTTACCACGAAATAAATCCCAAATGAAATAAGTCGCATCAAATAAATCCCACCAAAAAATGAAATAAGTCCCAACTTTAAGAAATGAAACAACTCCCAAAGAAGGAAATTAAATAAGTCCCAATATTTGGTAGTTATTTCATAATGAGGCCCCAGTTTCCAAAAAAAATGAAATAACTCCCGCGTTCCGGTGTGCGGCGCGCTGTGCCCCCTTTCCCCTTCCAACTATTTTTTTCCTTCCTGCGGGTTATATCTTACCTTTTCATAATCTCTACATATAATATGTATGTATGTTTGTGGACGTATCACTCGAAAACCGCTGATTGGAATTCAATGAAATTTTAAATTTAAATTTAAGATATCGATTATTCCGATAACTCAACCGATTTCAAAGTTATCGGTCGATATCTAAGTTATCGGCCAATATTTGAACCAAAAGGACCTTTTGGCGATCAAAATCAACTGTTTAAAACACCCCAGCGGTACAATTGGAAATGTGTCATCGATGAAAATCTTTTTATTGTTGTCCAAAGTTATGCCGCAAAAACTTTCGATGTAATAAGACTGTTGGTTGTTTTGCTAAAATCTTACCTTACAACAGTTAAAGAAACAGTTACAAAAACGTGAAAGCTTGTTAAATTGCAATTTTAAGAGAAATGAAATAAGTCCCAATGAAAATGAAATAAATACCAATGATAAAAAATAATAAATTGTAGTTTTAAGAGAAATGAAATAAGTCCCAACAAATATGAAATAACTCCCAATGCTGGAAAATGAAATAACTCCCAACGAAATCCCATTGGGAGTTATTTCATTTGGGAGTTATTTCATTATGAAATAATTCCCAACAAATTTTTATGAAATAAGTCCCAACTCATTGGGAGCTATTTCATTATGAAATAAGTCCCAATTTGTATGGAAAATATTTGGGATTTATTTCATATTTTTTTTTTGGGACTTATTTCATTTGGGATTTATTTCGTGGCACCGCAATAATAGGGTATGCTTAAAAATTACGTTTTTCAAACTTTGAAATTTGATCAGTCCGAAACGAGTGGTTATAAAAATTAAATGTGTGTAAATTTGTTCCCACAATACCCAACACAACATCTATTACACATATATATACATAATATTAAACAAAAAAATATAATAATGGCGGCGATATACCAATAGGTTATCATAACCTCTAACGAGATTTTTACCGACCTTCTCTTCCAACTTGTAGCGTGCTGCTTGGATTTTTTTCCTACAAGTTGACGGGGCCTACTCCGAACGGCACTTGCAAAGCAAATGACTTTTATTTGAGAAGCAGAAATACACCCGGAGAGTTTGCAAACTACTGTCGGCTCTTTGTTGAGCCAACTGGCGCCAATTGGAGACACCGCGTGTTCTCAGATCTGCCTCCACTTGGTCCTGTCATCGGAGAGGTGGCCTCCCTCTTCCTCTACTTCAACCGGCGGGTTCCTTCTGGGCCGGAGCGTCTTCGTTCATTCGCACCACGTGACCTAGCCAGCGAAGCCGCTGGGTTTTAATTCGCCCAAAGTAGCATTTGTTTGCAAGAGTTATCCTTCGATAGATTTCCAGGCTTACATTGTTGTTGGTATTAATGCTGCTTCCCAGGTATACAAAGTCCCTTACTATCTCAAAATTATTGCTGCCAACAGTGGCGTGGTTGCCAAGACGCGAATGTGCTGACTCGTTGCATGATGCCGGCAGGTACTTCGTTTTACCTTCGTTTCTTTATCACTTGGGTGATAAACAAATCGACCCGCCTTCTTACACATAGTACCCCTGTAGGGCGCTTGAGAGCAAAAAATTAGATTTTGGATTATGCTGCATATCTTGAAAACTTGAAGTTCATTCCAAAAAACAAAACTGGTATTATTAAGTAGTGAATGCCTTTCGATGAGACATACCCAATAAGCTTCATTCATTGTCAATTAGTGGCAAAAAAACGACGTCAAAACCGGAAAAACCTAAAAAAATTTCAAAAAATTCAACTTCTCGCGTGAAAAATGAACAAACTACTATATATATTTCGAAAACTCTGAAAAAACGGTTTTTTGGCATTAAAACCCGATTTTGGGGGTGTTACAAATCTTTTGAAGGGTGTTTCGTGCATAATTCGACGAGATGAACAATCTGCGCTAGGTCGCTCACTCAATTTTTTTGTAGGACTGTCATTTTGCGAAATAAATTCTGATGTTGGCTTTTGCGGGCATTGATATGACACGAATTGGTATAGTAGGCCGAGCACTATGGCGGCCGCCATATATTCAAACAGGGCACATTCGCCAGTTCTTTTTTAAATTGCTATAAAAGTCGAACCAGTAATTTTTTTCGCTTGAATTTTTTTTCTCTATAAATATACAGATTTCATTTTTTATTTTTTAAGTGTCCGTTTAATTTTTTTTTAACGCTTTCGTACTTTTTTTTAACGATTATATGAACTTACCTTTTTTTGTCGAAATTGTCCCATCCATGGAGATGGGATACAATCGCCACGATCAAATCCTGTATTTTGATGTCAATAATGTATATCGACGGCTGAGTGGAATTATTGGAAATATTTATCCAAGGGACCTACCTGGAATTTCTTTGAATAAGTCTCCAGTTCAAATTTTATTTTAAAACCGACTTTTTTCAAAATTTGGGCTTATTTGAAGACATATCCAAGAATGAGTTTTCAAAATGCTCTATATTAAATAAAATTCAATTCATTTTCAGCTGAGATACAGCGGTTTTGTATTGGCTGGCGAATGTGCCCCAGGTGCATCTACTCTTGTAAAACTAATTTTAATTTTGCCTTAACAGCACTTTTGCAAAACTGATTTTACATTTTATTAAGAGAAACATAGTTGGTATTACACCCATAAACAAATTTGTTTAATATTATCTTAATTTATCAAGTTATTATTATGAACATGCGGAAGTGTACACACCTAGGCAGACAGGAGAAAAGTCACGTTTGTTTACGATCAGTGGTCAATTTTAAATGTCATGAAAGTTGAAAGAGAGGTGCTTCACTGAAGAACATTCTGTCATTTATAAAATATTGACAGCACTGATAAGTTTCGAGAAAACAGGGGTGGCGAATGTGCCCCCTTCTACCCTATATAGAGAAATCTCATGGTCTCATGATAAAAACAGCATTCGGCATTCTTTCGTTGCACACTCAAGGCAATGAAAGAATACTGAACATTTTTAAAATAATCCAAAATAACAAATCGATTTGATAAGATCCTTTATCATGAGCGGCATTGCAATCATCGTAGTTCATACATACATAGTTCTTTTTATACCTTTCATGAACATGAAATGGTATTATAACTTTGGTCCGATGTTTGTAAATATGAGAAGAAGAAGAGATATACCCATCAATAAGTATACCGAAATGATCAGGATGACGAGATAAGTTGATTTAGCCATGTCCGTCTGTCTGTCTGTCTGTTTGAACGCAAACTAGTCCCTCAGTTTTTGAGATATTTGGCTGACATTTGGTATACGGCCACCTTTTTCCAATATAGGAATCATTTGTCGGAACCAGCAAGATCGGACCAATATAACATATAGATCCCATACAACCGATTATTCCGATAAACGGATTTTGGGCTATAACTCCTGTAATTAAACACGTAGGAACGTGATATTTTGGACGTATTGCTATTTTTATATGTGAAATATCGATGTTGAAAATCATAGAGATGGGATAAATATTTCACATAGCTCCCATACAATCAATTATTCCGATAAACGGATTTTGTGCTATAACTCCTGTAATTAAACACGTAGGAACGTGAAATTTTGTAAGTATTGCTATTTTTATATGTGAAATATCCATGGTGGAAATCATAGAGATGGGATAAATTTTTCACATAGCTCCCATACAATCGATTATTCCGATAAACGGATTTTGGGCTATAACTCCTGTAATTAAACACGTAGGAACGTGAAATTTTGGACGTATTGCTATTTTTATATGTGAAATATCGATGTTGAAAATCATAGAGATGGGATAAATATTTCACATAGCTCCCATACAATCAATTATTCCGATAAACGGATTTTGTGCTATAACTCCTTTACTTAAACACGTAGGAACGTGAAATTTTGTAAGTATTGCTATTTTAATATGTGAAATATCCATGGTGGAAATCATAGAGATGGGATAAATATTTCACATAGCGCCCATACAATCGATTATTCCGATAAACGGATTTTGGGCTATAACTCCTGTAATTAAACACGTAGGAACGTGAAATTTTGGACGTATTGCTATTTTTATATGTGAAATGTCGATGTTGAAAATCATCGAGATTGGATAAATATTTCACATAGCCCCCATACAATCGACTGTTCCGACAAACGGATTTTGGTAAATAACTCCTGTAATTATATAGGTAGGAACGTGAAATTTTGGAAGTATCCTATTTTTATATGTGAAATATCGATGTTGAAAATCATTGAGATGGCATAAATATTTCACATAGCTCCCATACAATCGATTATTCCGATAAGCGGATTTTGGGGTATAAGTCCTGTAATTAAACACGTAGGAACGTGAAATTTTGGAAGCATCGCTATTTTTATATATAAAATATCGATGTTGAAAATAATTGAAATGGGATAAATATTTCACATAGCCTTAATACAATCGATTGTTCCGATAAACGGATTTTAGTAGATAACTTCTGTAATTATATCGGTAGGAACGTGAAATTTCGTAACTGTCGCTATTTTAGAATGTGGAATGTCGATGTTAAAAATCAAAGAGATTGGACCAATATAACACATCGCCCCCATATAATCGATAGCTCCGATAATTTCGGTATGAGCTAAAGTTAAATTCACACAGGCTGTACTGGGGATCAAACAGTGAAAATCGTGACGCTTATTCATGAAAGGTATTTAGCCTTCGGCACAGCCGAAGACAGCTTTCCTTACTTGTTTTTTCTTAAAAACAATAGTAATTAGAGCCGGCACATTTTTTCTATGTACAAATGTAGTCAAACAATTCAGACCAATCAACAACAATAGTGAAAGTAGTATTTGAAATCAAGGAAATAATAAGGGGATTCATCAACTCTTATAAGTTTACGAAATGCGTAAGTTTATACATTTATCAGCTCAGTTAGGTGAACGCCATAGATAAGTTTATGTGTACTTGATGTCAAACAAAAACTTTTTATTTCCAAATTCTCATTAAAAATGTAATTTTCGACCCATTTTCAGCATATTCTTCTCTTTTTGTCCAGTGTGCAGTGCACTTGATAAATTTATACGTTTACACGCTTTATAATGTGTTTATAACCTTAGATGAGTTCCCCTAATATTTAATTTTAGGTTTCTAATTTGGTAGTTCAGGATTTTCCAAAAAGTTTTGAAATAGCTTTATATATCACTCTTTTTTCGAAAAGTTCATCAACATGCGATTGTATTTCGGTAAATCCGTCACAAACAAGAATGTGTTATACTTAAAAAATATTTCTTTTACAGTAACAAACTTATTTAAAAGATAAAGCGAAGTTGCGCTTTATGAGCCTTCACATGGCTACATTTTTATTAAGCAACAGGACTCTTAAAACTGCGGTTAGGTTTAGGTGTAACACTTATCAAATCACAAGTTTCTTACAAAGAAAAAGTATCTTTGATTTGTTTCAGGAATCAAATCACAAATAAAAAATATCTTTTAATTGGTTGAAAGTTCAAATCACAAATACAAATTATCTTTGAATTGGTTGAAAGTTCAAATCACATGTTTGAATTGGTCAGATTCAATTCAAAGTTCAAACCACAAATAAAAATTATCTTTGTATTGGTTGAAAGTTCAAATCATAAATAAAAATTATCTTTGAATTGGTTCAAATTCAAATCACAAAATAAAAAGTATCTTTGAATTGGTTGAAAGTTCAAATCAGAAATCAAATTGATTCCTTAATTGAAAGTGGATTCGAATCCCAAAACTATTTCAAATCACGCAATCCTGGTTTTATCCCTAAAATACGATTTTCCTTGTCACTTGGGTGATTTTGAAATCGTCCCGCCTTATTAGACGCAGAACCGGGCGCTTTTAATGAAGACACTGAAAAAACGGTTTTGTTTACCTTAAAACCAGATTTCGGGGGTTTTACAAAACATTTCAAAGGTGTTTCGTGTATAATTCTACCAGATGAACAATCTCTGCTAGGTCGCTTTAAATGTGCATTCACTTTTTTAGCACTGCGTAATTTTTGAAACTTTTCCCAAATGGACTCTTTGAACTAAAAATTAACTTATTTTGTACTATTGTAAGTATTACATACAAAATCTGTTATTTTTAAAGGACTTCATTTAGTTAAATAATTATGATCATGATCCAATTAATTAGATCTCGCATTTAATTAAAGATGTGACGTCACGGTTTCGAAAACATGTCTGAAATGTTATAAGAAAGGAAACAAAAACGAAAACAAACAAAAAAATATTCAGATTGTTTATAAAAAAATTTTGTAAAAATCTCTTTATAAAGCGCTAATGTTGTGTTGTGTGTTAGAAGACGTGTTTTAGTGGATAGCCAAATATTAAGGTACATCTTAGAAGATTGAGGCCTCTGCCAATGTGTTTTCCGCTACTTTTTAATTTTACAAATTGGCAGGATATTTTATGCTGGGGGGGGTGTAAAAGTAGGTCGCCTCCCAGTTGGTGCACCCTGGGTAACGCTAAATGACCTACATAGCCTGCACGGCTAGTTTAGTTTCTTGTATTGCCGGATCTACGAGAACGGTACCAGTACTTGTCTGTACCCATCGTGCCGAAACGACCCGGGGCGTTTTCTTATATCGACCCGGTCAAGAGCAATACACTCGAGGTGACCCTGTCTGACATTTAGGCAGGGCTACACCTCGTTACAACAACAACATGCTGACTCCGAACTGAACCTGCAAGGAGGATGAATTTTAGCTGGAGCCTTCGGTATCTATGCAAGCTTACTACCTCTACACCACGGTTTCCCCTTCCAGCGGCACCAAAAAAGCGCACAGCTCGCTATAAAACCTCATAAAGTTTTTTGTTTACAAAATTTAATGAAAAAATTTCAACAAAAAAATACACATCAAAAAAGTGTAATAGCTATTTGACACTACGTATTTTCACTTTAATGTCTTTGTATTTTTGGCAGTATTTTTTCTCTACGAAGGAGTGAGACAAAGACTACACCAAGGCGAATACATTTACATGGTGCCCGCAAGTGAACAGCTGATTGCTTGTTCTTTTTGTTTTCGCATACAGCAATTGTCATTAAAAGGAAATCGGAAACACGTTTATTTACACAAAACATAATAAAACTCACGAAATTGTGCGCGATGACCACGGTTTAAGTAAATGGTATATATTTAATAGCATTTATTGCCGAAACACGCAATAAATTTACTTTTCTAACAGCAATTGTTTGTAATTGAAAAGAAAACACGTGATTGTTGATATTTTGTATTCTCTTTCACTTTGACATTTTATGTACGGCGAACTGAAGCGAATATTGCCCAATTCGCCGTGCTACCACCATGTAAATGTATTCGCCTTGGACTACACGCATGCGCACAATGGAGGCAGTTTGACATGTTTTTGTTTACATGAAAATTGCTTTATTTTTCTGCACTATTTTTTTCACAAGAAACACACTGCAATGCAGCAAAAAATTGTTTGAATGTCCATTGAATTTATTTGTTTCACAGCAAATTGCTTTTTACAAGAATTCGCGCACAAAACTTGAAGTACAAAAATCTAAACATGCGCATGCGCACAAAGAAGAACCTTTGTGTTCGACATGCTTTTGTTTACATAAAAAGTATTCCATTTTTCTGCACTGTTTTTCCACAACAAACCCCGAAAATAAAGCAGAAAACTATTGACTGTCTATAGATATTAATATTTATTTCACAAACAAGATCGGTTTCATATAAATTCGCCCAGAAAACTTTTAACATAAAAATGTAAACAAAAAATTTTCACATAAAACAGAGGAGAAACGTCTGGTTTCTATTTCCATTATTTTTCGTTATTTTTTAAACATAGCTTGCCCGCTTGTACCAATATGATAATTGTATAAGACCCTTTCTTTCGCACAATAAATACAAAAAATAGAAGAAAATACTATTCAAAATACGTAGTGTCATATATGTAGCTATAAGTCAGTTAAACAAACTGAAACCTTCAAAATCGTGACGTCATTTGACAAACAACTTTTTTCTCAAATTAAATTACAAATACACCGTTGTCGGAATGCGTGATCTATAGTAATTGGTACATGAGTTATGATAATCGCACTATGTAGACAGTTTTGGAAAATTCAAAGCCTCCACTTTCAAAAATTATTATAAAATTGGGTGAGACCTAGTCGACATAATATATTACCGGGGTACATTCGGATTTCGGTCAAAGTGCAACATAGAAGTTAGAGTTCTAAGCACAGCAGCACGGATTTCAACCAAATATACATCCTCTTTATCAATTAGTTCACATAACTCTTCTCCAAACCCAGAATAAAGGATTCTTTCAACATTATCTTGCAATGCGTTAGAGTAAATTAATACCGATATAGCTTGAAGGCGAGCTTGGACAAACTGTAGGCGTAATTTTTGATCCTTGAATCCAGATACAAGACGAATTCTATGTGCAATCCGCATCTGAAAATAATAAAACATGCAAAAAGGTTAGTAGTACTAAGTCACAACCGGCCCATCCGTTGATAAACTGTGCTAAAAAAAAAAATAGTTATTTGCAGATGTTGTCAAGTTTTTATTACCTCGCGAAAACTGACATTGTCACCGACTGAATTTTCGAAAACCATATTCACAACTTTCACTGTGCAAGTGGACATGGAATTACAACAATCGTGACCTAATTCAAAATATGTTTTAAGAACGCTGACATTGTCACCGACTGAATTCTCGAAAACGATATTTAAAACTTGAACTGTGCAAGTGAACATGGAATTCCAACTACACTGGTCGACGGCCAAAATTTACCAGAGACGCCGTTATGAAATTCGTATGTAAAACCACCCCCTGATTTCGAAAATCGAGTTCATTTTTGATTCTATGGTACCGTTTTTGAGATATTTGCATTTTACCGTTATTCGAAAAAATCAAAAAGATGGCTCCCTTTAATTACATATATCTCACGAACGGGACAAGCGATTGCAAAAAGGTTGACAGAATCAAAAAGACGATAAAATTTGCTATAAATGCATCATACATTGTTTTTTGCTCAACCAGATAGTTTTCGAGATATTAGCTTATCATTTCATATTTTTGTTTTCTTTTATGAAAAAATATGAAAAAAATTACTCTTTGCGTGGACAGCATTCCAAAACCACACCTTTTTTTCTAGATATTTTTTCTTTACATAGAGCTCTGTTTTATTAGAAAAAAGATAAGCTATCATCGAAGAAAATCGATGTAAAACTACGTAAGTTATAAGCGATCAAATAAAAATACCCAGGTTGCGCAATTTCAACGTATAGCTCAAAACGTATGTATGGTATAAGAAAGAGAGAAATATCAAGCTATGCTCTGTTTCTATTGAGTTCAAAGTTTAATTCATGAATGAAATTACCCATATTTTTTACTTTTTTTAAATTTATTTATGTTTATACTATATTCTAACAATCTTTATCTTAATTTGATTTTACTATGTAGTCGAAATAATTATGTGTTCTACTTTGACGCTTATTCAGTTTGGGATCGGTTTCTCTTATGAGAAACCAGCAGTAATCACCCATCATTGCGACGTCCCAGAATCCTTGATATCGATTCTCAATTAATTTCATTTGCTGATGAAACCTTTCGCCATGTTCGTCACTTTCGTCGCCAAGATTTGCCGGAAAAAAGTTCAAATGTGAGTGCAGAAAGTGAATTTCTAAAGACATATTTACGCCTGGAAAGAAAATATTAGTTAGGTAAATAAAATTTTGGGAAATTAATTTTAATAAGCCTTTTATATTTACCCATTTTCGCATAATTATTGATTAAGTCGTTCACTATCTGTTCGTAGTTAGGGCTTTTGTGTCTACCGAGAAAAGAAGCAACGACCTTTTCAAAGGATTCCCACGCTGCTGCCTCAACTGATGAGAGTAGTCCTTTGAATTGAGTATTGTTGATCACCTTTTTTATTTGTGGTCCAACAAAAATACCTTCCTTTATCTTGGCTTGAGAAATATCTGGAAAAATTGTTTTCAAATAGTCGAATGCTTTGCCTTCTTTGTCCAAAGCCTTAACAAAGTTTTTAATGAGACCGAGCTTGATGTGTAAGGGTGGAAGTATGATTTTCTCTTTCTTGACAAGAGGGGTGTATTTTATGTTATCCACACCAACGGTAAACTCGACTCTTTCCGACCAATCCTTTCTGACGTAGTGGTCCTTACGAGCTCGGCTATCCCACTTGCAGAGGAAGCAGCAGTGCTTGGTGTAGCCACTTTGTAGACCGCATAGCACTGCAACGACGTTGAGATCAGAACATATTTTCCAATCATGCTCTTCATATTTGATAAATTTGAGAATTTTTTGCATTTCCTCGTAGGTTTCCTTTGTATTTACTGCATGTGCGATCGGGATAGAAGGCTTTTTGTTACCAATATGCAATAATACAGCTTTCAAACTCAGTTTATTGCTGTCTATGAACAATCGCCACTCTTTTGAATCATATGTTTGACCAAACTCTTTGAATAAACCAGGAATGTCGTTGCAGTAGCATATACTGTCTTTCTTGGTATAGTGTTTGGAAAATGGTTCGTGACGAGTTCTACAATATGTCACCTTAACATCGGATGACACAAATTTAAATTGTTGCATACGGGAAGTGTGGATCTCTGCCTTTTCCTTGGATAGTTCCAAATCTCTTATCCAATCATTAAGTTGTGCTTGTGAGAGAACGTTTCTCTCGTTTCCCACGCGAAATTCAGTACAACTTGATTCCCCGCACTCAGATATTACTGTTGACAATGGAACTGGATCCGCAACTGTCGTTGAATGTAGTACTGGTAATGTCACTGATGGTACGCTGGCATAAGTTACTCTTCTTGATCTTCCAACGCCAAGCACTTTCGTTTGACAAATATAACACTCCATTGAATGGCAAGTAGGTTCTCTCCATATCATTGGTGTAGCAAATTTTATTTGTTGTCCTGATTTCGACTGAATCAATTCTACTCGACACGATGTGTTACAAAGTGTTCGGTGTCCATGGTTTTTCAGCATTTTTAGGCTCAATGCCAAAATACTTGGAGTATAAAGTTTTGATACGATCTGAGAACACTCGTCGTAGCCTTATGATAGTATATTGGCCACACATGAAACAGAACATATCTGGATCGTTATCACACTCAAATTCTCGCGTCCTTTTACTCATTTTATTTTGTTTTAATAAATCACGGTTTTGAAATTCGACTTATGAACTGAACTATCTCCGGCGAGCCTTGCAGATGTTTTGAAGTTTCAAGGCGCCTTAACTCATTTATACTCGGAACAAAAATAAAATTGAAAAAATCAAATCTTACCTAGACAGAAAGGTTCCTTTTTATACGAAGCCGGGAAAAGAAAATATTACCTGCTTTAGATGTCGGCTTTTAAAATTGTCTTATAATTTTGAAAATCTACCTGCATACTTAGGCATAAGTAACGGAAATACATGTTTATAACTACATGCCTACAGCACTTTCGAACCCAACCACTCTTCCTTTCGAAGCAACCACTCTACCTACTATAAAACAATTCGAGTATTAAAAGTACTATTTGATTTATTTAAAGAAAAAGTATTATCATTGTTATGGTGTTATTCGTTTATCCGGATAATATCCCATTTGCACTTTATACCTTTAAAATATGTATGTATGTATACATCACACATTGAAGTTGCGCAACCTCGGTATTTTTACTTGATCGTTTATAACTTACGTAGTTTTGCATCGATTTTCTTCGATGATAGCTTATCTTTTTTCTAATAAAACAGAGCTCTACGTAAAGAAAAAATATCTAGAAAAAAAGTTGTGGTTTTGGAATGCTGCCCACGCAAAGAGTAATTTTTTTTATATTTTTTCATAAAAAAAAACAAAAATATGAAATGACAAGCTAATATCTCGAAAACTATCTGGTTGAGCAAAAAACAATGTATGATGCATTTATAGCAAATGTTATCGTTTTTCCGATTCTGTAAACTTTTTTGCAATTGCTTAACCCGTTCGTGAGATATACGCAATTAAAGGGCGCCATCTTTTTGGTTTTATCGAATAACGGTAAATTGCAAATATCTCAAAAACGGTACCATAGAATCAAAAATGAACTCAATTTTCGAAATCAGGGGGTGATTTTACATACGAATTTCATAACGGCATTTCTGGTAAAGCGAAAAAGTTGAAATTCGTGGTCCAGTGCTATCGATATGTTTAAGAACGCCTTATAGGGCTGATACATTAGCGTTAATTCCGAATTAACTCCTCTTTTGGGAGTTAACTTGGGCATAATCTTCATTATAAACTCCCAAAAATTAAGAAGATTTGAGCAGATATCATAACGATTTGACCGCAATTGTCACCGATAAATAAACAAAAATAAGAAGGACAACTACCAAAACTACATATCATAACGATTTGACCGCAATTGTCACCGATAAATAAACACAAATAAGAAGGACAACTATCAAAACCCCGAGTTTACCGCTACTGGACACTAGTCACCAAAAAATAAACAATCCTCAGCGACATCTAGTTTTAAATAGCAAGTAATACAACCAAAGCACTAGATGGCGCCAATTGTTAATCTTCAATTTTGTGTGTGTCAGGGTAAAATTTGGATCTGATTAAAGAAGATTTATTGGAGATAATTTCCGTGTGTGTATCCATTGCATTATCCAAATAAACGAAAATTCAATACACTTTCAGCTGAGATAGGGCGTACTTGAATAAAATTTTGAAATAGGTTGATTTTTTTAAATTGCTCTTATATAAGGCGATCTCCAACCAAATTCTGAAATAGGGTTTAAAAAAAATAAGACGTTGTTGAAAAATATTTTAAAATAGGACTATCTTCCACACAGGCGTCGATTTATAATTTTCGAAGAAATTTAGGATAGCCAGATGGAAAATAGAGAAAGGGCTACAGTGGAGATCAAATGGGATTTTTGGAGGACAAAAGCAGGAAAATGGGTACTTCTTGGAGGAAAAATAAAATAAAATGTATTTAACAATAAAAGGGGTTCCCTCGTGAAGGGTGGACACCTTGCCGCGGTACGAGAGCTTAAGTCGATAACCACAGGGCTACGTTGCCCTTGTGATCATAGCGCCACCGGTACTACATCACGAGAGAAGCCAAGCCTCTCTGGCGCGACGACTAAGATCTTCCCCCTCCCAATCCAGGGTGTTATGCGACCACGTGCCCATTGGACGTTTGCAGCCGGGAGGCAAATCGTGGCTGTAATCGAACGGAGCCTCTCTGATACCGGGCCGCCTCGGAGAGTAACTATGGCCTTACCGCGGTATGGGGCTCTGCCGCGGCGGACGACACATTCCCCCTACTCTTCCCTTGACCCTAAACTGGCCTTGCCCGGCGAGGGGTCGTACGAACAAGATGATAAATAATAACAAAAACCCTAAAACTAAAGATACAACTATGTATGTATACTGCACAGCAGAGAAGGAAAATGCTGGAGCAAGCGAGAACGCAACGTCGGAGGACAAACTCCATTTCCTTATCAGCCGATAGATCGACAGCGATAGCAACTACAGGTCGATTAGCTCTGGATAACAAGGGGGCAATCCCCAAAGTAAGTACCGGTACAAACACAGTGAAGCCAACAACGGCTGATGCTAAAGTCCTAGTAAGTGCCGGTACCGAAACTAAGTTGTTGTTGTTGTTGTTAACAGCAAAACACTCCCCGAAGGTTTTGGGGAGTGATGCCGAAGTTGACAGTCCTTGGCCGGATATGACCCCGGTACGCTGCGGTACTCCCTTGCGGTACTGCCCGACTGTCGTGGTAGCGATTTGGTATGACCAGTGGAACCTTCTAGGTCATGGCATCCCTCCATCCGTGAGGAAGGAGAAGATGGGTAATGAGAGGTGAGAGGCATCATATCCGTAGATCAACCATCGAGTAGCATGTCAATTACCTATGTGCATATTAGTCGCCTCTTACGACCGGTATGCCTACCTCGGGCATATTCTAAACCCCTAACCCGCAGGGTTACTAAGTCTTTAACGTCTGTGGCAGTGGTCTCACGACCTGGCCCCAGAGATCCAAATAAGGGAACGACCGCGATGGCAACTACGGGTCGAAATTTACACCAAAAGACATCTCCCAGTCGCTCTGAGTACTTGGACAAAAGAGCGGCCGCGAGGATCCTGAAGAAATACGAGGGTATTTCACAAGAGACGCTGTCGTCGAATGCTAGAAAGACGGTGGAGATGGCTGAAGCTATCTTACCGAACTTCCAAAGCGATTACGCGCCAAAGATGGTTAATGGAAATCCCTTCAAACGCCAGAGATCGAACGTGGATTTAAAACCTCACCCGAAGCGGCAGCAACACGCCCCCGTAGTGGGTAAACTCAGCTTTGCTGAAGTAACTAAGGATAGGATCCTCATAGGCGTCATTGACCGAGGTAACGAAAGCTGGGCCATCCCTAGGGACCAGTGGCGGTACGTCCGGAACGCTATCGGTAATGCCCTTCTCGAAATTATGGATGAGTCTCCGGGTGCCACGCCGATGGGTTCTGATGCGGGATGGCACCAGGGCCGAATCAAGGTATTCGCTTGCGAGGATGCAAAAACTGTTGCACTGTACAGGGCAACAGCTGCAAGACTGGGTGAGATCTACCAAGGGGCAAGAATTGAGGTTGTCGACTGGAAGGACATCCCGGCTCGGCCAAGGGCAAGAGCGTGGATTCCTGCTATCCCTGCTGAACCTGAGAATTCTCAGGATGCTGAGGATCATGAACCCGTCTCTTCCGACGCAGGACTGGGGTGTCAATCTGGTCGAGGATGCGGTAGGGCCTGACAGGCAAGTGGTCTTCACCTTGACTAAGGAAGCACTCGAGCCCCTTAAACGGTGCAATGGACGACCACACTACGGCATGGGTCAGATCGTGATCCACGTATACCGCGGCGATGCACAGCGCGCTGCTATTTCGGCTGCACCGGAGGGCTCGGACATCGCAGTGCCGGTAGAGGAGTCGGAGATGTCCGACTCGGAAAGTATGGTATCTGCCACATCAAATGGCGAAGGAGCAGTGAACAGCTCGGAGATGGGAGAAAGCCTGCTGGACGGGGAGGACCTCAACGTCACAGTGATAGCAGCTAGTCCTGAGCGCACCAATGTCAATACTGCCACAGTTAGTAGGATCTCGGCTACGCCAAATCGTGGTCTGAACAAATCGTCGTTGAAAGATAAGCCTCCAGACGAGGTGGAACTCGACGATACGGCGGTGGCAGAGAAATCTGAGCGCTCTCATGTTGGTAGCGATTCAGATAAACCTGCACAAATCTAAAGCAGCCTCGGCTGCTTTAATCAGTCGTCTCTCTAAAGGCGACATAGATGTGGTCCTCATCCAAGAACCCTGGGTCAACAGCTCAAGGATTTGCGGTTTGGCGATTAAGGGTTGTAAGCTAATCCAAGCCAGCGAGGGGGGCAGGGTTAGAGCCTGTATTCTGGTTAAGTCTGAGCTGAATGCTTTTCTCTTGCCCAACTATACCAATGGTGACGTTACAGCTGCCAGTTTAACAGTCGACAGTACCAGTCTGACGATAGCATCGGTCTATATGCCCTACGACGCCGAAGAACCTCCGCCACAGAGGGAGGTAAAAGACCTGGTGGCAAATTTTTCCATGGGTCATCTTATTATCGGAACTGACGCCAATGCTCATCACGTCCAGTGGGGAAGCTCCGATATCAATGCTAGAGGAGAGTCGTTGTTTGATAATTTGTTAACAACTAACCTGGTAGTTCGCAACGTGGGTAACGAACCTACGTTTATTACTAAAACCCGTAGGGAGGTCATAGATCTCACTATTTGCAGCGAAGGCGCTTATGAGTGGGTCAGAAAATGGCGCGTTCTCGATGAACAATCATTCTCCGACCACCGGTATGTAGAATTAGTTCTAGACTTTTCTGTTGAGCAGCCGGTTATGAAACGCAACCCACGTAACACTAACTGGCAGCTACACAATGAAATACTATCTAGGGACTTGCCAGCACTGCCCCCACAAGTCCCCTCATCAGTAGGGGAGTTGGAGGATCTGGTAAAGACCTTTACAACGGCGCTCTCGAATGCCCTAGAGCAGGCTTGCCCAGTGCCAAAACCACGCGGTAAACATAGGCCGCATTGGTGGTCCTACGACCTGGACTCGCTCCGTAAATCATGTAGGACACAATTCAATAAGGCCAATAGCCTTGGCACGGAAAATCAATGGCTCGAATATAAAGTTAAACTCAGGGCCTACAAAAAAGCTCTGAGGCAGGGGAAGAGAGTATCGTGGAGAAATTTCTGCACTGGGGTCGAAAATGTCGACGATACAGCGAGACTTAGACGAATGCTCTCAAAAACTCAAACAGCCACAAGCTATTTGCGCAAACCTGACGGATCCTGGACCAGCACGGAGAGGGAAACCCTAGAGCTGCTCTTGAATACGCACTTCCCAGGGAACTTGCATGAGGAACCCCTAGCACCTACAACAAACCTGGCTGTACACATACCCATCACGGAGGAAAAGGTTAAGTGGGCGGTTAAAAGCTTCGAACCGTTCAAGGCTGCCGGGCCAGACGGGATTATTCCCGCACAACTCATAAACACGCTGGAGACATCAGCCAAATGGCTGGTATTTCTCTATACAGCCTGCCTGGCTCTTAGCTACATTCCGTGCTCCTGGAGAAGTGCCACGGTAGTGTTTATTCCTGAGGCGGGGAAGCCGTCTCATTACGAGCACAAGGACTATAGGCCGATCAGTCTCTCATCCTTTGTGCTCAAGACCTTCGAGAGGATAATAAATGACTACCTCTCCTCTACTATTGATAGCAACCTGATCTGTAGCTATCAGCATGCATACACCAAAGGGAAATCTACAGAAACTGCGCTTCACAGCCTAGTTTCTGTTATTGAAAAATCGCTGTATGAAAGGGAGTACTGTCTTGTGGCCTTTTTAGATATTGAAGGAGCCTTCAACAACATAAGCCCTGATGCTATAAACACCGCTTTAACAAGTCTGGGCATAAGCAGGTCTCTTATTGGACTTATTGATCAACTGCTAAGGGGTAGACGAATAGTGTCATCACTGGGCTCGGTTGACTTATCACGCTATGTCACAAGGGGAACGCCTCAGGGTGGTGTTCTCTCCCCGCTTCTATGGAACCTCACTGTCAACTCGATGCTGCGAGACACAAGCTGGGAGGGCGGGAAGGTAGTGGCATATGCAGATGACTTAGCTATAGTATACAGGGGCAAATTCCCACAAACCCTGCGCGACTTGATGCAAGTAGAACTGAGATAGGTTTCTTCATGGTGCTCGCGCTGCGGACTGAGCATCAACCCGGGAAAAGTGGAACTGGTGCTTTTCACCAACCGCTATAAGATACCACCGCTAATACTACCAAAACTGAATAACGTGCACCTGAAATTGGCTGACAAAGCCAAGTTCTTGGGCACAGTTCTGGATAGGAAACTAACCTGGAAGGAGAATGTTCTTCAGCGCCAGAAGAAAGCGTGTATTGCACTCTACACGTGCAAAAGAGCCATTGGAAAGAAATGGGGGCTTAGCCCCAAAATATGCAAATGGATCTACACTGCAATCATTCGACCAATCATGCTCTATGGAGTTGTGGTATGGTGGCCTGCGCTGAGCAAGGCAACAAACCTTAATCTGCTAGGTAAAGTACACAGATCTTGCATGATCTGTATAAGCGGTGCGTTAAGAACAACGCCCAATGAAGCACTCCAGGCCATTCTTAGCATTTTGCCACTCGATCTGGAAGGGCACCGAGTAGCAGCAGCATCGGCTCTGCGTCTAAGGGAAACGTCCGGCTGGGGCGCAAGCACTACTGGACACGCCTGTATTTTGGGATCCTATAGCTTTCTTCCGCTGAGCACAGATCGCTGTGCGACCACAACAGTCGGAGATAGCGGTTTTAAAATCAACATTCCTAGCAGGGAAGAATGGGAGAGCACGGATCGGAGTTCCGTCACTCATGGCGGCCCTTCCATTTATACTGATGGCTCGAAGTTAGACGGCAGAGTTGGGGGAGGGGTTTATTCAAAGGATCTGAACCTTGAGCTCTCCTTCAGACATTTTTATATTCAGCGACAGCCAGGCGGCCATCAAATCCCTTGGCTCTTACTCGTTCAACTCTGAACTGACGCTCAGCTGTCGTCGATCTCTACAAGAGATGGCCCAACAGAATCGCGTTAACCTCACATGGGTCCCGGGGCATAGGGACATTGAGGGAAATTGTAGGGCAGACGAACTTGCGAGGCAGGGCACGACCAAGCAGGTTCTTCGCGATAAAGAGCGCTTAGGTATGCCGTTTGCCACATCCAAGCTTATGCTGAAGGAATACACACTCCGCCAAGCCAACGAAAGATGGCTGCAATCTCCAGGATGCCGGATATCCAAAGAAACCTGGCCGAAATGGGATCATAAAAGATCAAGACAAATTTATGCCCTAAGGAGAAGAGAAATCTCCATATTAATAGGCGTATTAACTGGGCACTGCCTCATTGGTAGGCACGCAGAAAGGCTTGGTGTGCCCTACCGACGATGCTGTAGGAGTTGTAAGGATGATGATGAGGAGGAAACGGTGGAGCACCTCATCTGCAACTGCCCGGCTTTAAGTGGCGCGAGAATGCGCTTTTTGGGAGTTCCCTTCCTGGTCAGCCTACGCCAGGTCACGGAGCTGGACATAAAGGACCTGATGGCCTTCATCAAGTCATCTAAATGGTTCGAGGAGGAGTAACGGTGTCGGTATAGGAGGGTCAGTCCCGGGATTCTGCTATGTGGAGAATTCCGTTAATACCGGGATTTTCCATATGGCAGGGTCCCGGAACTGACTTTCCTTGTGTTGGTGGTATCACAACGGGCCTTTTAATACTGGCCTAGGTGTGCCTCTGCGGCAGCCACTTGAACCTAACCTAACCTAACAATGAAATAAAATGTATTTCTTAACATAAAACATTTAGGCTTGAATTACGTTAGATCTCAAGCTGAAGGCTAAGTGGCTTCTCAAATCTAAAGCGTTGTTTCTCAACACCGAAACAACTTGAGAATGATGGCGTTCTCAAGGCCATTTTTTATATGAAGAAACGCTGTTTCTCAAGTTGAAAAAGGGATACTCAAATGGGATTCTCTAATTGGACTTAAAGGTATGAATCCAACTCTGAACAAATACCGAAATAAATAAGCCATGATTTTTATAATTTAAAACACCATGAATTAGTTGACAAAAATTTTCATTTACATAAGTTTTAGTCTAAGCTCTTCAAATTTTATTCGAAAATTTAAGTCGGGAGATTGGAGAATATGTTGGATATCAATTTGAAAACTACAAAGTTATCAAAATATCTCTAAGGTTGGACAATACTTGGAGAATGATGTTGGATATCAACTTGAGAACTACAAAGTTATCTAAGGTTGGAGAAAAATTGGAGAATATGTTGGATATCAACTTTAAAAGGCTCCCTTGAGCTAGCCAGGCCTTTGTAACCCAATCAAAATGGAAAGCGTACTAAATTGGTAGGGCACTTGATAATCGACAAATCGACTAGTCGAATAATCGATTTCGACTAGTCGTTTCAAAAAATATTCGATTATCACTAATCGACTAGTCGAATAGTTGCTTTTGACTAGTCGACTAGCTGGTCTGAAGACCCGGGTAATAAGGCGGCAAATTTCTACTGTAATTTGCATGCACGTTTAAGTGGTATCTGCCATTTTCGCCAATTTATTTGCTTCATTTCTTTGAAACTTAAAAAAAATGTAACAGGAGCACAGAATATTTGTGTAGGTAGATATACAAAAATGATATTGTGAAAAATGTATGTATGTTTGTAGCAATATTTGTATGTATGTAGATAAAAAAAGTTTGAAAATTTTTTACCATACTGCAAAACGTTCTATGTCAATATTATTCTTTCAGGTTTAAGTGCACAATGGAGGCATCTTTCTATTATTCTACGTCGCCATTTGAAAAAACATAGTTGAAAGATTGATTCGTGGGGCAAAAGAAATGTAAAAGTACATTAAATCACACCTAATTTTCCAAAGAACTCAAAAATTACAAACCTTACATAGAGCGTTTTGATGTATTGGCAAAAATATACGGGAACATTAGAGTGCCAAACAAAAGTTCGACACTTTCTATCGGAATGATTAAGCTTGAGAATTTATTTTTTTTTTGTAGCAAAATTGCTTCTGCCGGCAAATGAAAGATATCCAATGAAAATAAAAACAAATTTGACATGTGAGAAATTATAAGCACCTGCAACTCTAGCGTCTTGGTTTCTGTTTGAAAACTTTAGATTTGTAACAAACTTTTGAAATTGTTATTTGTTTCATGTGCTGCTAAGCTCTCTCCAATGCTGCTGTTATGTCAGGCCGAGTTAAATTACAGGAGATGATTGAAACACGAGCTTTTAATCCAATTTAAGATTGTAAAATTTCCCCTTTAAAAGCTGATGTGGTTTTTTAATATAAAAATGGAAATTATTTGGAACGCATAATAATAAAAAAAAACATGCTCGTAAAATTTCTGGAATTAGCGCTTTTCGAAATTGGTGATTAATAAATATTTTATAAATTTTAAGGAAACATTTAAGCACACGCTCCTGGCAGGAATGAAGGTAATAGAGTCGATAAAGATAACATCGAATCTATCGAAACATACCGCCAAATTCCCTTAAAATCGTTTGAATTCTATCAAGATCTTTTACATTTTCTCCCGCTGGGAACTCCGTCGGAATAGCTGATAGACCCCAATATGCAACAATAATTGCATACTTCATTTTCATGTAGCGAATGAGCTTGTGATGAGCAACAGATTGTCAACATTTTATTCAACACACCCCATATTTTTTTATGCGGGACGCTACTGAAATAATTTTTTCAAATTTTTGACAAGCGGCCATGTTTTTTTTTTTAATCGTACAACCCTGCTAGCATTTTGAAGAGCGTTTTCTCTTCGATATCGCATAAGTAACGCTTGTGTCACTTCTAGAAGGTGCTTTACATTGCACAACAACAAGAAACATAAATATCACGTATCTGACTTCTTGGCGTCACTTGGGAGTTACTCCGTCACTTAGTTACTCAGTGTCGCATAAGTGCCGGTAACTTGTGTTTTGAATACATATTGTTGAATTTCTATGTTAATATCAGGCAATGCCTTGGTCTACAGCTAGCGTGATCGCCTCGCATACCTAGGGGTCAAGGTTCGTATCCCGGTAAAATGGATTTTTAACAATTTTCAATTTTTTTTTCATCAATTTTGCTATCCCTCAGACGACACTTATATGTAAGTCACTTTATGCACGTAACGTATACGGGAAACAGTTTTACCCGAAGGAAGATGGGGAAAAAGATGAAACAGCGATAACTTCCGCGTTCAAATTCAACTTCTTGAAGTAACTTTATGGGCACAAGCGCGACAGAAAATGTTGGCTAGTAATATTTGTGTCAGAATTACATACTTACATAAAGTAATTCTGTCTCCAAACCAGGGACTTGTAATGCGTTTCGGTTTCGGTTTCTGTTAAACACCTTGTAACGAAACTGAAACAGAAACAAAACCCCAGAAACAAAACCTGTAACGAAACTAATTTTGTTCCTTGTAACAGAAACCGAAACAGAAACAAAACTCCTTTGTAACAAAAGTCGTAACAAAACTCCGAAACGGTTCCAGCAGAAACAAAACCTGTAACGAAACTAAATTAATTGTAATTTCCGATCAGTTTGATTAATTTATATGTAGTTTTCAGCTTTTCTGATCTATTAGGGTCAAGTGCAAATAAAATACGATTTATTCCACCATTTAGCCCAACGTTTCGATAATTATCCTTATCTTCTTCAGGGGCGATCTATATTTGTTTATAACAAAATACAAAAAACATAAACAAAAATAGTATTAGAAATAAAATTACACGATTTGAAAAAACGTAGGTACAAACAAAATATTGCACAACTATAAATTTAAATTTTACATGAAATATTACTTCACAAACAATTATTTATATTGACTCACTTTGGTATTTCAAAAAAGATTTTATTATTAACTTAACTAAAAAATGATGCTACCATCATTGTATGGTAAACTTGTCATACTAAAACCTAATTATCTGTGTCATAAGCATAATAGGTACGTCGCCGCTATGTCTTGTGTATCTTCTTTCTTATTCATTGTTTTTTCTCTGTTTTGCATTATTCTTAAACTTTCGAGTGTGTACCTTGTCCTTTCTCTCCTCTCTTTGTCTATTATTTTTGTTGTTGTGAAATCTACTGCGTGTTTATTGTTTACCGCGTGTTGTGATAACGCCGTGCTGTGTTTTTCTTTGTTGATATCGTTCTTATGCTCTGCAAGTCGTCGGTTTAGCAACCTCCTCGTGGTACCGATATATATTTGGTTGCATTGTTCGTATTTTATTTGCACTTGACCCTATTAGATCAGAAAAGCTGAAAACTACATATAAACTAAATTAATTTTGTTCCTTGTAACAGAAACAAAATTATTAGTTTTGCTCCTTGTAACAAAACCCGTAACGAAACTAAATTAATTTTGTTCCTTGTAACAGAAACCGAAACAGAAACAAACTTAATTTTGTTTCTCAGTAGCAAAACTATATTTGCAGTACATTAGCATGGATTTATTATTTTCTGGTATATAATATACATGTATATGTCTGTTGCAACTAGCTAAAGTAACTTCAGTCGACCTCTGAAACATCGTGTGGTACATTTAACTTCTTGGTGTCTACTATACTGGCGGGTAAGTACCACAATGAAACTTCGGTAGGATAATCCGGGTCCTTGGCACAAACAAATGTAGTATCACACTTTAAGATCCGACAATAAATGCTGAAGATCATCATCATCATTTATTGGCGCTTAACCGCCTAAGCGATTTTGGCCGGCGCCTATCAAAGCACACCAGTCATTCCTTTTTAGCGATAACTGGCGCCAATTGGAAACCCCAAGGGAGTTCAAGTCATCCTCCACCTGTTGTTTCCATCTCAGTCGAGGCCTCCCCCTTCCTCTGCTGCCGAATTCGGGTGACGATTGGAAAACCTTCTGGGCTGGAGCTTCTTTGTCCATTCGCATGACGTGACCCAGCCAGCGGAGCCTTAGGGCTTTAATTCGCTGGACTATGGTCAGATCTGCGTAAAGCTCGTACAGCTCATCGTTAAATCTCCTTCGATACTCGCCGTCGGCATCACGGGACGGACCATAAATCTTCCGGAGAACTTTTCTCTCAAATACTCCAAGGGCCATCTCATCTTCTCTTGACATTGTCCATGAATCTGAGCCATACATCAGGACAGGTATGATGAGAGACTTATAGAGCGTGATCTTTGTTCTTCGAGAGAGGACTTTACTTCTCAATTGCCTACTCAGTCCAAAGTAGCACTTGTTCGCAAGAGTGATTCTCCGTTGGATTTCGAGACTGATATTATTTTCGGTGTTAATGCTGGTTCCCAAATAGACGAAGTCCCTCACAGTTTCAAATTTGTAACTATCAACAGTGACGTGGCTGCCAAGGCGCAGGTGCGCCGATTCTTTCTTTGATGACAGCAAATACTTCGTCTTGTCCTCGTTGACCGCAAGACCCACTTTTTTCGCTTCTTTATCCAGTCCAGAGAAGGCAGCGCTTACGGCGCGGTTGTTAAGGCCAATGATATCAATATCATCGGCATACGCCAGCAATTGCACGCTCTTGTAATAGATTGTACCATTGCGGTTTAGCTCTGCTGCTCGAATTATCTTCTCCAGCATCAGGTTGAAGAAATCGCACGAAAGGGAGTCGCCCTGTCTGAAGCCTCGTTTGGTTTCAAATGGCTCAGAGAGGTCCTTCCCGACTCTGACGGAGCTGTTAGTATTGCTCAACGTCATTTGGCAAAGCCGTATAAGCTTTGCAGGGAAGTCAAGTTCAGACATGGCGGCATACAGGCAACTCCTTTTTGCGCTGTCAAAAGCGGCTTTGAAATCGACAAAGAGATGGTGTGTGTCGATTCTTTTATCATGGGTCTTCTCCAGGATTTGGCGTATCGTGAAAATCTGGTCGATGGTAGACTTACCAGGTCTAAAGCCACACTGATAAGGTCCAATCAGCTTGTCTACGATGGGCTTCAGTCTTTCACACAATACGCTAGAAAGAACCTTATATGCGATATTAAGAAGGCTGATTCCGCGGTATTTGGTGCGGTTAGCGGGATCGCCTTTCTTGTGGATTGGGCAGAGCACACTTAAATTCCAATCTGGAGGCATGAACTCGTCTGACCATATTCTGCATAAGAGCTGATGCATGCTTTTTACCAGCTCTTCGCCTCCGTGTTTGAACAGCTCGGCGGGTAGTCCGTCTTTTCCAGGCGCTTTGTTGTTTTTGAGCCGGGATATAGCTATCCTCACTTCATCATAGTCAGGTGGTGGGACGACTTTTCCATCGTCAGGGATTGGGGTATCGGGTTCGACGTCTCCCTCGCAATTTAGCAGTGAGGAGAAGTGCTCCCTCCATAATTTAAGTACACTCTGTACGTCGGTTACCAGGTCGCCATTATTGTCCTTACAGGAACTTGCCCCGGTCTTAAAACCTTCCGTCATCCGCCGGATCTTTTCATAGAATTTTCGGGCATCATTCCTGTCAGCCAGCATCTCAAGCTCCTCACACTCACGCCTTTCGGCCTCACGTTTCTTTTTTCTGAAAAGGCGTCTCTCTTCCTTCTTTGCCTCAAGATAGCGTTGCCATACACTGCGGGTTGCGCCCGTTCGCAACGTCTCCCTGTAGGCAGCGTCCTTTTTGTCCGAGGCAGTGCTGCATTCCTCATCGTACCAGTTGTTTTTGCGGGCTCGCTGGAACCCTATATTGGCCTCAGCGGCGGTACGTAATGAGTGAGAGATATGCTTCCATTGCTCGGTTGCATCGTTAGGTCGAGGATTGCTCTCCGATAGCAGGTGTGAGAGTCGAGTGGAGAAATTGTCAGCTGTCTGTGTCGTGCGCAGCTTCTCGACGTCAAACTTTCCTTCCGTTACTGTGCGCACTTTCTTTGCTACACAGAGGCGTGTGCGTATCTTGGCTGCAACAAGATAATGGTCC
>CAXKVI010000005.1:30423605-30540482 GCA_964058755.1 Campiglossa producta | reverse complement strand
CACATACCCATCACGGAGGAAAAGGTTAAGTGGGCGGTTAAAAGCTTCGAACCGTTCAAGGCTGCCGGGCCAGACGGGATTATTCCCGCACAACTCATAAACACGCTGGAGACATCAGCCAAATGGCTGGTATTTCTCTATACAGCCTGCCTGGCTCTTAGCTACATTCCGTGCTCCTGGAGAAGTGCCACGGTAGTGTTTATTCCTGAGGCGGGGAAGCCGTCTCATTACGAGCACAAGGACTATAGGCCGATCAGTCTCTCATCCTTTGTGCTCAAGACCTTCGAGAGGATAATAAATGACTACCTCTCCTCTACTATTGATAGCAACCTGATCTGTAGCTATCAGCATGCATACACCAAAGGGAAATCTACAGAAACTGCGCTTCACAGCCTAGTTTCTGTTATTGAAAAATCGCTGTATGAAAGGGAGTACTGTCTTGTGGCCTTTTTAGATATTGAAGGAGCCTTCAACAACATAAGCCCTGATGCTATAAACACCGCTTTAACAAGTCTGGGCATAAGCAGGTCTCTTATTGGACTTATTGATCAACTGCTAAGGGGTAGACGAATAGTGTCATCACTGGGCTCGGTTGACTTATCACGCTATGTCACAAGGGGAACGCCTCAGGGTGGTGTTCTCTCCCCGCTTCTATGGAACCTCACTGTCAACTCGATGCTGCGAGACACAAGCTGGGAGGGCGGGAAGGTAGTGGCATATGCAGATGACTTAGCTATAGTATACAGGGGCAAATTCCCACAAACCCTGCGCGACTTGATGCAAGTAGAACTGAGATAGGTTTCTTCATGGTGCTCGCGCTGCGGACTGAGCATCAACCCGGGAAAAGTGGAACTGGTGCTTTTCACCAACCGCTATAAGATACCACCGCTAATACTACCAAAACTGAATAACGTGCACCTGAAATTGGCTGACAAAGCCAAGTTCTTGGGCACAGTTCTGGATAGGAAACTAACCTGGAAGGAGAATGTTCTTCAGCGCCAGAAGAAAGCGTGTATTGCACTCTACACGTGCAAAAGAGCCATTGGAAAGAAATGGGGGCTTAGCCCCAAAATATGCAAATGGATCTACACTGCAATCATTCGACCAATCATGCTCTATGGAGTTGTGGTATGGTGGCCTGCGCTGAGCAAGGCAACAAACCTTAATCTGCTAGGTAAAGTACACAGATCTTGCATGATCTGTATAAGCGGTGCGTTAAGAACAACGCCCAATGAAGCACTCCAGGCCATTCTTAGCATTTTGCCACTCGATCTGGAAGGGCACCGAGTAGCAGCAGCATCGGCTCTGCGTCTAAGGGAAACGTCCGGCTGGGGCGCAAGCACTACTGGACACGCCTGTATTTTGGGATCCTATAGCTTTCTTCCGCTGAGCACAGATCGCTGTGCGACCACAACAGTCGGAGATAGCGGTTTTAAAATCAACATTCCTAGCAGGGAAGAATGGGAGAGCACGGATCGGAGTTCCGTCACTCATGGCGGCCCTTCCATTTATACTGATGGCTCGAAGTTAGACGGCAGAGTTGGGGGAGGGGTTTATTCAAAGGATCTGAACCTTGAGCTCTCCTTCAGACATTTTTATATTCAGCGACAGCCAGGCGGCCATCAAATCCCTTGGCTCTTACTCGTTCAACTCTGAACTGACGCTCAGCTGTCGTCGATCTCTACAAGAGATGGCCCAACAGAATCGCGTTAACCTCACATGGGTCCCGGGGCATAGGGACATTGAGGGAAATTGTAGGGCAGACGAACTTGCGAGGCAGGGCACGACCAAGCAGGTTCTTCGCGATAAAGAGCGCTTAGGTATGCCGTTTGCCACATCCAAGCTTATGCTGAAGGAATACACACTCCGCCAAGCCAACGAAAGATGGCTGCAATCTCCAGGATGCCGGATATCCAAAGAAACCTGGCCGAAATGGGATCATAAAAGATCAAGACAAATTTATGCCCTAAGGAGAAGAGAAATCTCCATATTAATAGGCGTATTAACTGGGCACTGCCTCATTGGTAGGCACGCAGAAAGGCTTGGTGTGCCCTACCGACGATGCTGTAGGAGTTGTAAGGATGATGATGAGGAGGAAACGGTGGAGCACCTCATCTGCAACTGCCCGGCTTTAAGTGGCGCGAGAATGCGCTTTTTGGGAGTTCCCTTCCTGGTCAGCCTACGCCAGGTCACGGAGCTGGACATAAAGGACCTGATGGCCTTCATCAAGTCATCTAAATGGTTCGAGGAGGAGTAACGGTGTCGGTATAGGAGGGTCAGTCCCGGGATTCTGCTATGTGGAGAATTCCGTTAATACCGGGATTTTCCATATGGCAGGGTCCCGGAACTGACTTTCCTTGTGTTGGTGGTATCACAACGGGCCTTTTAATACTGGCCTAGGTGTGCCTCTGCGGCAGCCACTTGAACCTAACCTAACCTAACAATGAAATAAAATGTATTTCTTAACATAAAACATTTAGGCTTGAATTACGTTAGATCTCAAGCTGAAGGCTAAGTGGCTTCTCAAATCTAAAGCGTTGTTTCTCAACACCGAAACAACTTGAGAATGATGGCGTTCTCAAGGCCATTTTTTATATGAAGAAACGCTGTTTCTCAAGTTGAAAAAGGGATACTCAAATGGGATTCTCTAATTGGACTTAAAGGTATGAATCCAACTCTGAACAAATACCGAAATAAATAAGCCATGATTTTTATAATTTAAAACACCATGAATTAGTTGACAAAAATTTTCATTTACATAAGTTTTAGTCTAAGCTCTTCAAATTTTATTCGAAAATTTAAGTCGGGAGATTGGAGAATATGTTGGATATCAATTTGAAAACTACAAAGTTATCAAAATATCTCTAAGGTTGGACAATACTTGGAGAATGATGTTGGATATCAACTTGAGAACTACAAAGTTATCTAAGGTTGGAGAAAAATTGGAGAATATGTTGGATATCAACTTTAAAAGGCTCCCTTGAGCTAGCCAGGCCTTTGTAACCCAATCAAAATGGAAAGCGTACTAAATTGGTAGGGCACTTGATAATCGACAAATCGACTAGTCGAATAATCGATTTCGACTAGTCGTTTCAAAAAATATTCGATTATCACTAATCGACTAGTCGAATAGTTGCTTTTGACTAGTCGACTAGCTGGTCTGAAGACCCGGGTAATAAGGCGGCAAATTTCTACTGTAATTTGCATGCACGTTTAAGTGGTATCTGCCATTTTCGCCAATTTATTTGCTTCATTTCTTTGAAACTTAAAAAAAATGTAACAGGAGCACAGAATATTTGTGTAGGTAGATATACAAAAATGATATTGTGAAAAATGTATGTATGTTTGTAGCAATATTTGTATGTATGTAGATAAAAAAAGTTTGAAAATTTTTTACCATACTGCAAAACGTTCTATGTCAATATTATTCTTTCAGGTTTAAGTGCACAATGGAGGCATCTTTCTATTATTCTACGTCGCCATTTGAAAAAACATAGTTGAAAGATTGATTCGTGGGGCAAAAGAAATGTAAAAGTACATTAAATCACACCTAATTTTCCAAAGAACTCAAAAATTACAAACCTTACATAGAGCGTTTTGATGTATTGGCAAAAATATACGGGAACATTAGAGTGCCAAACAAAAGTTCGACACTTTCTATCGGAATGATTAAGCTTGAGAATTTATTTTTTTTTTGTAGCAAAATTGCTTCTGCCGGCAAATGAAAGATATCCAATGAAAATAAAAACAAATTTGACATGTGAGAAATTATAAGCACCTGCAACTCTAGCGTCTTGGTTTCTGTTTGAAAACTTTAGATTTGTAACAAACTTTTGAAATTGTTATTTGTTTCATGTGCTGCTAAGCTCTCTCCAATGCTGCTGTTATGTCAGGCCGAGTTAAATTACAGGAGATGATTGAAACACGAGCTTTTAATCCAATTTAAGATTGTAAAATTTCCCCTTTAAAAGCTGATGTGGTTTTTTAATATAAAAATGGAAATTATTTGGAACGCATAATAATAAAAAAAAACATGCTCGTAAAATTTCTGGAATTAGCGCTTTTCGAAATTGGTGATTAATAAATATTTTATAAATTTTAAGGAAACATTTAAGCACACGCTCCTGGCAGGAATGAAGGTAATAGAGTCGATAAAGATAACATCGAATCTATCGAAACATACCGCCAAATTCCCTTAAAATCGTTTGAATTCTATCAAGATCTTTTACATTTTCTCCCGCTGGGAACTCCGTCGGAATAGCTGATAGACCCCAATATGCAACAATAATTGCATACTTCATTTTCATGTAGCGAATGAGCTTGTGATGAGCAACAGATTGTCAACATTTTATTCAACACACCCCATATTTTTTTATGCGGGACGCTACTGAAATAATTTTTTCAAATTTTTGACAAGCGGCCATGTTTTTTTTTTTAATCGTACAACCCTGCTAGCATTTTGAAGAGCGTTTTCTCTTCGATATCGCATAAGTAACGCTTGTGTCACTTCTAGAAGGTGCTTTACATTGCACAACAACAAGAAACATAAATATCACGTATCTGACTTCTTGGCGTCACTTGGGAGTTACTCCGTCACTTAGTTACTCAGTGTCGCATAAGTGCCGGTAACTTGTGTTTTGAATACATATTGTTGAATTTCTATGTTAATATCAGGCAATGCCTTGGTCTACAGCTAGCGTGATCGCCTCGCATACCTAGGGGTCAAGGTTCGTATCCCGGTAAAATGGATTTTTAACAATTTTCAATTTTTTTTTCATCAATTTTGCTATCCCTCAGACGACACTTATATGTAAGTCACTTTATGCACGTAACGTATACGGGAAACAGTTTTACCCGAAGGAAGATGGGGAAAAAGATGAAACAGCGATAACTTCCGCGTTCAAATTCAACTTCTTGAAGTAACTTTATGGGCACAAGCGCGACAGAAAATGTTGGCTAGTAATATTTGTGTCAGAATTACATACTTACATAAAGTAATTCTGTCTCCAAACCAGGGACTTGTAATGCGTTTCGGTTTCGGTTTCTGTTAAACACCTTGTAACGAAACTGAAACAGAAACAAAACCCCAGAAACAAAACCTGTAACGAAACTAATTTTGTTCCTTGTAACAGAAACCGAAACAGAAACAAAACTCCTTTGTAACAAAAGTCGTAACAAAACTCCGAAACGGTTCCAGCAGAAACAAAACCTGTAACGAAACTAAATTAATTGTAATTTCCGATCAGTTTGATTAATTTATATGTAGTTTTCAGCTTTTCTGATCTATTAGGGTCAAGTGCAAATAAAATACGATTTATTCCACCATTTAGCCCAACGTTTCGATAATTATCCTTATCTTCTTCAGGGGCGATCTATATTTGTTTATAACAAAATACAAAAAACATAAACAAAAATAGTATTAGAAATAAAATTACACGATTTGAAAAAACGTAGGTACAAACAAAATATTGCACAACTATAAATTTAAATTTTACATGAAATATTACTTCACAAACAATTATTTATATTGACTCACTTTGGTATTTCAAAAAAGATTTTATTATTAACTTAACTAAAAAATGATGCTACCATCATTGTATGGTAAACTTGTCATACTAAAACCTAATTATCTGTGTCATAAGCATAATAGGTACGTCGCCGCTATGTCTTGTGTATCTTCTTTCTTATTCATTGTTTTTTCTCTGTTTTGCATTATTCTTAAACTTTCGAGTGTGTACCTTGTCCTTTCTCTCCTCTCTTTGTCTATTATTTTTGTTGTTGTGAAATCTACTGCGTGTTTATTGTTTACCGCGTGTTGTGATAACGCCGTGCTGTGTTTTTCTTTGTTGATATCGTTCTTATGCTCTGCAAGTCGTCGGTTTAGCAACCTCCTCGTGGTACCGATATATATTTGGTTGCATTGTTCGTATTTTATTTGCACTTGACCCTATTAGATCAGAAAAGCTGAAAACTACATATAAACTAAATTAATTTTGTTCCTTGTAACAGAAACAAAATTATTAGTTTTGCTCCTTGTAACAAAACCCGTAACGAAACTAAATTAATTTTGTTCCTTGTAACAGAAACCGAAACAGAAACAAACTTAATTTTGTTTCTCAGTAGCAAAACTATATTTGCAGTACATTAGCATGGATTTATTATTTTCTGGTATATAATATACATGTATATGTCTGTTGCAACTAGCTAAAGTAACTTCAGTCGACCTCTGAAACATCGTGTGGTACATTTAACTTCTTGGTGTCTACTATACTGGCGGGTAAGTACCACAATGAAACTTCGGTAGGATAATCCGGGTCCTTGGCACAAACAAATGTAGTATCACACTTTAAGATCCGACAATAAATGCTGAAGATCATCATCATCATTTATTGGCGCTTAACCGCCTAAGCGATTTTGGCCGGCGCCTATCAAAGCACACCAGTCATTCCTTTTTAGCGATAACTGGCGCCAATTGGAAACCCCAAGGGAGTTCAAGTCATCCTCCACCTGTTGTTTCCATCTCAGTCGAGGCCTCCCCCTTCCTCTGCTGCCGAATTCGGGTGACGATTGGAAAACCTTCTGGGCTGGAGCTTCTTTGTCCATTCGCATGACGTGACCCAGCCAGCGGAGCCTTAGGGCTTTAATTCGCTGGACTATGGTCAGATCTGCGTAAAGCTCGTACAGCTCATCGTTAAATCTCCTTCGATACTCGCCGTCGGCATCACGGGACGGACCATAAATCTTCCGGAGAACTTTTCTCTCAAATACTCCAAGGGCCATCTCATCTTCTCTTGACATTGTCCATGAATCTGAGCCATACATCAGGACAGGTATGATGAGAGACTTATAGAGCGTGATCTTTGTTCTTCGAGAGAGGACTTTACTTCTCAATTGCCTACTCAGTCCAAAGTAGCACTTGTTCGCAAGAGTGATTCTCCGTTGGATTTCGAGACTGATATTATTTTCGGTGTTAATGCTGGTTCCCAAATAGACGAAGTCCCTCACAGTTTCAAATTTGTAACTATCAACAGTGACGTGGCTGCCAAGGCGCAGGTGCGCCGATTCTTTCTTTGATGACAGCAAATACTTCGTCTTGTCCTCGTTGACCGCAAGACCCACTTTTTTCGCTTCTTTATCCAGTCCAGAGAAGGCAGCGCTTACGGCGCGGTTGTTAAGGCCAATGATATCAATATCATCGGCATACGCCAGCAATTGCACGCTCTTGTAATAGATTGTACCATTGCGGTTTAGCTCTGCTGCTCGAATTATCTTCTCCAGCATCAGGTTGAAGAAATCGCACGAAAGGGAGTCGCCCTGTCTGAAGCCTCGTTTGGTTTCAAATGGCTCAGAGAGGTCCTTCCCGACTCTGACGGAGCTGTTAGTATTGCTCAACGTCATTTGGCAAAGCCGTATAAGCTTTGCAGGGAAGTCAAGTTCAGACATGGCGGCATACAGGCAACTCCTTTTTGCGCTGTCAAAAGCGGCTTTGAAATCGACAAAGAGATGGTGTGTGTCGATTCTTTTATCATGGGTCTTCTCCAGGATTTGGCGTATCGTGAAAATCTGGTCGATGGTAGACTTACCAGGTCTAAAGCCACACTGATAAGGTCCAATCAGCTTGTCTACGATGGGCTTCAGTCTTTCACACAATACGCTAGAAAGAACCTTATATGCGATATTAAGAAGGCTGATTCCGCGGTATTTGGTGCGGTTAGCGGGATCGCCTTTCTTGTGGATTGGGCAGAGCACACTTAAATTCCAATCTGGAGGCATGAACTCGTCTGACCATATTCTGCATAAGAGCTGATGCATGCTTTTTACCAGCTCTTCGCCTCCGTGTTTGAACAGCTCGGCGGGTAGTCCGTCTTTTCCAGGCGCTTTGTTGTTTTTGAGCCGGGATATAGCTATCCTCACTTCATCATAGTCAGGTGGTGGGACGACTTTTCCATCGTCAGGGATTGGGGTATCGGGTTCGACGTCTCCCTCGCAATTTAGCAGTGAGGAGAAGTGCTCCCTCCATAATTTAAGTACACTCTGTACGTCGGTTACCAGGTCGCCATTATTGTCCTTACAGGAACTTGCCCCGGTCTTAAAACCTTCCGTCATCCGCCGGATCTTTTCATAGAATTTTCGGGCATCATTCCTGTCAGCCAGCATCTCAAGCTCCTCACACTCACGCCTTTCGGCCTCACGTTTCTTTTTTCTGAAAAGGCGTCTCTCTTCCTTCTTTGCCTCAAGATAGCGTTGCCATACACTGCGGGTTGCGCCCGTTCGCAACGTCTCCCTGTAGGCAGCGTCCTTTTTGTCCGAGGCAGTGCTGCATTCCTCATCGTACCAGTTGTTTTTGCGGGCTCGCTGGAACCCTATATTGGCCTCAGCGGCGGTACGTAATGAGTGAGAGATATGCTTCCATTGCTCGGTTGCATCGTTAGGTCGAGGATTGCTCTCCGATAGCAGGTGTGAGAGTCGAGTGGAGAAATTGTCAGCTGTCTGTGTCGTGCGCAGCTTCTCGACGTCAAACTTTCCTTCCGTTACTGTGCGCACTTTCTTTGCTACACAGAGGCGTGTGCGTATCTTGGCTGCAACAAGATAATGGTCCGAGTCGATATTGGGACCGCGTAGGGTACGCACGTCTAGAACGGTGGAGCTGTGTCTGCCGTCGATCATGACATGATCAATCTGGTTTCTTGTTCTTTGATCAGGGGACAGCCAGGTGGCTTGGTGTATTCGCTTTTGCTGGAACCTGGTACTACTGATGACCATATTGCGGGAAGCGGCGAAGTCAATCAACCTAGTGCCGTTGGGGGATGTTATATCGTGGAGTCTGAATTTTCCAACTGCAGGACCAAAGACTCCTTCCTTGCCCACCTTGGCATTAAAGTCGCCGAGCACGATTTTGATATCATGCAGGGGGCAGCGATCATAGGCTTGTTCAAGTTTATCGTAGAAGGAGTCCTTCTCTGCGTCGTCCGTCTATTCAGTCGGCGCATAGGCGCAGATAAATGTTATGTTGAAAAATTTCGCTTTGATGCGGAAGATATGAAGAAAAATATAACTGCGCGACTATAGGGTTGTCTTTTTTATTTTTTATTTTTAAATGATATATAAAAACGCTTCATACATATGCATAGGGCAACGGATTGTGAAAAAATTAACATTAATAGTTATCAACAAATATTTCATTTTCTAATAATAATTCATTCAAACTACTATCATTTTTATAAGATGTCGAAGGAGGATGCTTTTGCGGGTGCAACATAGTTTTGTATGGATAATGGGATATTGGGCAGATTTATTTATTTATTTTCAGTCTAAAAAGTACAAATTTTTTTACAGACTAGTTAAAAATAGTGAAAAGTTCAAGCTTAAATTTATATATGCTGTTATTAAAGTTAAGAAGACCACTATATCGATTTGCTAAGCGTATAGACCTGGATATGGGTTCATTCAACGCATAATTCGTTCTATGGGTTACTTCAACAAATAGTCTGGTATTCCTTAGATCGCGTGGAGGGATGTATGGAACGAATAAATTAGATAAATCAGAGCAGTTTATATTACCGTTGATAACATTATAGGCAAGCATGAGGGAGATGCACGTTCTTCGGTCATGCAAATCCTGTAGGCCGAGCAATTTACGCCTGCTGATGTACGATGGGAGGCCATCAGGCCAATGAAGCATACGCAAAGCAATTTTGGTGAAAATTCTTTGAACTCTCTCAATTTTATATGAATTCGCTTCATAGAATGGACTCCATATAATCGAGCAATATTCCAGACGACTTCTTACCAATGACGTAAAAAGTGGTTCCAGAGTCATAGGATCCTTGAAGTCATGGGAATTACGTCTAATAAACCCAACCATTGAGAAAGATTTAGAAACAATAAAATCAATGTGAACGGAAAAAGAGAGCTGGTTATCAAAAATTACACCCAGATCTTTAATTTCTCGACAACGATTTAAAGATCCACCATTCAGTTTGTAGTTGAGAGAGGTGATAGTTACCTTTTTTGAATAGGAAAATACGCAACATTTGCTGGTATTTAAATGTAAGTTATTACTTGTACACCATTCATTAAAAGAATCGAGATCATATTGCAAGTTAACGCAGTCAAAAGTATCACGTACGGTTAGAAAGAGTTTCACATCGTCTGCGAACATTAAACAGTTAGCAAATTTGAATTTTTGAGGCAAATCATTGATGAAGATTAGGAACAACAGAGGGCCACAGTGGGTTCCCTGTGGGATTCCCGACCAAGCATTGATGAGCACAGTAGACTGGTTGACTCCAATAGACACAAAAAGCTTTCTATTCGATAAGAAACTTGAGAAGAATTTCAGCAAACTTCCACTCACTCCGTACATTTCCAGTTTGTGCAATAGGATAGAGTGATCGACCTTTCAAATGCTTTCGAGAAGTCAGTATAAATGACGTCTAGTTGCGCATGGGCTTCAAATGCATCTACAATTTGGCTAGTGACTAAAGCCAAATTAGTAGAGGTAGACCTGCCAGGAAAGAATCCATGCTGACTCTCAACAATAGCCTTCTCTATGAAATCAAACAATTTGCTTTGAAGGATATGATCGAAAAGTTTTGCCAGAGTACTCTGCTTAACAATTGGTCTGTAGTTGCGAATATCATTGCGGTCACTAGACTTGAATACCGGATTTATGGAGCATAACTTCCAAGAGTCCAAAAAGATCCCATAATTCAAGCATCCCTGAAAAAGAAGTGCCAGGGGTTCTGAAATTGTATTTGAACATAGTTTAAAGAATATCGGAGCAAATCCCTCGCTATCTGACTTCAGACTATTATTCAAATTTGAAATTGCCAGAGATACATCTTCGGCGGTAATATCAAAAGACGAAATTCGACCAAGAGAATCAGAGTAGAATGTCGGGCTAGGTAAAGGGGTATGATTAGAGTATACCGTCTGGAATAATTTAGCAAATAAGTTGCAGATATCTACCGCATTCTTGGACGATACACCGTCATACTCCATGCACGTCGGAAATCCGTTAGTCTTCCTCTTGGAATTAATAACCGACCAGAAACTAGATGGGTTTGTCTTCAGTTTTAATTCCACATTATTTATATATTGTCTGAACAGGAACTTATTGAGACAGTTAAATGTAGATTTAAGCCTGAAAAAGATACGACGATCGGATTCACTCCTACTCTTTTTATATTTTTTGAAGGCCTTACGTTTCTTATTTTTAATATTATTAAGTCTAGTATTGAACCATGGTGGTCTATTTTTCAAAATTTTCCGTTTTCGCGGAACAAAATTGGAAACTGCCAATGAAAGCCTTTGCTTTAAAATTTCATAAGAGGCCTCAGGCCCGTTAGTGGAGTCCAAAAAGGACCAATCAGTGCCGAGGAAAAAATCATTTAACGCAGGAACATCAGCCCTGAAATAATTATATTCAGAAATAATTTCAACTGGGGCTTTATCAAAGTTATAAAACTCGAAATTTGCAACCAAAGCATTGTGATGGAAACTGTTTTCCAAAATTGGAGAAAGACACTCCAGGCAAGATATTCTTAAATCATCAGATCCAAAAACGAGATCAAGGAACCTACCATTACTGTTTGGTTGAAAATTGTATTGTTTCAAGCCATACGAAAACAGAGTGCTAACAACAAGCATATCGATATCAGATCTGATATTTGTGGGTAAAGTATTACAGCCACTTGACCAGGAGATATTACTTAAATTAAAATCACCTAAATATAAAATCTCATCAGACAGATTAGAGATATTTATGACACTATTAATATTATCTAAGTGTTTCTGATAGACAGCAATTTCACTACTTGGCGGAATATAAGATAAAACTATTGTTATTGTTTTATTGTCATTAAACTTAACGCTTACACATATTTGTTCAACGCCATCATCTATGAAATCACTTGTAATTAGTTTACTACTTAGATCAGCTCTGATAGCAATTAAAACACCACCACCCCTGTCAAGACCAGTGGCGATAGGGCACCGATCATTACGAAATACGTTATAATAGCCGTCAAAAAACTCGTTAGATGAAAAATTTTCATTCAACCAAGTCTCTGATAGAGCTAATATATCATACTCATGTGAGCTAACGTTACGATAAAATTCAGATGATTTAGTACGCATACCACTAACATTCTGATAATAAAGCGCATAGCTCGCTTTTGACTTATTAATAGGTTTACTAATATCTAATTGAGATCTAGTGTCTATGTATTCGGTTCGAACCTTTTCCGGCCTAGACGAAAAGGGCAAACAGTCACACCGGCAGGCCAAAGTTCTGGATCTAGCATTTTATCAAACCAAGATATAGGAACACCAAGTTTGAATGTAATTCTCTTCAATGATTCAACGGCAGTACCTTTCCTAATAAGGCCGTAACAAGAAAGCAATTCTCTTTCTATCCCAGAGTATTTGGAGACGTACTCAATAACATTTTCATTTGTGACGGATGGCAAAAACGACGCAATATAAAGCCACTTAGTTTTTGCAACACTAAGCTCAGTGCTTACGCTTGAACCAACAATGCGCATTTGTTTATCATCATTGTTGTTCACCGCAGTATTTAACTTCTTAAGAGCATTTTGGTGATTGTTGTTGCCATTCGCAATGGTAACTTCAACATTAGTGCCAATAACAGCTGACGCAGAAGAAGACGGAGATGCGGCGGTATTGATGTGTGACAAACCTTCTCCGGTATTTTGATTTTTACCACCTTTCTTCTTCCTCGTAACTTCAACCCACTCAGCTTCGGTAGCCTTATCACTTTGAGTATCAATTGCATCGATAATAACAACGCTATCGTCAACACCCGTATTGGCTGGTTCAACAGATAATGTTCCATTGTTGTTGTCAAAGAAAACCGGTTTCTCCTTAGCAGCGCCACCATCGTTAATATCGACATTGTTGGGAGTAAGAGATTCAGCTTCGATAAGAGGTTCTGATTGTTTTGTTTCCGTATCAGATTCCGGCTTTTCTTTACTCGCTTTTGACTTTTAGTTTTTCTTTGCGGGCTGATTCGCGTTCACTAGCATAGGAAGCAACAACAGTATGCATGGCTTTAATTTCGTTAGTTAACGAGGCGATAGTATTGTTTTTAGCGTCAATTAATGAGCGCAGAGAGCAAACTACGTCTGATAGAGTATTCAGCTTTTGTAAATATTGAGTATTATCATTTTTAGCGAGTTCACAATAGTAAGTATACTAGTATTTTCTGAGCGTAAAACAGCAATGTCTTTAGCAATATCGAGCAAAGGTAGTTGTTGGATATTCTCACACAGCTCGCCGATGCTCTCAGCATTATTAGAGTCGACTGGTGAAGCACCTGGTGGGGGAGTAGGTGTGGATGCGCGACGCGCAGCCGAACATACTTTACAGAAGAATGGTTTCTTTGAAGAGATTAAAAAATCAAGATCAGCAGATGACATGTTAACACATTGCAAATGAAAAAGGCCATTGCACTTCGCACACAACACTTTCGGTTTATTGCGATCAACCCTTTGTCCACATTCGCAGGGCATTATGAATAAATTATAATTTTGATAATTTTGTTGTATATCATTTGAATAAAATGTTTATAGCAATTAAATTCAAGTAAGAGTCACTATCTCAAAACAAAACCAGTGCACTAATTATAATTATAATTATTAACACTTGCCATAATAGCAGAAAATAGTACAAGAATCACGGAGCGAAAAAATAAACACGTCCGCAGCATTCGAATGCTTTGTGTATTATCTATATATATTCGCTCGGCGCGCAATACCGCGTATTTGCAAAAAGCAATACCGCGTATTTGATGGTAGTCAAGTTGTGTAGGAGGATATAAGAATTTACAAAAGAAAAAGCACTCAAACTGCAAAACATAGCTTTTTTAAAATACGCGGTATTGAACAGCTCTATTTTAAAGAAAATAGGTTCCATAAAAGGTTTTTTATTTATTTATTTGTGTTTTTGTAGCTAAAAACGGAGGAATTTTAACGTCGATACATTAAGACCGATGAGTCCCAGTCAGGGTAACGAAATCTCGTTTTTGGACATTTTGGTATATACGTCTTTTTGTTTTTTGCAAATACGCGGTATTTCGGGCCGAGCGACGATATATATTATATACTCGTATATAAATATTATAGGTCCATCCTAGTGTAGTGCAAATAGTATTATAAGAATGTTTAGAATTCTGCTACTGAGAAACAAAATTAATTTGGTTTCTGTTTCGGTTTCTGTTACAAGGAACAAAACTAATAATTTTGTTTCTGTTACAAGGAACAAAATTAATTTAGTTTCGTTACAGGTTTTGTTTCTGCTGGAACCGTTTCGGAGTTATGTTACGACTTTTGTTACAAAGGAGTTTTGTTTCTGTTTCGGTTTCTGTTACAAGGAACAAAAATAATTTAGTTTCGTTACAGATTTTGTTTCTGCTGAAACCGTTACAATCATTTTGTTTCGAATTTAGTTTCTATCTAGTTGATATAGGGACGAGTAGCTGGTTGGGAGCTAGGTCGTACTTACAATTTGTATGTCTGCTTCAGCGATTCAGATTCCTAATCCAAAGATGTGGCCGGGTTAAGCGTTCCTTCGCCGGTGACAAGGGGTCCCAAGTTGTAGAATGTAGAAAAAACAAATTTTCACTTGTAAAGGTGCACTTCCAGGAACTTTTAATAAAAATTTGAAAATTATAAATAGTAGTTCACTCTAGCTAACTTTGTTGTTTTACAATAACAATTAAGAATTCACTTTTGTTAAAAGTTTTTCGTTTAATTATACATTTGCGGGTGGCACTATAAAAATATGCAACAGTTGAATAATAATAATAAACAAAGCAATGATGATTGTCCACTTGACAGCTGGTATGGTGAGGTTTACGCGTGGTTGCCATCCGTACCAAATTTAACTTGTCGGCCGTAGGGGGAGTTCACAGATTGGAGATTTAGGAAGTATTATTAAAGTGAGAGTTATGGGTTTGAAATCAGGACGGGTGGCTGCTATGTCGCGTAAACACTATCCTTTAAAGTTTCTTGGAACAGAAACGCGAGTTTCGTTTCGGTACGAGTTTTGTTACAAGTCTCTGCTCCAAACCCTGTAAGGAATTCCTATAACTCCAAGTCAACTATTAGTTCTTTATTTTTCAGTGTTCATAGTACTTTTATATAAGCAGCTGGGATGAAAATGGTGAAATACACCGTCGGACAAAATAAAGTACAAACATGCCATGTGGGCAAAAACTTACCAATGCAACTCCGATGCATTTCGGTTGTGAACTATAATGGCCTCTTAATAACAATGTAGTACATTTTTATAAATTGTACTCATCTAGGATAACTAACACATTAAAAAAAGGTAGGGTGCCATATTCGCAAGTGGGCAAAATAAACTCAAAACGATTGTTATTGCAAAATTTGCCTTTTTCATTCTCTTTTCCTATCCCTTCCCATTTCCCTTTCAAAAACCTGCCACACCCAAGCATGCACAGAGCCAAAAGTGCCTAATAAAATTTAGAAGTTTGTCTTTATGAACAAATCTCTTTGGTTTTATGAGAAAATTCTTATTGATAAATTGTACTGCAATTTCTTCTTATTTTGTTGCGATTTCTTTTTGGATGTGTTATTAATAAGAAACTCTTCTCAAGATTTTCGTAAAAATATGAAAAAAAAAAATAAAAAAGATATCACTTATTATGTATTGAGAAGAGGTTACTTATTCAATACCCAGCGATCTGTATACCCGATTAACTAATAGTTACACTTCTCACCGAGGAAAGGAAAAAATTTAAAATATATGACCAAAATAAAAACGTAAATAAAGTATTATTAATATCTCATAACTAAATTTGATTAGTTAACTGAAACAAGTTCTTGTAGGTATAGAAATCTGTAGATATTTGGTATTTGAGTTTTTTGAGTTCTTTGGAAAATTAGTTGTGATTTAATGTACTTTTACATTTCTTTTGCCCCACGAATCAATCTTTCAACTATGTTTTTTCAAATGGCGACGTAGAATAAGAGAAAGATGCCTCCATTGTGCACTTAAACCTGGAGGAATAATATTGACATAGAACGTTTTGCAGTATGGAAAGAAATTTTCAAACTTTTTTATCTACATACATACAAATATTGCTACAAACATACATACATTTTTCACAATTTCATTTTTGTATATCTACCTACACAAATAATCTGTGCTCCTGTTACATTTTTTTTTCAATTTCAAAGAAATGAAGCAAATAAATTGGCGAAAATGGCAGATACCACTTAAACCTGCATGCGAATTACAGTAGAAATTTGCCGCCTTATTACCCGGGTAAAACCCGAGTAAAAACTGGGAACCGGATTTAATCAAGAGATTTAATCAAGAGCCCTATAAATTGCCCAATATTTAATGCTAATTTAATACGCTTTCATTTAATTTATTACACTTGGGATTTTAAAATTACCGAGGATTGGGCTAGCTTAACCCAGATAGTCCCAAGACAAAACCGGGAAGGTAACCAAAAATAATTTTTATGTTTTAGAACTTCAATTGTGATTAAAAAGACATGTCTAAACTTTTTTTAAAACATTTAATTCATGAAAGTGGATTTTAAGGCCGTACTATATTTAGTACATTGGGAACATATGCGTTGTGAACGAAAAAATTAATTTTTAGTGTGAAATGAAATAAAACACTTTACATGCACTCCAACGTCGCATTTTGAGCATCTGGTCGTGGTCCGTTCATGACAAAATCCACAACGAGTTTGCTTATCCTGGTGAACCACGAAATGATGCATGCCATCGTAGCGTAAAACTGATCCTTCCAAGCTTCCCCTGGGTCCTTTTTGGTAAGTTTGCTCTTTTCGATTTTGGTGCAGTAATGTCGTTGCAATGACTCTCCTAAATTTCAGCTGGCCCAATTCTCCATTATGTTTTCGATGCAATTGCCATGCATTTTGCACAGCCATGTCAATACAGTGGGTCAATAAACAATGATACCACTTTTTTCCTCTGATTGAAACTCTATATAGGCTGATATTTTGATCGGAACGATCTACTCCACCCATATTGGCATTGAGATGGGGTTGCTCCACCCTAATATTTTTTTTTCACGTCATGAGTAACGGTTTACTGCATGAACCGGTTGTACTCCAGCAAAGTTTGATATAAGGCAAACTGCTATTATATTTTCGTCAGAGATTTTTGCGTAGTCGTAGGATCCTCGATCATCCTTTTTCATGATTTTTGAGTTCAACAGAGATGCATCTTTTAGTCTGTTTTCCCTTATTGTTCCGGTTGAGTATAAGTTCCACTCAGTGAGTTTTTCGATCAAAGGAACTGAACTAAAAAAGTTATCGAAAAATAGATGGAACTTCCGATCTGGCCAGTTGTCACGTAAGGCTTGTGCGTACTCCAGCACAACTCCACCTCCAACACCAAAATCCTCACACCTTTTGCTTATGTTTGTTGATGCCCCCTGATATGGTTCAAACCAATTCAAGTAACCTAACCGGGTAGTACCTACCCACAACTTATAGCCGTATCGAATCGGTTTTCCATGGATGTACTGTTTACAACCATGGCGGCCATAATATGTTACCATGGCCTCATCAATTGAATGCATTTCCTCTAATGGTGCATGCTCCATGAATTCTTTATTCATTAGATCGAAAAGATACCTTACCTTTGCAAACTTGTCATCAGTATCCAAATGTTGATTGTTGCACACATGAAAATTGGAAAAAATCATATAAAATCGGTTTCTAGCTATTGCATCTGAGATCAGGTCATTGTGACAATCTTTTTCGCGTTCCCAGTACAGTTTTTTTCTTGGAAGCTGTACGTATCCGCTCAATATCAAAACTCCTATGAATACTAAAATTTCGCGCTTTTCAAAGCTTGCATTGATGTTTTTTTGTTGGGAATAGTTGTTAGTTTCAGTCAGAATTAGCTCTATTACTTCATCATCAAAAAAACTTAAAAAAGAGCTCTAGAGGATTTTCCGATTCCATTGAGAACGGAGGTCCCTCGAAATCCGTAACAGAAAGTTCTAAGTCCTCCTCTACCCAGTTATATCTCTTTTGTTTTTTGCTTTACGTTTTCGAAGATTCAGCTTTTTTGCTAGCTCGCTCAATGGCAAGTCGTCATCGGAATCATCTGATGAAGTAAGCTCGGCGTTATTTCCTTCAAATACAACTTCTGCTGGAGCCCGCAGTTGAGAAGCTGGAAGGTTATCAATCTGCAGATAGTCCTCGTCCCCGGAGTCTTCATCTGTCAATTCATCCGCTGCATTAATTGGTGGAAAAATACAAATTTCTTCAACTATATTCCCATTATCATCGTCATCCTCAAAAATAGCAAGTACTTCGTTAAGTGAAACACCCCTATGAAATAATGACAAACACAACACATATAGTCCCAATGTACTAAATATAGTACACCCTAGTTTGTTTAGCCGAAATAGATGAAATTTTAAAAAAAAAACCTAAGTTTTTCATATTATACTGAAATATTGAATATATTTCTTCAACCTACCTATAAAATTATTCATTTTTATCTTATATAATATTTTATATTGCCTTACCTTTCGAACTGTATATGGAAATTTTGCATTTTGCAATTTTGTCAAACTTCGACAAGAAAAAACACGAAATCTAACTCTTCCACCAACGTGCGATGTATGTCTAACGACTGCTGCAAGCATAATGAACATTTTGTTGCATTGCGCGCTAACGAGAAAGTTCAAATGCGAGCATGACGCGACATGATCTAGGTGTACTATATTTAGTACATTGGTACTATCTGGGTTAAGGTTAATATAGCCCAAGCAAGAAAAATATTTTAACAAAACCAAAAAGTAAAAATGCAGTTATTATCTACATATTTAATGCTAATTTAGTACGCTTTCATTTAATTTATTACACCTGGCATTTTAAAATTAACGAGGGTTTTAAAGTTAACCTAGCCCAACCATCAAAAAAGGAAAGCGTACTAAATTGTCCAATATTAAATGCTAATTTAATACGCTTTCACTTAATTTATTACTCTTGTTTTTTTTTTAATTACCGAGGGTTGGGCTGGGTTAACCTTAAGCTATCAAGTTGCTGATGGATTTTTATTAATAACTTCTGAACGAAAAAAAAAAAAAAAAAACTAATGGCGGCCAACAGGTTATCATAACCTCTAACGAGATTTTTAGCCGAGCTTCTCTTTCCAACTTGTTGTGTGTTGCTTTTGAGTTTTTCCTACAAGTTGGCGGGACCTACAGTTTTTTTGCCGACTCCGAACGGCACTGGCAAAGCAAATGAATTTTTTGCTGAGAAGCTTCTCATGGCAGAAATACACCCGGAGAGTTTGCCAAACTACTGCGAGGGGCGACCCCGTTTAGAAAAATTGTTTTTCTAAATAATTTTTGATGTTACTTTTGCCGGGCATCGAACCGCCACGACTTGGTGTAGAAGGCCGAACACTTAACCGCTACACCACGGCGGCCGCCAACGAACGAAGCTTCACTAAAATATTTGTTCTATACTATATCATTGTTTAATGTTACAGGCATTGATATTTGTGTTTTCGAACAAGCCATCGTTGCTATGGTTTACTTTAAATTCAGTTTTTTTGAGTAATTTTTCGAGCTAAGAAAATATAAGTTAGGGCCTTTCTATATTAGGGTAACTGACTCTCGGTGAATATCAGTTTATTTCTTACGTTTTTGGGTATTATATTGGAGACGCGAACACTCATTTTCACTCTCAAAACTTTATATTTTTGGCAAATATTTATAAAGAAATGTTGTTATTTTGGCCCGACGACCCACTGCACATGTACATTATAATCCGATGAGGATTAGCACGAATATTATGAAAACTTTAAACAAGTACATTTTTAATTTATATCAATCACTAAAAGCACTGCACGAAAAATTTACTGGTTGAAAAGTTTTTCTTCACTGCACGCAAAATTTACCGGTTGAAATATTTTTTCTTGGTATTAGTCCGGCAACAAATAAACGAATTTAGCAATTGAGCAATAATTCAAACTTTGAGCCACTTTAATTTGGATGCACTCCAGTTTCATAAACCAAAATTTCAATAATAGATGTCGCTTGGTTTGGTAAACTTCCGCGACGATTTTGGTGTTTAAAAAGGATCGTAAATTCATCCAATTCAATGACGCTGTTCGACATTTATTTTTTTGATGCATTCAATGCACACAAGACAAAAATAGAAGAACATGCTTAAAAATGGGTAAAAAATGACTTTTTTAATATGAATTTCGGAATAAAAAGTATTTGTTTGACATCAAGTACACATAATTTTTCTTGGGTGTCAATTTACCTAACTGATAGCTATATGACACTACGTATTTTTACTCTAATTTTTTTATATTTTTGGCCAGTATTTTTTGTCTACGAAGAATGAGACAAAGACTACAAGCATGCGCACAATGGAGTCCGTTTGACATGTTTTTGTTTACATGAGAATTGCTTTATTTTTCTGCATTGTTTTTTTCACAAGAAACACACGACAATGAAGCAAAAAATTGTTTGAATGTCCATTGAATTTATTATTTCACTGCAAATTGCTTTTTACAAGAATTCGCGCACAAAATTTGCAGTATAAAAATGTAAACATGCGCATGTGCACAAAGAAGAACCTTTGTGTTCGACATGCTTTTGTTTACATAAAAAGTATTCCATTTTTCTGCACTGTTTTTTTCACAAAAACCCCCGAAAATAAAGCAGAAAACTATTGAATGTCCATTTGATATATTTATTTCATAAACACAAATTCGCGCACAAAACTTTCAACATTAAAATGTAAACAAAAAATTTTCACATAAAATAGAGGAGAAACGTCCAAGAGCAAAAAAAAATAAAAAAATAAAAAATCTTTGATTTTTTTTTTTTACAGTCTGGTTTCTATTTCCATTATTTTTCGTTATTTTTTTTACATAGCTTGCCCGCTTGTACCAATAAGTTAATTGTATAAGACCCTTTCTTTCGCACAATAAATACAACAATTTTTTACTAAATAGATATCGGCATTTAGCGATATGTTAATCTTAACATATAAAATGCCTTAACTTTTTCTAATACCTATAGTATTTTTATATTCGCTGTAATATTGTTTTCTTTTGTATTTGAAATTTTATTCACTATGTAAATATGTAGGTATAAGCAAAAATGTTTAATAAATTGAATTGAATTGAATTGAAAAAAATAGAAGAAAATACTAGTCAAAATACGTAGTGTCATATAGCTATGAGCTGGTAAATGTTTGTAAAAATTTACGCATTTGGCCAGGGGTGGATCCAGGTCTCCACTTGGGAGGGGATCGGCTATCATGGCCGAAAGCCCAAAATCCAAATTGCCATAAAATTCAGTAATATAAATGAATAATTAATATAGATCACCATATCTCACGTATTTATCTTTAAGCAAATTAGCAATCAATAAAGGATTTTATACAGCTCAAAAGTACCATTCTATTTTATAAAATCAATTTTTCACTTCCCTTTTTCCCGTATCTTTCTATAATACTTTCAAAGTCGATTTTAATATAAGGAATAATAGCTTTTTTAACCACATGTGTGTTCAATGGGGACTTGTGAAGTATTTTTCTTCAAGGTGAACCTAAGTTGGCTACAGAAATTTAGCATTGGGAATTTCTGTTATTTAACCACTACTTTTAAGTATATTTTGACCGGACTAACAGTCTAACCTAATACTGCACGTACTTGCACGACTTTTTTCCTGGTAACCGAAATAAATGTGCGTGCATTTATATATTTGCCTGTGTACAAACGTCAAATCGAAATGTCACGCAGAACAAAAATTGGAAATCATGTTAGGTTTTTACGCAGTGCGCTCAAATTCGGTCGCTCCCATACAAGTTGTATGTGCATGAGGCAAATTTGACAGAAAACTAACGGCGAGCGTTAATATTAGGTTAGGCTGTAAGATCATAAAGTACGTGCAAAAGTGCTAAACCAGTGAAAGTTATGGATATGATTACGTGAATATCACTATTATCATTACTATATTTTTTTTGCAGTATAGTAACATACTTCTTAGCAAAAATTCATCTTAAAGGCATGCAGATTCTTATTCTGATTTGAAGGGATTAATTGAAGGCAGGACAACACATTGAAATATGAGATTAAATAAAATTAAATATACGATCTGCTGAGTCAAAATCTGCCAACTGTGCAAACGTTTTTTCGTATGAAAAACATGGATTTTGATGCGCTTGTAAGGCCAGCATAGGGCATGGTAGCGACGACGCATGACCATTACATACGAAAAATACGATGCGCGTGCAGAAAAATGCCTGTAACTTTCGTTGTATGGTAAACTAACACTTTTTTTAGATTATTTTTTGTTATAAATTACACAACAAAATAAGATTAGTAACACAATTGAAAGCGATTGAGAAGTTTTTTTTTTAGTTGATTAAAACAATGGGTAATAATTTTTTTTTTTAATTATTTATTGTAAAAAAAAATTTTATTGAGGAGACTTATTCATCCTCTTTAACTGTACCAAATATGAGCAAAATCGATTAAACCGATTGCGAGTAAATAAATAAAATCCAAAGGCCTTCGAAAAATTTGGAATACCCATAACTTCGAAAATAATTCGAATTTCGAAAAATAAAAAATAGGGGTCTTTTTTTGTTGATTGTTAACCAAAAAAAAATTATTGCGCAAAAAAAGCTCGCACATCGAAAAAAACGTGTGCACAGTTGGCAGATTTTGACTCTGCTACTTTCTGGAAACAAAAAAATTAAAAAAAGGAAACAGAAATAAATGAAGTGAAACCATCAAACACGACCCAGAAGACAGTGAATGTTTTGAAAGTGAAAATTAGTGTTCGCGGCTCCAATTAGCAAGAAATACACTCATTCACCGAAAATCACTGAGCGCGAGATAATATTCTTTCACACATATGGTCTCACTTGGATGTATGTGGTTTTTGCTACATAAAGCGTTTTACAAAATAGGGCTATTAACCAGCTGATGTGTCCAAGCTAAAATTGAGCAGGTAAATAGTAATTTGGTAACAAATTGAGCTACACAATGATTTTGATCTATTTCGCATAATTTATCGTTGCTGCACTCATACTGGTGGCAGAAAAAGTGGACTATTCATTGCGTATTACTAAATGAGTACTACTCATGATGAAATGTTGCATATTGCTATATTCCCTTGTAGTAAAATCGTGGAAAACAATGTTGGTGCCGTGGTTTTTTAATATTAAAAAAAAGAACGTTAATCAATTAACTGCCGTATTTTGTAAAGCATCACTCACCGTGACTGAATTTTTGATCAAGTCTAAAAGGTCAATGAGAGGAGATAGGTCGCCTTATTGTAATGGATATTGTTGACAGAAGTAAGGACAAACCTTACTATTTAAAATAAGAATGCCAAATTGTGTCACTCACCATTTATACGTATTTTAAACTCATTCAGGGTGAGTGACTCCTTACAAAATACGGACATAAATCAACCCCTACTAAATTAGCATTAAATGTCGTTTATGTTATAGATTACGCTGTATATTTTTTCTTGAGAATGTACTTATGTACATATTTACTATATTTATCTTGACATTATTTTAAATAAAACAAGAAAACCTGTCTTCGGCTGTGCCGAAGTCTATATACCTTTCATGAATAAGCGTCACCTTTTCCACTGTTCGATTCCCAGTACAGCCTGTGTGAATTTAACTTTAACTCATACCGAAATTATCGAAACAGTCGATTGTATGGGGGCTATGTGAAATATTTTATTAATGTTGCACATTAAAAAATAGCTATACTTACAAAATTTCACGTTCCTACCTGTTTAATTACAGGAGTTATAGCCCAAAATCCGTTTATCGGAACAATCGATTGTATGGGGGCTATGTGAAATATTTATCCCATCTCAATGATTTTCAACAACGATGTTGCGCATATAAAAATAGCAATACTTACAAAATATCACGTTCCTACCTGTTTAATTACATGAGTTATAGCCCAAAATCCGTTTATCGGAACAATCGATTGAAATGATTTCTATATTAGGAAATGGTGGCCGCATACCAAATTTCAGCCAAATATCTCAAAAACTGAGGGACTAATTTGCGTTCAAACAGACAGACGGAAACGGACATGGCTAAATCAACTCACCTCGTCATCCTGATCATTTCGGTATACTTATTGATGGGTCCATCTCTTCTTCTCATACTTACAAACATCGGACCAAAGTTATAATACCATTTCATCTTCATGAAAGGTATAATTATTACATGTATCATATAATAATAACTATAATATAATACCTTATATTTATGTTTCACAAATGCAACTTTATAATTAAATCAATGTTAGGGCAATAAAGCAATTGTGCATCAAAAAATCTATGTATCTATTATCTATTAATCTATGTATATATGTCACCGACAGAGAACGAGTCAGTTGATATTTGACCGCGCAAGTGAACGCACGTATTCAGTCTCGTCTCATCGTTTAATTTACTAATACAATCATACACACTCATATCCTGTACAATCATACATTTCTTTATATATATATTTACTTAAATAAATAAACTGAATTAAAATATAAGCGTAACAGTTCAGAAGAAGGATTCATTCCGCCTACAGAGCAAAGAAACGCATATCAAAGTAAATAACGCAGCGGGAAGATTCAGTTTTCAACCCTTATTTATTCTACGCAGTGGCAAGTGGATACATAAACGTATTTATGTAATACTCGCAACACGCATGCGAATATATAAGTAAAGCGAGCAAAATAAACGGAATCGCGAGAAATATATATACGCTGCGGCGGTGAGGCAACGTTAGAGCTTTCAACACTGTAGCAACGAACGGAGTCGCATAGAAAATACATAACTACCTGTGAAGCGTCCGTTAGAACAATACATATATACATTTTGGTTTTTGGGGAAAAAATAAGAAACGGGACTGGCGTCGCTTTCGAGAAAAATCTGCAAGTTGAAACGTGAAAGTAAAGTACAGATCATTTTGAAAGTCAAAGCGTGCGAACGTTTCTACGATGGTGATGATCAAATTAAACTCTTTAAAAATAAATCAACTTAATAAATTGCTGCAAAGCAACAATAATGTAATGGCTGGAAATAAAGCGGCCAAAGTGAATAAGCTTTATCAAATTTATGCAAGCGAAGAGGTCGATTCCGAGGAGTTGGATGAGGAGACCGACAACGGCGATACAACGCAACAACAAATGGATGAGCTACGTCATGGAGTTAACGAAAACGGTAGGTGATCTTGCTGCCGTACGTAATGCAGACGGAGAAGGTATTACGGGAAGTATGCATGAGCAACAACAGGTAACGACACAAGGGCAGGTAAACGAAGTGCATGTAACGCCACGCCAGGCAACGGCAGCACTGCAACGACCAGCCAGTGTACATGAAATCAGTTTACTTCTACCAACGTTTGATCCGTTGAAGGGCAGCATAGGGTCCGATGTGCTTATCGAGAAGATAGAGCAACTCCAAAATATATGTGGTTGGTCGGACAAGGAAATCCTCGTAGCAGCGCAGTTGAATCTAAAAGGTGTTGCGAAGACCTGGTTAGATTCACAACAAGTGTTCAAGTCATGGATAGAATTCGTGCAAGTTTTAATGAACGATTTCCCGAAGAAAGTTATGTCAGCGCAAGTACATCGTGAAATGGCACAACGTAAGCGTCAGACACGAGAAACGTTGGAGGAATACTACTACGCAATGCTGTCTCTGGGTAGACAGGGCAACATAGATGAGGAGTCCATAAATTCATACATCACATCCGCGTTAAACGAAGCTATCTTGTCACGCACACTTCTTGCAATGAGGTTGGATACATGCAATGCTCTTTTACGCTCTCTAGAAGCTATGGCCATCATGCCGACACAAGGTGCGGCCAAAGTAAACGTCTCGTCTGAACCAACAGCAACGAAAACTGCGTTGGAGAAAAAGCCGATGAAATGCTATAACTGCAACGAGTTAGGCCACATTTCAGCAAAATGTACGCAGCCACAGCGAAAGTCGAGGTGCACTAAATGTAACAAGGTTGGTCATGAAGCCAAATTGTGCAAGAACGAGAAATCAACAGTAGCTAAAGTGCAAAGTATTGCGGAGGGTGAACCAAATCCTGCCGTTAAAGTGGTCGACTGGAATGGCAAAAGTTACAATGCCTTCATCGACACCGGGAGCGACGTGTCACTTATTGCTGCATCCAAGGTTCCACCGGACGAGAAAAGAACAATATCGATAAAGCGGCTTACGGGGTTCGGAGGTGCGGTTATAAACAGTGACGAGGCAATCAACGTGAAAATCAACATCGATGGAACCACGATCTTGGCCACATGTCAGATCGTTCCAGATAAGTTCATGATATACGATTTGCTTATTGGTAGAGATGTACTTTGCCGGAAGAGGTGGTAACTAAAGTGAACGATCTACTAATCAACTACGACGATTGCTTTGCTGACGATTTGGCTAAACTTGGCAGATGCAAAACAACAGAGATGGACATTGTCATCTCAACGGAGCAACCAGTAGTGGGTAAACGTTACCAAGTACCGCTATCTCAACGTCCTACATTGTCAAAGATTGTCGACAACTTATTGAAGCACGGCGTTATACGATACAGTTCATCGCCACACGCGGCACCAGTGATTCTCGTGCAAAAGTCAAACGGAGAAGACCGCATGTGCGTCGACTACAGAGCGCTCAACTCAGTCACGGTCAAAAAGCACTTTCCGATGCCAGTGGTAGAAGAGCAGCTATCAAAGTTAGTCGGTAACACTTTCTTCGTCTCTCGACATGACATCTGGGTATTACCAAATACCACTAAAGGAGGAAAGTAGACCGTATACTGCTTTCCTTACTCCTGAGGGTTTATTTGAGCATAATGTTATGCCATTTGAGTTGCGGAATGCTCCGATGGTGTTCCAGGAGATAATAATCAAGCTAATACGAAGCTTGAAGCACCGCAACCATATCATCAGCTACGTGGATGAGGTGGTTATCGCCACAAAATCCGATGACGAAAGTATCGAAGTACTAACCGAATTATTGGAAGCGGTCAGAGTATCAGGGCTTACGTTGAGGCCGTCAAAGTGCTCCTTCTTAGCAACCACAATCAAGTTTTTGGGTCAATTTCAATGTAACCCTGTTTAGTATGTTTTGTCCCATTCCGAAACTATCATCCTCCCCCCTTGCAGCAGGGCTGCAAGATATTCTATTGTTACGGGCGGGCGTTGAGCCGAACCCCGGACCAAAATAATGGATATGCAGTGTCTGTTGCAAAAAGGTATATATTAAACGGTCGGATTCTGTGCAATGCTTCTCGTGTAAGAGATGGCTCCATAAATCTGGATGTTCAGGGCTTAACCTTAACATCCACAGACCCCGTACTTTCTTTAGTACTTTCGTGGCCCCTTGTTGTTTGCGCCCTCGGGCGTCCCGCGGTAAGCGCCGTTCAAGCGCACCCCTACCGCCACTTTCTAGCAGCAATACTAATAATAATAATAATAGTCTTAACGACTAGCCAGCACTTCTGCTATACTCGCCACACAAACTCCAGACTGTTGCTCGTGCTTTATGGCGTCAACTTCACGCGCATCAGCTCAACACTCTCGCTCCCACCGGAGCAGTTTAGACATGAGCAACTCCGAGCACCAGTCTCTCTCTGTTTCTACATCACACCCCCCTCCCGTTTAAATTCTCACGTGAGTCAGAATCAACATCTTCTCGCACTTGTCTCTACGTGTACTGTTTGTCGGCAAAGATTATACACGCTCGCGCCTTTGGTCAAATGCAATAACTGCTTAGGCCAATGCCACGTACATCTATGCTCTGGGCTCGCTAACAGGAACCTCTGGACGGATGCGTTCATCGCACCATGCTGTAACACACCTCAACCTACGACGCCAGCCAACCCGGTTACACCAGGTCCACAGCTAACTAGGCTGAGGCACAGCCTTGGTCTTAGCCTACCAACACCTCGGCGAACACATCCGTCTCTCACGCCTATGGTTAACTCGACATCGACCCCACCGGCGCACTTCCAAATCTTACAGCACAACTGTAACGGATTAACTGGTAAGATCGCGGAGATAACTAATTTGATGACGCAGTATGACATAAAACTTGCCGCAGTCCAAGAAACCAAGCTCAATCCTAGGTCGGACCTCATTACCTATGGCGGATATAACATCCATCGGAAAGACCGTCATAGAGCAACAGGAGGTCTGGGAGGTGGTCTAGCGTTCATAACGCACAACTCTGTACAGTATCATCTATTTGATACCGACATCGAAGGAACGGATGATATCTCAGAAAGCCAAGGTATTACCATCCGTACAGGAGATGTCGATCTGCAAATCATTAACATCTACATACCCCCTGTCTCAAGTTGCCTCAGAGGTTATCACCCCGACATTAGCTTGCTATTACGAGGAGATAACCGCGTGATCCTGGGCGACTTCAATGCGCACCACGACATGTGGCACTCAAACTTGCCAGCAGAAAATAGGGGGCATGTACTTGCAGAACAAATAGATGATACGGCTTTCTGTACATTGAACGGAGACGCCCCAACGAGAGTATCGGGTAACTGCTATAGTTCGCCAGATATTTCCATCGTAAGTGCAGGACTATTGAACAACACCAATTGGCAACCCATACTCACGTTGGCGTCTGACCATCTCCCAATAGTCATTACCATCGAACGACCGACGGACTTTATTACACCTGAGCATGGTACATATATTAACTTTACCAAGGCGGACTGGGACAGTTTTCAGACATATACGGACGAGCCCTTGGCTGCTCTATCCATTCCTACGGACGTACGCAAAGGCGAACGAGACTTCCGCAACATCATTGACTTGGCCTCTAAACGCTTCATTCCTGCGGGTCGAATATCTCAAATAAGACCAAATTTCCCCGCGGAGGCAGCGGCCATGGCTAGAGAAAGAGATGAAGTGCGAAGTCTCAATCCCGCAGACCCCCGTATAAGGGATCTCAACGCGGAAATTCGTAGGTTGGTCGATAAACAAAAAGTGGCCAAATGGAAACAACACCTAGAGCAATGCAACCTCTCTGATAGTGTTGGCAAATTATGGACTACGGTCAAAGCTCTATCTAATCCAACGCAACACAAGGATAAAGTAGATATTACTTTCGGTGACAGAGTGAAGAAGGACCCTAGGGGATGTGCGAACTCCTTCTGTAGACAATTTGTACTACATTCCCCGCCCGATAGAGCTAAACATAGAACCATACGACAGGCGCGTAAATATAAAAACCAAAATACGCCCATTGTCATCACTGGCTCAGAGGTCAAGGAAGCCATCAGACAGGCTAAGCCCTCAAAATCCATCGGCCACGACGGCATTGCCATGAAGATGCTGAAACATCTAGGCTAGGAGGGACACAAATACTTAGCGGCTCTATTCAGTCTTTCACTGAACTCTTTCGTCATTCCTGAAATATGGAAAAAGGCGAGAGTGGTTCCATTACTAAAACCTAGAAAACCGGCAAACATAGGCGATGCATATGTTGTTGTTGTTGTTGTTGTTAACAATGCATTGCCCTGTCTAGAGTGTATGATCATTCCGAAGATCTTCATCAAGCTCTTCTAAGGGGAGTCCAAGGAAACGTGCAGTTTCAACAGGGTTTGTCCAGAGGGACAGAGGGGTTAGAAGAGTAGGTTCAGATGAACAATTGAAGAGATGTAGAGTATCATGGGGGGTCCTACCACATGCAGGGCATGTATTTAAGATTGTATCATTAAGTCTGGATAAGTAGGAGTTTAACCTTACACTATATCCAGACCTAAGCTGTGCCAAGGTCACTCTTGTCTCCCTTGGTAAGGTGCGTTCTTCTTCAGCAATATCCGGTGGAGGACTGTTCAGAACGGGATTCACAGGTAGAGATCCGACAAAAGTGTCTACCGACTCGGTGTGGATGTCGGTTAGAGCCCGCTTATGATTCTGCAGATCAAACGGCAAGGTAATATGATGCCGGATCTCATCATTGTGCTTACGGAGATGTCGCCTTATGTCTCTCGGGGGGCGGATCTATGTCCAAAAGATGACGGTTTGGATGTGCTGGCTTGTGGCAGTTCAGAAGGAATTGCCTGCTCAGCATTTCCGCATGCTCTTTTACATTGAGCAGTTTTGCCTCCTGATGGAGGTGAGACTCGGAAGACATGAGGAGACATCCCGTAGCAGTTCTGATGGCAGTATTTTGGCAGACTTGTAACTTCGTCCAGTTGGTGTTATGTACATTAGGCGACCATATGGGCGCAGCATAGTCAAAGACTGGTCGGCCAATGGCCTTATATGTAGTCAGCAACGTTTCTTTGTCTTTTCCCCAAGTACTGCCGGCAAGTGACTTGAGGATCTTGTTGCGACCACGTACCTTTGAGACCATTGCAGACACATGACCAGCAAATGAGAAAGTATTATCCAGTGTCATCCCTAATAACTTTGGGTGGCTGACAGTTGGTAGCTTAGTGCCATCAACGAAAATGTCTAATTCATTTCTCACCTGGTGCGTCCATGTCGTAAAAAACTTCGCCGTTGATTTTGTCGGAGATGTTGTCAGATCTCGCTCAGTGAAAAACCTGGAAAGGTCGCAGAGGTAACCATTGATTCTCGTACAGAGTTCATCAGTATAGGGGCCCTTCCCCGTCGCCATTATTGTACAGTCGTCGGCATATGAAACGACGGAGACGCCCTCTGGTGGTGGGGCATCTTCGATAGATAGAAATTAAACAGTGTCGGGGATAGGACACCACCCTGTGGCACCCCCTGTCTATTACGTCTAGGTTTTGATTTTGCGTTTCTAAAGTTAACCGACGCCTGCCGTCCACTCAAATAATTAGCGGTCCATCTCTTTAAACCATCAGGTATCTGTGTCTCAAACAGATCTTGTATGAGAGTGGCATGGTTGACTGTGTCAAAAGCTTTCGACAGGTCAAGTGCCACTAACACAGTCCTGTGATTTGGTTGGTTTTGATTTAGGCCGCTATTTATTTGAGTTGTAATGGCATTGAGTGCGGTGGTGGTGCTGTGCAACTTACGGAAGCCATGTTGATGACTAGCCAGGTGCAGATTTACAGCAAAATGGACTCTAGCGTCTTCACTACCGGTGACAAAAGTGATATAGGACGATATGAATCGCCTATGTTCGCCGGTTTTCTAGGTTTTAGTAATGGAACCACTCTCGCCTTTTTCCATATTTCAGGAATGACGAAAGTGTTCAGTGAAAGACTGAATAGAGCCGCTAAGTATTTGTGTCCCTCCTGGCCTAGATGTTTCAGCATCTTCATGGCAATGCCGTCGGGGCCGATGGATTTTGAGGGCTTAGCCTGTCTGATGGCTTCCTTGACCTCTGAGGCAGTGATGACAATGGGCGTATTTTAGTTTTTATATTTACGCGCCTGTCGCATGGTTCTACGTTTAGCTCTATCGGGCGGGGAATGTAGTACAAATTGTCTACAGGAGGAATTCGCACATCCCCTAGGGTCCTTCTTCACCCTATCACCGAAAGTAATATCTACTTTATCCTTGTGTTGCGTTGGATTAGATAGAGCTTTGACCGTAGTCCATAATTTGCCAACACCATCAGAGAGGTTGCATTGCTCTAGGTGTTGTTTCCATTTGGCCAGTTTATGTTTATCGACCAACCTACGAATTTCCGCGTTGAGATCCTTTATACGGGGGTCTGCGGGATTGAGACTTCGCACTTCATCTCTTTCTCTAGCCATGGCCGCTGCCTCCGCGGGGAAATTTGGTCTTATTTGAGATATTCGACCCGCAGGAATGAAGCGTTTAGAGGCCGAGTCAATGATGTTGCGGAAGTCTCGTTCGCCTTTGCGTACGTCCGTAGGAATGGATAGAGCAGCCAAGGATTCGTCCGTATGTCTGAAAATTGTCCCAGTCCGCCTTGGTAAAGTTAATATATGTACCATGCTCAGGTGTAATAATATGGACCATGCTCAGGCGATTCATATCGCCCTATATCACTTTTGTCCCGTATTATACTGCAAATCTGCACCTGGCTAGTCATCAACATGGCTTCCGTAAGCTGCACAGTACCACCACCGCACTCAATGCCATTACAACGCAAATAAATAGCGGCCTAAATCAAAACCAACCAAATCACAGGACTGTGTTAGTGGCACTTGACCTGTCGAAAGCTTTTGACACAGTCAACCATGCCACTCTCATACAAGATCTGTTTGAAACACAGATACCTGATGGGTTAAAGAGATGGACCGCTAATTACTTGAATGGACGGCAGGCGTCGGTTAACTTTAGAAACGCAACATCAAAACCTAGACGTATTAGACAGGGGGTGCCACAGGGTGGTGTCCTATCCCCGATACTGTTTAATTTCTATCTATCGAAGATGCCCCCACCACCAGAGATTAACAACAACAACAACAACAGAGGGCGTCTCCGTCGTTTCATATGCCGACGACTGTACAATAATGGCGACGGGGAAGGGCCCCTATACTGATGAACTCTGTGCGAAAATCAACGGTTACCTCTGCGTCCTTTCCAGGTCTTTCACTGACGATATCTCCGACTAAATCAACGGCGACGCTTTATTTATTTATTTATTTACAAAAAAAGTAGTCTAGCATTAGATATACTTACAGACTACGTAGACATATGCGCATTAGAGGCATAGAGAGTCCGAGCACGGTCCGTATAAAAAATATTATTATTTCGCAGCAGCCGGTTCGGGACATGAAACCGGAAGCTCTCGAGAAGAGATGGCGCATCTATGTTACCGTTAATAATGTCGAAGACTAAAGTCAACGACAGGATGGTTCTTCTGCATTGTAGAGACTGAAGGTTAATGAGTGCACATCTAGCAGCGTAAGAAGGGATCGGCTCAGAAAAATTCAGTGATCGTAGCGCAAAGCGAACAAAAACTTTTTGAACTCGTTCGAGCCTCTTGATATGGCATTCGTGATATGGTCTCCAAATGAAGCAAGCGTACTCAAGCTTGGAACGGACGAGCGATGTCAACAAAAGCTTAAGCGTATATGGATCGGAGAAGTCTGAGCTAAAACGGCGAATAAACCCTAAAACAGAATATGACTTGGCTATGGTAGAGTTTAGATGGGTCATGAAGTAAATTTAGAGTCAAAGATTGCCCCCAAGTCCTTAACTTCATTAAGAGTTGATAGGCAGGAACCACCAATGTGAAATGAAGTAGGAATGCAACTACGAGATTTATAAAATGTTACATGAAAGCATTTAGTAACATTCAGCGGCAGGTTATTTGTAATACACCATAAAGCTACATTGTTCAGATCAGACTGAATCTTAACAGAGTCTAAGGAATTTGAAGTGGTAGAGAAAATCTTTAAATCATCAGCGTAAAGTAGAAAATTGGAGTACTGAAAAGATGCCGAGATGTCATATATAAAGATTACAAACAACAACGGCCCCAGAATACTGCCTCTTTAATAACTTCTTCCGGCACTAGCACGAATGAAAGTCACGTCTTCTGGTCCCTCACTCTTCGTGCACTGTATGTCGGCACAGGATATATGCGTCTGTGGCATCGGTCAAGTGCAACTCCTGCCTAGGCCTGTGTCACCTACGCATATGTTCTGGGCTCGCAAACAGAAATCTCTGGACTGATGTGTTTGTCGCGCCTTGCTGTCGAGTTGTGCAGCCCTCAACGCCGACGGATGTACACTCATCTAATAGTGAACGAATTCCGCCGGCTTCAGGACTGCAATGGAGATCAATATCGCGACATAACCTACCACCATCTAGGCGAACACATCAGTCTTTAACTCCCAGAGTGGCCATTGCCTCTCCTTCGCAATTTAAATTGTTGCAATTTAACTGCAACGGCTTGACCGGCAAGATAGCGGAGATAACCACATTTATGCAGCTACATAAAATCAAAATTGCTGCAATCCAGGAGACAAAACTTGGCCCCCACTCGAATCTCCGAGCGAGTGGAGGCTACCACGTACTCCGGCATGACCGTACGGACGACGGAGGTGGTCTCGCGTTCCTTGTTCACCATACGGTGCAGTATAGGGAATTTGATATCAACACTGACCAAAGAGACTTACCTTTAGAGTGTCAAGGTATAGTTATACAAGCTGGTGGCGTTGATCTCGAGCTAATCAATATATACATTCCTCCCGTCACCTGCTGCCCCAGAAGTTATCGTCCTGACCTTAGGGCGTTTCTTTGTGGCGATAACCGTATCATCATGGGCGATTTTAATGCCCATCATGATATGTGGCATTCACACCTTTCTGTGGACGGCAGAGGACGGGAATTAGCCGAGCAAATTGATAACTCCTCTTTCTGTACTGTGAACGGAGACTCCTCAACTAGGATGGCTGTTAACTGCAGTAGCTCCCCGGACCTAACTATTGTTAGCCCGGGGTTAATTAACAGCATCAACTGGCAACCTATGGTGGCCCTGTCATCCGACTACCTGCCTATCATCCTGTCTGTCGATCGTGCCACGGATTTTATCACGTCGGAGAAAAGAACTTACGTGAATTTCAAAAAGGCCAATTGGGTCGGCTTTTTGGAATTCACGGAGAGCTCCTTTGGTGATCTTCCCATTTCCACTGACGTACACGTTGGCGAGCGTAACATACGTGAGGTCATTAATAAGGCTACAGCCCGTTTTATAGCAGCTGGTAGGATAAAAGATATTAGGCCTAACTTCCCAGCTGAGGCCGCAGCCTTGGCCAACGAACGTGACCTCATACGCAACATCGATCCATCTGACCCACAGATCGGTGATCTCAACGTGGAAATCAGACGGCTGGTTAACGAACACAAACAAACCAAATGGGAGGAGCACCTCAGGTCTTGTAACCTCTCTACCGGTGTTGGGAAATTATGGTCCACCGTCAAGTCCTTGTCGAATCCTTCGGGTCCACCAAAAAATGTCGACATTACCTTTGGTGACAAGACAATAAATGACCCCAGGAAATGTGCACAGGCTTTTTGTCGACAATATGTCCCACACCCTGCGCAAGACAGGGCTAGACGTGGAATCTTCAGGCGTGCGCATAAACACAAAAACTATGCCCCCGTTCCCATCACCGCTACAGAGGTTCAAGAGGCCATCCGGAAGGCCAAAAACTCCAAAGCCATCGGCCCTGATGGCATAGCCATGGTGCATCTAAAACACATCGGCCTAGCGGGAGTCAAATATTTAACTGCCGTCTTCAATTTGTCTCTGATCACAGCTGTCATACCCCACAAATGGAAGCAGGCAACTGTGATCCCACTACTAAAGCCTGGCAAGCCAGCTAACGTTGGGGAGTCATATCGCCCGATATCACTCCTCTCGCCAGTAGTAAAGACACTTGAGGCGGTCCTACTCCCGCTCTACACATCACACTTGATGTTAGCCGAGCACCAACATGGCTTCAGGAAAGGTAGGAGCACAACATCTGCTCTAAATGTCATAAACACTCAGATAACTGACGGTCTAAATCAAAATAGGCCTAATGACAGGACGGTTCTAGTTGCACTTGATTTGAGTCAAGCTTTTGACACAGTAAATCATGGGCAACTTGTAGCTGATTTGGAAGACTCGTCACTCCCCCCCTGTCTAAAGCGTTGGACCGCCAATTATCTCAGTGGTCGTCGGTCGTCTGTTGTATTTAGAAACAAAAAATCTAAAGCCAGGAAGATAAAACAAGGGGTACCACAGGGTGGTGTCCTCTCCCCGTTATTGTTTAACTTCTATATTTCGAAGCTTCCTCCTCCACCAGAAGAAGTTACGATTGTTTCTTACGCAGACGATTGCACGATATTGGCAACTGGTACTTCCGTTGATGAGCTGTGCTCCAAAATAAATGGTTATCTCCCCTCTCTAATCGAGTTTTTCACTGCCTGAGCCTTGACATTGTCGCCAACAAAGTCTTCGGCGACCTTATTCACGACGTGGACGGCGCAGGTTGGCATGGAATTAGAAATTTATGTAGGTGATCATAAAATACCTACTGTCGCTCATCCAAAAATTTTAGGAGTGACTTTTGACACCATGCACACTTTCGCTGCCCATTCAGCTGCAATTGTCTCAAAATTACAGAGCCGCAACAAAATCCTCAAGTCACTAGCCGGCAGTACTTGGGGTAAAGACAAAGAAACGTTGTTGGTAACGTACAAGGCAATTGGTCGGCCGATCCTGAACTATGCGTCGCCGATATGGTCGCCGGGGCTTGCAGACGTTCACTGGAATCAGCTTCAGGCCTGTCAAAACACCGCGCTCAGAACCGCTACGGGGTGCGTCCTTATGTAACCTATATCTCATATACATAATGAGGTGGAAATGCTTCCAGTTAGGGAGCATAATGAAATGCTAAACAAGCAGTATCTATTGAATTGCTGTAAACCACAGCATCCCGGTAGACAACTGCTTGAACTCATTCCGCCTCCTAGGACCATAAGGTCGCATCTACGTAAACATTTTGATGAGATCCGTCACTATATAACAACGCCGTTTGATCTACAGGTGCACAAACAGGCTTTGGGGCATATCCATACAACGTCTGTTGGCCATTACTCTGCGCTCTGTCCGCTAAACAATGTCTTACATGCCGCAACACCTGGCATTTCTGAAGAGGAGCGTCATCTTCCTCGAGAGACAAGGGTCACTCTGGCTCAATTACGCTCTGGATATTGTAGTAGGTTAAACTCCTACTTATCTAGACTGAACCCTGATGTGCCGAATGTATGTCCGGCATGCGGCTCGTCCCCCCACAATACCAATCACTTATTTTCTTGCTCATTTGAGCCCACTCTTCTAACACCCATCTCTCTTTGGTCCAACCCTATTGAAACTGCTAGTTTCCTTGGACTCCCGTTAGAAAATATTGATGACAATTAGGTTAAGGAAAAATACGCGTTGGGCAGGACTACACATCGTTACAACAACAACAACTGCCTTGAGGCACCCCTGAGGTGGCAAAAAAAGAATTAGACTTAGCATTGTCTATTACTACTATACATTTCCGCTGATTAAGGTAAGATTTTATCCATGATAAAAATGTTGAGTGAAATCCCAGTACTGCTAGTTTAGAGACCAGAATAGTGTGGCTAACCTTATCAAATGCTTTTGAAAAGTCTGTGTAAACAGCGTCTACTTGAAGATGGTTATTGAAGGCCGATAGGCAAAACTCAGAAAAAATAGCAAGATTTGACATTGTGGATCTACCGGGCATGAAACCGTGCTGATTGTCTATGATTAGAGGGCGAACAGCAAATTGCATTTTCTGTTGCACTATATATTCAAAAAGCTTAGAGGTAGTCGACAGCTTGGCAATGGGCCTGTAATTGGCTACGTTGTTTTTATTCCCGCTCTTAAAAATTGGGCTAATGAAAGTAACCTTCCAGGGATCAATAAACTCGCCACACTCAAGAGATTTATTAAACAGCAGGAGAAGTGGGTATGCCAAAGCCAAACAGTTCTTGAAAAGATAAGACGATAAGCCGTCAATATCAATCTGCGTAGATGACTTTATGTTCCTAATTCCATCAAGAACATCTTCAAGGGACAAAGTAAGGGCACCAAAGTTCGCAGGGGAACCGATTGGTGGGGAAAAATTTGGGGAAATCCCCGTGTGCGAAACGAAATTTGACCGAAAGAAGTCAGCAAACAGATTAGCCGCCTCAGCAGATGAGGAGGCTTGAGCCGCATTATAAAAGACTGAGGATGGGATAGTCGAGCAGGCTTTTTTGGATTTGACATAAGTCCAGAAAGCCTTGGGATTCTCCTTAATATCCGATTCGAAGTTTCGAACGAAATTTCTATGTACCCTCCGTGCCAACTTTTTAAATTTTTTAGAGTAACGGAGGTATCTAACTTTATAAAAATTTGTCTTGGTAGACTTATATTTCTTATAAAATCTGTTTCTCAGATTCTTTAACTTCTTTAACTCCTTAGTATACCATGGAATCTTATAGCAGTTGTTTTTCTTAAGGGGTATATTATCCAAACAGATTCTACTAATCATACATTTAAAAGCATTAAAACTACAAGTTAGATCCTTTCCCAGAAAAGCAGCTTCCCAATCAATTGAGGAAACTTTTTGAAAATATCATCGAAATTAGCACGCCTGAAAGAGAAACTGGATGGTTCTAATCGATTCCCGAGAGTTTCGAAAACATAAACTTCAACATCCAGTGTAAGCGGGGTATGATGTACACCTGCACACGACAGCGGATCAGCACATTCACTTAAAGAGCAATTATATTATTATAAATACAAGATCCAGAATTCTTGATAACCGATTGGTGAAGCTGTTTATCTGGGAGAGGTTAACACTAAAGAGATTATCAATAACATAAGACTCAGAAAAACTGTTGATATTGTTAGGAATAAGATTATAACTATCTTGAACATGCAACCAATCCACATTAGGTAAGTTAAAATCGCCTAAAATACAAAAGCTGCTGTTATCGTGAATACGAGTTAAATTGATAATGTTATCTACATGTGACTTATAGAGAGAGTCAGAACTAGAGGGCGGTATGTAGGACGCCAGAATAAAAGTGTTTGAGGTGCCATGTATTAAGACACAGAGTTGGTCCAGTAGTGAGTCGTTATCACTGAGATCCACAAGTGCCGAACGAGTATGTCGGCGCACAGAAACTAAAACTCCACCACCTCTGGAAAGACCAGTCTTCGATTGGTCTCTATCTTTACGATAAACATTAAATACGTTGCAATTGAGCCACGTTTCAATGATGACAAATACATCATAAACAGAATTGGAACTCATATTGAAAAGCAGTTTGGACTTAGTTCGCATACCTGAGACATTATGGTAATAAATACTTAGCTGTGTGGAGCGACCAGGAAGGCTAGGACGCCTGCTGAGTTTCACGAGTTTTTGGAAAAAACTGGAAAGGTTTGACGGTGACTTTAGCCGGCCACAACTCGGGGTTAAAGAGTTTAGCGTAGTCAGACGAAAGTGCACGAACTTTAAAGGTCACTCTGGCCAAAGTGCTAACATCAACATCCTTCTTAGTCAGGCTAAAGCAAGCAATGTTAGACGCATTAATATTAGCATGCTCAGAAATATAATCTATGATATTCTGCTCAGTAACAGACGGCTTAAACGAAGATAAGTGTATCCACCTATAACGCACAAAAACAGCTAAGTCAGCATTCGTGTTGGTACCAGTAATAACATCATGGGATTTAACAGAAATCGGTTTAGCAGCATTCACAGGCTGATCGTTTACAGCATTGCTGTTTGACATCAAAGAATTACCAGCAGCATTAGCAACAACTTCAACAAATGACAGTACGCCGGCAGCGCAAGACTGTTTATTTACAACAGGTGCAGATGTAGTTGCGTTTGTTGGTTTATTGGCTTTGTCTTTTCGTTGACTTTTTGCTTGGGACGAATTTGTATGCGATGGTATAGAACGACATGGACGCACCAGGTGAGAAATGAATTAGACATTTTCGTTGATGACACTAAGCTACCAACTGTCAGCCACCCAAAGTTATTAGGGATGACACTGGATAATACTTTCTCATTTGCTGGTCATGTGTCTGCAATGGTCTCAAAGGTACGTGGTCGCAACAAGATCCTCAAGTCACTTGCCGGCAGTACTTGGGGAAAAGACAAAGAAACGTTGCTGACTACATATAAGGCCATTGGACGACCAGTCTTTGACTATGCTGCCCCCATATGGTCGCCTAATGTACATAACACCAACTGGACGAAGTTACAAGTCTGCCAAAATACTGCCATCAGAACTACTACGGGATGTCTCCTCATGTCTTCCGAGTCTCACCTCCATCAGGAGGCAAAACTGCTCAATGTAAAAGAGCATGCGGAAATGCTGAGCAGGCAATTCCTTCTGAACTGCCACAAGTCAGCACATCCAAACCGTCATCTTTTGGACATAGATCCGCCCCCGAGAGACATAAGGAAACATCTCCGTAAGCATTGCCGTTTGATCTGCAGAATCATAAGCGGGCTCTAACCGACATCCACACCGAGTCGGTAGACACTTTTGTCGGATCTCTACCTGTGAATCCCGTTCTGAACAGTCCTCCACCGGATATTGCTGAAGAAGAACGCACCTAACCAAGGGAGACAAGAGTCACCTTGGCACAGCTTAGGTCTGGATATAGTGTAAGGTTAAACTCCTACTTATCCAGACTTAATGATACAATCTTAAACACATGCATGTGGTAGGACCCCCCATGATACTCTACATCTCTTCAATTGTTCATCTGAACCTACTCTTCTAACCCCTCTGTCTTTATATTTTCAGGCGCGTCTCCAAAATTTAAGGGGGGGTGGGGCGACCCCGCGACCCCCTAAAGATTTTATTGGTCGAACTTTCGATCACAAGCGATACTAGTATATATGTATGGATCTAAGAAAAGGCTTTCTATCAGTGATGCCACATTTTTTTCCTCCAAAATCCCTACAAATGAAGTAAAACTCTCTATATTACCCTACGCGTTAAAAAAAAATACCTACAAAAATCCCTACACTTTTTTCCTGCCGGAAATATTGAAAAAAACGCATAGCTTTATATCGAAATTTTTTAAAATTTCAACGAATTTTTTATACATAAATGTATATTCGGGTGATTCAAATAAAAAAAATTGTTTTTTTTGTACTACCCCCCAAAAAGTTAGTAATTGATGAGAAAATAAGCTTTGCAAAAAATCATCGCTGTAGCTTGATCCTTAGGGATGTCTATTTTTTCGGCCTTTCCCATACATTTTGTATGGGGAAAAAGGCATTTTTAAAGTGAATTTTGTCATAATTTTAGAATTTTGTCCAAAAAACATTTACTTATTCTTAAAGTTGCAGCTTCTTAAACGTCAAACTGTTTGCGATTTAAGTAGACACTTTTGTCGGATCTCTACCTGTGAATCCCGTTCTGAACAGTCCTCCACCGGATATTGCTGAAGAAGAACGCACCTTACCAAGGGAGACAAGAGTCACCTTGGCACAGCTTAGGTCTGGATATAGTGTAAGGTTAAACTCCTACTTATCCAGACTTAATGATACAATCTTAAACACATGCATGTGGTAGGACCCGCCATGATACTCTACATCTCTTCAATTGTTCATCTGAACCTACTCTTCTAACCCCTCTGTCTTTATATTTTCAGGCGCGTCTCCAAAATTTAAGGGGGGGTGGGGCGACCCCGCGACCCCCTAAAGATTTTATTGGTCGAACTTTCGATCACAAGCGATACTAGTATATATGTATGGATCTAAGAAAAGGCTTTCTATCAATGATGCCACATTTTTTTCCTCCAAAATCCCTACAAATGAAGTAAAACTCTCTATATTACCCTACGCGTTAAAAAAAAATACCTACAAAAATCCCTACACTTTTTTCCTGCCGGAAATATTGAAAAAAACGCATATCTTTATATCGAAATTTTTTAAAATTTCAACGAATTTTTTATACATAAACGTATATTCGGGTGATTCAAATAAAAAAAAATTGTTTTTTTTGTACTACCCCCCAAAAAGTTAGTAATTGATGAGAAAATAAGCTTTGCAAAAAATCATCGCTGTAGCTTGATCCTTAGGGATGTCTATTTTTTCGGCCTTTCCCATACATTTTGTATGGGGAAAAAGGCATTTTTAAAGTGAATTTTGTCATAATTTTAGAATTTTGTCCAAAAAACATTTACTTATTCTTAAAGTTGCAGCTTCTTAAACGTCAAACTGTTTGCGATTTAAGATTTGCGATTATCTTAACTATGTATTAAAATAATTACAACCATTTAAAAATGACTAGATTTTGTATGTGCTACTGTGTAGTGTGTGCAATAGTACAAAACACACAGGACGCATGTTGGCAAAAAATTTTTGTTAGTCAACAAACGGTGCATGTTTGCACCTTGCATGTTTTCCATGTAAAAAAAACCTACATTTCGTGAAATATGAAAAAACCGACCTTTTACCCTACGGGCACATTTTTTAGCCAAGAAGACCTACAAATAGGGATAAAACCCTACGTGTGGCAACACTGCTTTCTATACTCACCCGTATCAAATTAGCATTAAATATGTAGATATTCTAATCTAATCTTGGCTTGCGTCATAATGACGCTTAACCGCCTAGGCGATTTTGGCCGTTTCGTATCAAAGCACGCCAGTCATTCCTTTTTAGCGATAACTGACGCCAATTGGAAACCCCAAGGGAGTTCAAGTCATCCTCCACCTGTTGTTTCCATCTCAGTCGAGGCCTCCCCCTTCCTCTGCTGCCGAATTCGGGTGTCGATAGGAAAACTTTCTGTGCTGGAGCTTCTTTTTCCATTCGCATAACATGACCCAGCCAGCGGAGCCTTCGGGCTTTAATCCGCTGAACTATGGTCAGGTCTGCGTAAAGCTCGTACAGCTCATCGTTAAATTTCCTTCGATACTCGCAGTTGGCATCACGGGAAGGACCATAAATCTTCCGGAGAACTTTTCTCTTAAATACTCCAAGGGCCATCTCATCTTCTCTTGACACTGTCCATGACTCCGAGCCGTACATCAGGACTGGCATGATGAGAGACTTATAGAGCGTGATCTTTGTTTGTCGAGAGAGGACTTTACTTCCCAATTGCTACTTAGTCCAAAGTAACACTTGTTGGCAAAGTGGTCCTCCCCTGGATTTCTAGACTGATATTATTTTCGGTGTTAATGCTGGTTCCCAAATAGACGAAGTCTCTCACCGTTTCAAACTTGTAGCCATCAACGGTGACTTGGCTGCCAAGGCGCAGGTGGGCCGATTCTTTCTTTGTTGACAGCAGATACTTCGTCTTGTCCTCGTTCACCGCAAGACCCCCTTTTTCGCTTCTTTATCCAGCCCAGAAGGCAGCGTTTACGGCACGATTGTTAAGGCCAATGATATCAATATCATCGGAAGACGCTGTGCTCCAAAATAAATGGTTATCTCCCCTCTCTAGTCGAGTTCTTCACTGCCCGAACCTTGACATTGTCGCCAACAAAGTCTTCGGCGACCTTATTCACGACGTGGACGGCACAGGTTGGCATGGAATTAGAAATTTATGTAGGTGATCATAAAATACCTACTGTCGCTCACCCAAAAATTTTAGGAGTGACTTTTGACACCATGCACATTTTCGCTGCCCATTCAGCTGCAATTGTCTCAAAATTACAGAGCCGCAACAAAATCCTCAAGTCACTAGCCGGCAGTACTTGGGGTAAAGACAAAGAAACGTTGTTGGTAACGTACAAGGCAATTGGTCGGCCGATCCTGAACTATGCGTCGCCGATATGGTCGCCGGGGCTTGCAGACGTTCACTGGAATCAGCTTCAGGCCTGTCAAAACACCGCGCTCAGAACCGCTACGGGGTGCGTCCTTATGTCACCTATATCTCATATACATAATGAGGAGGAAATGCTTCCAGTTAGGGAGCATAATGAAATGCTAAACAAGCCGTATCTACTGAATTGCTGTAAACCACAGCATCCCGGTAGACAACTGCTTGAACTCATTCCGCCTCCTAGGACCATAAGGTCGCATCTACGTAAACATTTTGATGAGATCCGTCACTATATAACAACGCCGTTTGATCTACAGGTGCACAAACAGGCTTTGGGGCATATCCATACAACGTCTGTTGGCCATTACTCTGCGCTCTGTCCGCTAAACAATGTCTTACATGCCGCAACACCTGGCATTTCTGAAGAGGAGCGTCATCTTCCTCGAGAGACAAGGGTCACTCTGGCTCAATTACGCTCTGGATATTGTAGTAGGTTAAACTCCTACATATCTAGACGGAACCCTGATGTGCCGAATGTATGTCCGGCATGCGGCTCGTCCCCCCACAATACCAATCACTTATTTTCTTGCTCATTTGAGCCCACTCTTCTAACACCCATCTATCTTTGGTCCAACCCTATTGAAACTGCTAGTTTCCTTGGACTCCCGTTAGAAGATATTGATGACAATTAGGTTAAGGAAAAATACGCGTTGGGCAGGACTACACATCGTTACAACAACAACGCCAGCAATTGCACGCTCTTGTAAAAGATTGTGCCATTGCGGGTTAGCTCTGCTGCTCGAATTATCTTCTCCAGCATCAGGTTGAAGAAATCGCACGAAAGGGAGTCGCCCTGTCGGAAGCCTTGTTTGGTTTCAAATGGCTCAGAGAGGTCCTTCCCGATTCTGACGGAGCTGTTGGTATTGTTCAACGTCATTTGGAAAGCCGTATAAGCTTTGCAGGGAAGCCAAATTCATACATGGCGGTATACAGGCAACTCCTTTTTGCGCTGTCAAAAGCGCATTAAAATCGACAAAGAGGTGGTGTGTAACGATTCTTTTATCATGGGTCTTCTCCAGGATTTGGCGTATCGTGAAAATCTGGTCGATGGTAGACTTACCAGGTCTAAAGCCACACTGATAAGGTCCAATCAGCTTGTCTACGATGGGCTTCAGCCTTTCACACAACACGCTAGAAAGAACCTTATATGCGATATTAAGAAGACTGATTCCGCGGTAGTTGGTGCGGTTAGCGGGATCGCCTTTCTGGTGGATTGGGCAGAGCACACTTAAATTCCAATCTGGAGGCATGCACTCATCTGACCATATTCTGCATAAGAGCTGATGCGCGCTTTTTACCAGATCTTCGCCTCCGTGTTTGCACAGCTCGGCGGGTATTCCGTCTTTTCCAGGCACTTTGTTTTGAGCCGGGATATAGCTATCCTCACTTCATCATAGTCCGGTGATGGGACGACTTTTCCATCGTCAGGGATTGGGGTATCGGGTTCAACGTCTTCCTCGCAATTTAGCAGTGAGAAGTGCTCCTTCCATAATTTAAGTACATTCTGTACGTCGGTTACCAGGTCTTATTATTGTCCCTACAGGAACTTGCCTCGATCTTTAAATCTTCCGTCATTCGCCGGATCTTTTCATAGAATTTTCGGGCATCGTTCCTGTCAGCCAGCATCTCAAGCTCCTCACACTCACGTCTTTCGGCATCACGTTTCTTTTTTCTGAAAAGGCGTCTCTCCTCCTTCTTCGCCTCACGATAGCGTTGCCATACACTGCGGTTTGCGCCCGTTCGCAACGTCTCCCCGTATGCAGCTTTCTTTTTGTCCGAGGCTGTGCTGCATTCCTCATCGTACCAGTTGTTCTTGCGGGCTCGCTGAAACCCTATAGTGGCCTCATCGGCGTTACGTAATGACTGAGAGATATGCTTCCATTGCTCGGTTACATCGTTAGGTCTGTGTCGCGCGCAGCTTGTCGACGTCAAACTTTCCTTCCGTTACTGTGCGCACTTTCTTCGCTGCACAGAGGCGTGTGCGTATCTTGGCTGCAACAAGAGCAGCGGCGAAGTCAATCAACCTAGTGCCGTTGGGGGATGTTATATCGTGGAGACTGAATTTTCCAACTGTAGGACCAAAGACTCCTTCCTTGCCCACCTTGGCATTAAAGTCTCCTCAGACGGCGCATAGGCGCAGATCAATTTTATGTTGGAAAACCTCGCCTTCATGTGGATCGCAGCGAGGCGCTCGTCCACAGGAGTGAACGCTAGTACTTGGCGGCGAAGTCTCTTTCCCACCACAAATCCTACACCACGCGCTTTGCCGCGTGTCTGGCCACTGTAGTATACGTTACAAGGACCGATGATCGTCTTTCCGTGCCCCGTCCATCGCATATCCTGCAGGGCGATGATGTCAGCCTTTGCGTTCACAAGGACTTCAATCAGTCGGGCAGTGGTACGCTCCCTAGAAAGGGTCCGGACATTCCACATACATGCCCTAATATCCTTATCGTAGTCCTTAATTCGTTTTGCCGGGTCGTCAACATTAAAGGGGGTTCTCATCCGAGGCTTTGATACATTTGTTTTCATTGGAATTAAGTTTCTTACGTCCCTCGTGAAGGGTGGACACCTTGCCGCGGTACGAGGGCTTAAGTCGATAGCCACAGGGCTACGCTGCCCTTGTGATCATAGCGCCGCCGGTACTACATCACGAGAGAAGCCAAGCCTCTCTGTCGCGACGACTAAGACCTTCCCCCTCCCAATGCAGGGTGTTATGCGAGCACGTGCCCATTGGACGTTAGCAGCCGGGAGGCAAATCGTGGCTGTAATCGAACGGAGCCTCTCTGATACCGGGCCGCCTCGGAGAGTAACTATGGCCTTACCGCGTTATGGGGCTCTGCCGCGGTGAACGATACATTCCCCTTACTCTTCCTTTGACCCTAAACTGGCCTTGCCCGGCGAGGGGTCGTGCGAACAAGATGAAAGATAGTAACAAAAACCCTAAAACTAAAGATACAACAATGTATACTGCACAGCAGAGGAGGAAAATGCTGGAGCAAGCGAGAACGCAACGTCGGAGGACAAACTCCACTTCTTTATCAGCCGAGAGATCGACAGCGATGGCAACTACGAGTCGATTAGCTCTGGATAACAAGGGGGCAATCCCCAAAGTAAGTACCGGTACAAACACAGTGGCCAACAACGGCTGATGCTAAAGCATGTAGGGGTGTAAAAGTAGGTCGCCTCCCAGTTGGTGCACCCTGGGTAACGCTAAATGACCTACATAGCCTACACGGCTAGTTTCTCGTATTGCCGGTTCTACGAGACGGTACCAGTACTTGTGCTGTACCCATCGTGCCGAAACGACCCGGGCTGTTTTCCTATATCGACCCGGCCAAGAGCAATACACTCGGGGTGACCCTGTCTTACATTTAGGCAGGGCTACACCTTGCTACAACAACAACAACAACTAAAGCCCCAGTAAGTGCCGGTACCGAAACCAAGTCTTTAGCGTCTGTGGCAGTGGTCTCACGACCTGGCCCCAGATATCCAAATAAGGGAACGACCGAGATGGCAACTGCGGGTCGAAATTTACCCCAACAGACATCTCCCAGTCGCTCTGAGTACTTGGACAAAAGAGCGGCCGCAAGGATTTTGAAGAAATACGAAGGTATTTCACAAGAGACGCTATCGCCGAATGCTAGAAAGACGGTGGAGATGGCTGAAGCTATCTTACCGAACTTCCAAAGCGATTACGCGCCAAAGAAGGTTAATGGAAACCCCTTCAAACGCCAGAGATCGGACGTGGATTTAAAACCTCACCCGAAGCGGCAGCAACACGCCCCCGTAATGGGTAAACTCAGCTTTGCTGCAGTTACTAAGGATAGGATCCTCATAGGCGTCATTGACCGAGGTAATGAAAGCTGGGCCATCCCTAGGGACCAGTGGCGGTACGTCCGGAATGCTATCGGTAATGTCCTTCTCGACATTATGGATGAGTCTCCGGGTGCCACTCCGATGTGTTCTGATGCGGGATGGCACCAGGGCCGAATCAAGGTATTCGCTTGCGAGGATGCAAAAACTGTTGCACTGTACAAGGCAGCAGCTGCAAGACTAGGTGAGATCTACCAAGGGGCAAGAATCGATGTTGTCGACTGGAAGGACATCCCGGCTCGGCCAAGGGCAAGAGCGTGGATTCCTGCTATCCTTGCTGAACCTGAGAGAATTCTCAGGATGCTGAGGATCATGAACCCGTCTCTCCCGACGAAGGACTGGGGTGTCAATCTGGTCGAGGATGCGGTAGGGCCTGATAGGCAAGTGATCTTCACCTTGAATAAGGAGGCACTCGAGCCCCTTAAACGGTGCAACGGACGAGTGCACTACGGTATGGGTCAGACCGTGATTCACGTATACCGCGGCGATGCACAGCGCGCTGCTATTTCGGCTGCACCGGAGGACTCGGACATCGCAGTGCCGGAAGGGGAGTCGGAGATGTCCGAGTCGGAAAGTATGGTATCTGCCACGTCAAATGGCGAAGGAGCAGTGGACAGCTCGGAGATGGGAGACAGCCTGCTGGACGGGGAAGACCTCGACGTCACAGTGATAGCAGCTAGTCCTGAGTGCACCAATGTTTACACTGCCACAGTTAGTAGGATCTCTGCCACGCCAAACCGTGGTCTGAACAAATCGTCGTTGAAAGATAAGCCTCCAGACGAGGCGGAACTCGACGATACGGCGGTGGCAGGGAAGTATGAGCGCTCTCATGTTGGTGGTGATTCAGATAAACCTGCACAAATCTAAAGCAGCCGAGGCTGCTTTAATCAGTCATCTCTCTAAAGGCGACATAGATGTTGTCCTCATCCAAGAACCCTGGGCCAACAGCTCTAGGATTTGCGGTTTGGGGACTAAGGGTTTTAAGCTTACTCGAGCCAGCGAGGGGGGCAGGGTTAGAGCCTGTATTTTGGTTAAGTCTGAGCTGAATGCCTTTCTCTTGCCCAACTATACCAATGGTGACGTTACAGCTGCCAGATTAACAGTCGACAGTACCAGTCTGACGATGGCGTCGGTCTATATGCCCTACGACGCCGAAGAACCTCCGCCACAGATTGAGGTAAAAGACCTGGTGGCAAATTTTTCCATGGGTCATCTTATTATCGGAACTGACGCCAATGCTCATCACGTCCAGTGGGGAAGCTCCGATATCAATGCTAGAGGAGAGTCGTTGTTTGACTATTTGTTAACAACTAACCTGGTAGTTTGCAACGTGGGTAACGAACCTACGTTTATTACTAAAACCCGTAGGGCGGCCGCCGTGGTGTAGCGGTTAAGTGTTCGGCCTTCTACACCAAGTCGTGTCGGTTCGATGCCCGGCAAAAGTAACATCCAAAATTATTTAGAAAAAGAATTTTTCTAAACGGGGTCGCCCCTCGGCAGTAGTTTGGCAAACTCTCCGGGTGTATTTCTGCCATGAGAAGCTTCTTAGCAAAAAATTCATTTGCTTTGCAAGTGCCGTTCGGAGTCGGCAAAAAACGGTAGATCCCGCCAACTTGTAGGAAAAACTCAAAGGCAACACACAACAAGTTGGAAAGAGAAGCTCGGCTAAAAATCTCGTTAGAGGTTATGATGACCTGTTGGTATATCGCTGCCATTAGTTTGTTTTTTCGTAGGGAGGTCATAGATCTCACTATTTGCAGCGAAGGCGCTTATGAGTGGGTAAGAAAATGGCGCGTTCTCGATGAGCACTCATTCTCCGACCACCGGTACGTAGAAATAGTTCTAGACTTTTCTGTTGAGCAGCCGGTTATGAAACGCAACCCACGTAACACTAACTGGCAGCTACACAATGAAATACTATCTAGGGACTTACCAGCACTGCCCCCACAAGTCCCCTCATCAGTAGGAGAGTTGGAGGATCTGGTAAAGACCTTTACAACGGCGCTCTCGAATGCCTTAGAGCAGGCTTGCCCAGTGCCAAAACCACGCGGTAAACATAGGCCGCATTGGTGGTCCTACGACCTGGACACGCTCCGAAAATCATGTAGGACACAATTTAATAAGGCCAAGAGCCTTGGCACGGAGACTCAATGGCTCGAATATAAAGTTAAACTCAGGGCCTACAAAAAAGCTCTGAGGCAGGCGAAGAGAGTATCGTAGAGAAATTTCTGCACTGAGGTCGAAAATGTCGACGATACAGCGAGACTTAAACGACTGCTCTCAAAAACTCAAACAGCCACAAGATATTTGCGCAAACCTGACGGATCCTGGACCAGCACGGAGAGGGAAACCCTAGAGCTGCTCTTGAATACGCACTTCCCAGGGAACTTGCATGAGGAACCCGTAGCACCTACAACAAACCTGGCTGTATACATACCCATCACGGAGGAAAATGTTAGGTGGGCGGTTAAAAGCTTCGAACCGTTGAAGGCTGCCGGGCCAGACGGGATTATTCCCGCTGTTTAGGCCTGAGGCCTAACTTTCTTTTCCTTTTCCGTGCGCCACACCTTAATGTGTCAAACATGCAGTGAAATTCCAGTCACTCACACCGTTGCTCCCAGGTGTATGTGCATGCATGCATGTGCGTGCCGTTTGTCAGCGCACATGCACATACACGTCGGGGTGAATGTGTGGGTGACTTTCCCCACCCAAATACCAGGAGATTGCGGGTTCAACGGTTGTACCCGGCTGAACAACTTTCTTTTAGAATCCAGTTTTCTACCGCAATACATCCTGCTAGCGATCAGCGTCCACATAAGGTAACGTATACGGATTTATTTGTTCACCTTTTCTTTAAATATACGTGAATTTATAACGAGGAAAATCCTCTACTTTCTTTTATTGAATATTCACCTGAGTGAAACCGAGAGATCGACCCCGGTGCGCCCACCCACTGCAGGTAACAGACGCACCCCGGCCGAACATCTCCAGACGAATCTATAAGTCTTTATGAATTAAAAACGGTAACCTTCGGAGTTATTGCGCTCCCTACCTCGCGATCCGAACGCTCCTTTAATTGGCCGACGATGTAGAAAATTCGCACCCAACCGCTTCTACAATACTACGAGAATGCATGTACGTAGACGACGTACTAGCAGGGGGTCACACAATAGCATCTGCTATTAAGGCAAGAGATGAGATACGACAGGTATTACAGGCTGCGGGCTTTCCCCTACGCAAATGGACATCAAATTCGGAGAAAATTCTCAAGGACATCCCGAAATCGGATTTACTCAGCACGAACTTCCTGGCATTTGAAGATACCAGCTCAGTCAAGGCTTTGGGGATACGATGGAATGCCCATTCTGACCTATTTTATTTCAAAGCAGCTGCACTTGAGCGTTCTGAAAACATAACGAAAAGAGCAATCCTATCCGCTATTGCCAGACTTTTTGATCCGTTAGGATGGCTGGCGCCAATGGTTATCGTGGCAAAAATGCTCATGCAGAGTATTTGGATGGAAGGTACAGAGTGGGATGAACCAGTGTCCCACAGCACGCTGGAGCGATGGAAGAATTTTACCGAACATTACCACGAAATAGACCGCATCAAGATACCTCGATGGGTAAACTTTTCGCCAGAAGACGATATCGAAATACACGGCTTTTGCGATGCATCTGAAAAAGCCTACGCAGCAGCCGTCAATATGCGAGTCAAGAGGGACGATCAAATCTTCATAAACCTCCTATTAGCCAAAACCCGAGTAGCTCCAGTGAAGACTCTATCGCTGCCCCGTTTGGAACTGTGCGGAGCCGTTTTCCTCGCAGAAATCACGGAATCAATCTTCAAAAGCATCAAATTGGGACCAGTCAAAGTCCATCTCTGGTCGGACTCAACAATAGTACTCGCCTGGATTAAGAAACCGCCATGTTCCTGGTCCACTTTCGTCGCACATCGGATCACCAAAATCGTCGACATGGTCGGTACTAGGGACTGGTTCCACGTCAACTCAGAATCGAATCCAGCCGATTTAGGTAGTAGGGGATTATCTGCATCTGAATTGGTTAACAGTTCCTTGTGGTGGCAGGGACCTTCTTGGTTGCAAGAAGACAATTCCCACTGGCCAACCCAAGACTCTGATTACAATACCTCCGTAGAGGAAAAACGAGCGCAAACTTACGCAACTACAAACCTTAATAACACAGATATTCTACTGCGGTTTTCTGATTTATCTAGAGCGTTACGAGTATTATCATATGTCAGGAGAGTCTACCGAAAAACTCACCGAGCTGAGTCGCACTTAATCTCATCCGATGAGATTAAGTCAACGCTTCAAACCTTGGTTAGAATCTATCAATCACAAAATTATTGCTCAGAATATTGGGATTTGAAGGCTGGGAAACCCATCCAAGAAAAAAGCGAAATCCTTTCACTCAACCCATTTGTCGACAAAGACAATATCATTAGGGCAGGAGGACGTCTCGGGGCTTCCAAGGACTTAGCATACAATGAGCGCCATCCAATAATTGTCCCTTACAACTGCAGGTTATCTCGACTAATTGTCCACATGATTCATCGGATAACCCTGCATGGGGAGAACCAGCTCATGCTGCGCCTGATTCGCACCCAATATTGGATCCCCAAAGTAAAAAACATGATTAGGGCTATCATTCACGAGTGCAAGGTATGCACCATCTACCGCAAACGGGCTCAGACTCAACTGATGGGCATCCTACCCCGCGAACGCACAACGTTCACCCGGGCATTCACAAATACCGGAGTCGATTTTGCCGGACCCTGCGATATCAAGAACTATCGCGGCAGGGGATGTCGAATCTCGAAAGGCTATGTTTGCCTTTTCGTGTGCTTTGCCACAAAAGCGATCCATCTGGAAGCTACCAGCGATCTTAGCACTCCATCGTTTTTAGCAGCCTTGTCTCGCTTCATAGCTAGAAGAGGATGTCCCAGAAATATGTACTCCGACAACGGTACGAACTTTGTCGGAGCTTCAAGATCTTTACGATCCGAATTTAAACAATTTCTCTCAGAATCCCGAGATCAGGCGGTATCCAAATACAGCCACTAATAGCTCACGTGGCATTTCATCCCCGCTGGCGCTCCACATAAATGCAGGGCTGTGGGAGGCGGGAGTGAAGAGCTTTAAAGGCCACTTCAAAAAGATAGCCTCACCACACAAATTTACGTTCGAAGAATTCCACACTCTTTTATGCCGAATTGAGGCGTGCCTTAACTCGCGACCACTGAGCCCATCGTCCAACGAACCAACGGACCTTGAGCCGCTCACTCCGGGACATTTTCTCATCGGCGGCCATCTTATGGCTTCGCTCGAACCGGAAGTGAACGAGAGCCCTGCTTCCCTGATCAACAGATGGCAGAAGCTTAAGGCACTCCATCATACCTTCTGTAAGCGATGGAAAGGGGAATACCTATGCGAACTACAAAAGCGAGTGAAATGGAAGCACTCGAAACAAAGTATAAAGGTGGGAGATCTGGTTGTACTCAAAGAGGACAACTTACCCCCGAACGAATGGAGGTTAGGGAGAGTTGTCAATGTACACCCCGGCGAAGATAGCCGAGTACGTGTAGTTGACCTAATTACGGAGAAGGGCTAGGTCAGAAGACCGCTGGTCAAGCTGAAGCAGAGGAGACGGACGGCGCAAGGCCAACCGCCTCATCTTAATCCTCCAACTTATCTCATACACCCCGTACCCATTGTCCCAACCAACCATCACAATCCTTAACCCTCCGAATGTTAGACATCGTACACACGCGGAAGTATTTACCGCAAGCTGTGCCCAATTCAATGTTGGTGCCACTGTAATGCTGCACCTCGGTTTTTAGCCAACATAGCGGAGTATTCAAGCGGTAGTTGTTGTACAGAAAGATGGGCATTGTTGTTCATCTTAAAGCTGGTTTATTGCTTGCAATCAGCACCAATTTCGCTTTGCCTTGACGCAAGGTTCTCCAAACAGTATATGCCAGACTTTATAACCAAAGCTCAACGTGCCTTGGTGCTTTCCCAAGCGTTTTTCGGTTTTCTTTACGGCAACCATTATGTTTTGTATTAGTGTGACTATAAAATCCGATGGAATCCTCCAAAGCCAATTTGCAGAAAAAAAAAGTTGTGCGTGTTTTTTGACAAACAATCATCTGAAATAAAAATAGGAGTCCATTGATTAAAGTTATAACAAACCAAAAACAATACTTACGGTATTTACTGCTCCTCGTGCGTACGATAGAAAACGGAAATGAATGAAGCAATTCTCACCTTTCATTTTTCTTTTGTACGCAAACTCACCACAGTTTGATTGCAAAATAGAAAAACCAAAAAAAGGTTGTCAACGTCAGCTGATAGGTGTGTTTGCGCACCCGTGGACGTCGTATATGAGCAAGACACTTGACAGTGATGTCGTGGTGAATAGAACGGGCAACGAAAAACCCGGTCACCAGACTTCAGCAACACAGGGAATTGTTAGTACTGATCAGCCAAGTTGGTGGTTTTTAATGGAAGTCATCAACATGAACATTCATTTTTTCTCTCTTCTCGCCAACCAGCGGGTCCCTTTCTTTTTTTATTGTCGGGGGCAGGAAATTTGTTGGTATCACCAACAACACACGAGACCGGCCGTCAGGTCCCTGCCACACCCTAATCTCCCCAACTGTTTGAACGTTACCGCTAGTTTTCGGGTAATTAAAAATTCAGCTGCTCCCAACCAGCAAGTCCCACTCGCCACCGCACGTAAGGACAGACCCGAATCAACCGACACAAATCTTACCTGTTTTAGGAAATATGGGTCGTTTTGCCGCAATGCAACGCAAGGTCGCTGACAACGCAACGCACTACGCCATTGAATGTCGTCTCTGCACCAAGCACCACCCGATACGATTCTGCCCCGTTTTTGGGGCCTTGCAACCCGAGGAGCGCCTCTATGAAGCAATCCGCGGGCGTTTTTGCGGAAACTGCCTGGCAATGGGTCATCGAACTGATGGGTGCCCAAGTGAGGGACGATGCCGATACTGCGGGAAAGGCTGGATGACAGCATCTCACTCTACGCGTCGGAGGCTGGAACGGAGACAAGGCCTCTTCGTCCTGCCAGGGAGGAAGAACACAATGAGTCCGGAGCGGAGACTAGATCTCTTCGCCCGGACACCACCAACGCCAAGCGATCATTTCGACCTCTCCTGCAACATGAGAGAAAGCAGCTGAAGCGCAACTCAGGCAGAGCGGAGACTAGGTCTCTTCGCCGGCCCCCACAGCACCAGAACCACTTCGTCCGGTATCATTCACGCGACCACAGAGCGGAGGCTAGGTCTCTTCGCCGGCAATCAGCGACACCTAGTCAACATCATCGGCCGACGACACGCGACCGCCGTCTGAGAACGAGACAATTTCAGCGCTCTACTCCGCCAACTTTTCGAACAGGCCTCATGGCCCAACCAACGTACCCCGCCACCACACTAAGCCCAATGGTGTCGATCACCCCAACCGCGGTAATAACTATCGAAACAGGTGGATGTCTGCATCTTGTGCGCGCCCTAATTGACGCATGCGCCCCCACTACGATAATCGCAGAGGACCTAGCACGAGAGCTGCAGCTGCCGCATAGCAATATAGGCGGGCGAATGGGATGCCTCTTACGGATCCGCGGACGACATGGCCAAAATAAACGGATCGCGACGCATGCAACTGTGATATCCAACTTTCGACGAACCGCCCCTCGGACCAGTGTCGACAGCGCCATCGCGACCTCATACACACATATTTGCCTGGCCGACCCGAACTTTTTCACGTCAGCCCCAATTCGCCTCGTTCTCGGGACGGATGTGTATGCTGAGATTATAATGCAGGGAATCCTGCCTAATACGTTCGGCCCTTTGCTCGCTCAAAGTACCATCTTCGGCTGGGTACTCTCGGGCACAACCAAGGCCTAAAGTAAAATATTCGACACACGTTTGCATTGATCAATTTTTCATTCAACTTCTAAAAATTGAAACGTGTAAACGGGTCTTGCAAAATTGCCGGCAACCCGGCAACAACGTTGGTAGCCAGCCGACTTTTGATCAACTCAACATTCAACTTTTGTACAACCCTGCGTTTGTTTACTAATGTCAGATGTTGATGTAAAATTTTGTAAATAAAACGAATTAAAATTTGCATGTCTACTAATAACTTGAAAAAATAAACAAACCAAAAAAAAAACAGATTGATCTGGCGCGCCAGAAGGCACAATAACGCGACTTTAACCAAAAATTCATTCGAAAAGGAGATTGTAATGTCCTACATATGCATACTACAGTTGGTGTATTTCTCAACCAAATGGATTTCAACAAAATGGAAATTTATGAAAGGTATTTTAATAAGTGGTTAGTGCCTTGAGAAGAAGCTCCGCATGTCGGGCAAAGTTAGCCTATTACAGTCCATTTCATAGATAAATAAATACTTCAAATTAATGATGTTACTCGTATTAGTTTATCCTGGGTAGATATTTTGTATTACACGGCAAGAAATGTGGACACGTATGTTTCCAGTAATCCCTTTATTTCACCCCTTATTTCACAGCTTAAGCAGCAAGCACTGGGAGACACCCTCGACCTACCATGCGCTCGGTGTACATAATTGGCTGCTTGGAGTTGTGCCACTTGTAGTTTAAGTTTTTAGCCTTAAGAAAATACTTTGGAGTCACCTTGTCGCGGACGATGATCCTTGGAGATGACGATGTTGCGTACCGCAAGGGGGGGGCGGCATGTTTAGGCCTGAGACCTAACTTTCTTTTCCTTTTCCGTGCGCCACACCTTAATGTGTCAAACATGCAGTGAAATTCCAGTCACTCACACCGTTGCTCCCAGGTGTATGTGCATGCATGCATGTGCGTGCCGTTTGTCAGCGCACATGCACATACACGTCGGGGTGAATGTGTGGGTGACTTTCCCCACCCAAATACCAGGAGATTGCGGGTTCAACGGTTGTACCCGGCTGAACAACTTTCTTTTAGAATTCAGTTTTCTACCGCAATACATCCTGCCAGCGATCAGCGTCCACATAAGGTAACGTATACGGATTTATTTGTTCACCTTTTCTTTAAGTATACGTGAATTTATAACGAGGAAAATCCTCTACTTTCTTTTATCGAATATTCACCTGAGTGAAACCGAGAGATCGACCCCGGTGCGCCCACCCACTGCAGGTAACAGACGCACCCCGGCCGAACACCCGCACAACTCATAAACACGCTGGAGACATCAGCCAAATGGCTGGTATTTCTCTATACAGCCTGCCTTTCTCTTAGCTACATTCCGTGCTCCTGGAGAAGTGCCACGGTAGTGTTTATTCCTAAGGCGGGGAAGGCGTCTCATTACGAGCCCAAGGACTACAGGCCGATCAGTCTATCATCCTTTGTACTCAAAACCTTCGAGAGGATAATAAATGACTACCTCTCCTCTGCTATTGATAGCAACCTGACCTGTAGCTATCAGCATGCATACACCAAAGGGAAATCTACAGAAACTGCGCTTCACAGCCTAGTTTCTGTTATTGAAAAATCGCTGTATGATAAGGAGTAATGTCTTGCGGCCTTTTTAGATATTGAAGGAGCCTTCAACAACATATGCCCTGATGCTATAAACACCGCTTTAACAAGTCTAGGCATAAGCAGGTCTCTTATTGGACTTATTGATCAACTACTAAAGGGTAGACGAATAGTTTCATCACTGGGCCCGGTTGACTTATCACGCTCTGTCACAAGGGTAACGCCTCAGGGTGGTGTTCTCTCCTCGCTTCTATCGAACCTCACTGTCAACTCGATGCTGCGAGACACAAGTTGGGGGGGCGGGAAGGTAGTGGCATATGCAGACGACTTAGCTGTAGTATATAGGGGCAAATTCCCACAAACCCTGTGCGACTTGATGCAAGTAGCACTGCGAGAGGTTTCCTCATGGTGCTTGCGCTGCGGACTGAGCATCAACCCGGGAAAAGTAGAACTGGTTCTATTTACCAACCGCTATAAGATACCACCGCTAATACTACCAAAACTGAATGACGTGCACCTGAACTTGGCTGACAAAGCCAAGTTCTTGGGCACAGTTCTGGATAGGAAACTAACCTGGAAGGAGAATGTTCTTCAGCGCCATAAGAAAGCGTGTATTGCACTCTACACGTGCAAAAGAGCCATTGGAAAGAAATGGGGGCTCAGCCTCAAGATATGCAAATGGATCTACACTGCAATCATTCGACCAATCATGCTCTATGGAGTTGTGGTATGGTGGCCTGCGCTGCGCAAGGCAACAAACCTTAATCTGCTAGGTAAAGTACACAGATCTTGCATGATCTGTATAAGCGGTGCGTTAAGAACAACGCCCAATGAAGCACTCCAGGCCATTCTTGGCATTTTGCCACTCGATCTAGAAGGGCACCGGGTGGCAGCAGCATCGGCTCTGCGTCTAAGGAAAACGTCCGGCTGGTAGGGATGCTCGATGTTTAACGATACATCGGAAACATCGATGTTTTCAATTCGATCCGGCGGCTGGGGCGCAAGCACTACTTCACACGCCTGTATTTTGGTATCCTATAGCTTTCTTCCGCTTAGCACAGATCGTTGTGCGACCACAAGAGTCGGAGATAGCGGTTTTAAAATCAACATTCCCAGCAGGGAAGAATGGGAGAGCACGGATCGGAGTCCCGCCACTCATGGCGGCACTTCCATTTATACTGACGGCTTGAAGCTAAACGGCAGAGTTGGAGGAGGGGTTTATTCAAAGGATCTGAACCTTGAGCTCTCCTTCAGACTACCTGATCACTGCAGTGTCTTCCAGGCTGAAGTTTCAGCAATCATGGACGCCGCGGCTTGGATAGGCCAACACACTATCGGACAGGACATTTTTATATTCAGCGACAGCCAGGCGGCCATCAAATCCCTTGACTCTTATTCGTTCAACTCTGAACTGACGCTCAGCTGTCGTCGATCTCTACAAGAGACGGCCCAACAGAATCGCGTGAACCTCACATGGGTCCCGGGGCATAGGGACATTGAGGGAAATTGTAGGGCAGACGAACTTGCGAGGCAGGGCACGACCAAGCAGGTTCTTCGGGATAAAGAGCGCTTAGGTATGTTGTTTGCCACATGCAAGCTTATGCTGAAGGAGTACACACTCCGCCAAGCCAACGAAAGATGGCTGCAATCTCCAGGATGCCGGATATCCAAAGAAACCTGGCCGAAATGGGATCATAAAAGATCAAGACAAATGTATGCCCTAAGGAGAAGAGAAATCTCCATATTAATAGGCGTATTAACTGGACACTGCCTCATTGGTAGGCACACAGAAAGACTATGTGTGCCCTACCGACGATGCTGTAGGAGTTGTAAGGATGATGAGGAGGAGGAAACGGTTGAGCACCTCATCTGCAACTGCCCGGCTTTAAGTGGCGCGAGAATGCGCTTTTTGGGAGTTCCCTTCCTGGTTAGCCTACGCCAGGTCACGGAGCTGGACATAAAGGACCTGATGGCCTTCATCAAGTCATCTAAATGGTTCGAGGAGGAGTAACGGTGTCGGTATAGGAACGTCAGTCCCGGGATTCTGCTATGTGGAGAATTCCGTTAATACCGCTTGCTTCAAGACAAACGCCCGCTTGCAGCCGCACCTCATGGTGAACAGACGCTGCGCAAAAGACCTCGGTGAGCCCTTAAACCAAGTGTGTCAGAGTGGCCCCACCCATGTAGATATTCACTGCGCTTTACGAAAACTAACACTTCTTTCGTGTCTGGCGAAAAGTAACCCTATTTTTTTTTTTTTCTCTGAAAACTAAAAGTGTTAGTTTTCGTCAGACACAAAAAAAGTGTTAGTTTCCTTACAATGGCCGCCTGGCTGTAGCTGAAAATAACGATGTCCTCGCCGATAGCGCGTTTACTTTTCCAAATCGCGGCATCCAAGATTGCTGAGACTTCAGCCTGGAAGACACTGCAGTGATCAGGTAGTCTGAAGGAGAGCTCAAGTTCCAGATCCCTCGAATAAACCCCTCCTCCAACACTGCCGTCTAGCTTCGAGCCGTTGGTGTAAACAGAAATGACGCCATTAGTAGCGGGGCAGCGATACATCCTCTCCCATTCTTCCCTGCTGGGAATGTTCGTTTTGAAACAGCTGTCTCCGACTGTTGTGGCCGCACATCGATCTGTGCTCAGAGGCAGAAAACTGTAAGATCCTAGAATACTGGAGTGTCCAGTTGTGCTTTCGCCCCAGCCAGACGTCTCCTTAGGCACAGAGCCGCTGCTGCCCGGTACGCTTCCAGATCGAGGGGCAGAATGCCTAGAATGGCCAAAAGAGCTTCGTTGGGCGTTGTTCTTAGCGCGCCGCTAATACAGATCATGCCAGATCTGTGGACTTTACCCAACAGATTCCGGTTTGTGGCCTTGCTCAGCGCAGCCCACCACACCACGACTCCATATAGCATGATAGGTCGGATATTTGCAGTGTAGATCCATCTGCATATTTTGGGGCTGAGACCCCACTTTTTGCCAATGGCTCTCTTGCACGTGTTAAGTGCAACACACGCCTTCCTCTGGCGCTGAAGAATATTCTCCTTCCAGTTTAAGTTCCTGTCCAGAACTGTGCCCAAGAATTTGGCTTTATCAGCCAATTTCAGGCTCATGCCATTAAGTTCTGGTAGGTCCAGCGGTGGTATTTTGTACCGGTTGGTGTAGAGAACGAGTTCAACTTTTTTCTGGTTGACACTAAGTCCGCAACGAGAGGACCATGACGAAACTTCTCGCAGTGCTACTTGCGTCAAGCCACACAGAATTTGTGGGAATTTGCCCCTGTATACAATGGCTAAATCGTATGCGTATGCCACTATCTTCCCGCCCCCAGCATGTGTCCCGTAGCAACAAGTTGACAGTGAGGTTCCAGAGAATATCGTTATTTTTAGCGACAGCCCCTGGCCATCAAAGCTCTTGGCATTTATTCGTTCAACTGACGCTCAGCTGTCGTCGATCTCTTCAAGAGATAGCCCAACAGAGCCGCGTGAACCTCACATGGGTCCCGGGACACAGGGACATTGAGGGAAACTGTAAGGCAGACGAACTTGCCAGGCAGGGTACGACCAAGCAGGTTCTTCGGGATAAAGAGCGTTTAGGTATGCCGTTTGCCACATGCAAGCTAATGCTGAAGGAGTACACACTCCGTATATTTCAGTGAAATTTACTCAGAATTTACCAACAATATCTGTGATACTATTAAGGAAAATGCCATCAAACTACAAATATTTAACGACGTATTTTCACGAAAAATACTAGTAAATTAGTATTTGTAAAAATATGTTTACCTATTTAAAAAGTAATTATCAAGGAAAATATTGTTAAATTTTCATGAAAACTACCCAAAAATTACCTGTTAATTTACAGGTAGTGTTCTGGGAAAATTCCTGGGATATATCAAAGAAATTGCTGGTATACTCCAGTTTGGTACCACGAAATAAAACCCAAATGAAATGAGTCCCAAATATTTTCCATACAAATTGGGACTTATTTCATAATGAAAAAACTCCCAATGCGTTGGGACTTATTTCATAAAATTTTGTTGGGAATTATTTCATAATGAAATAACTCCCAAATGAAATAACTCCCAACCGGATTTCGTTGGGAGTTATTTCATTTTCCAGCATTGGGAGTTATTTCATATTTGTTGGGACTTATTTCATTTCTCTTAAAACTACAACTTATTATTTTTTACCATTGGGATTTATTTCATTTTCATTGGGACTTATTTCATTTCTCTTAAAATTGCAATTTAACAAGCTTTCACGTTTTTGTAACTGTTTCTATAACTATTGTAAGGTAAGATTTTAGCAAAACAACCAACAGTCTTATTACATCGAAAGTTTTTGCGGCATCTCCGAAGACTGTAACTGATATTGTTGTGTCAATATGTTCCAAAAAGAGCATATTTTCAATAACTTTGGACAACAACAATAAAAAGATTTTGATCGATGACACATTTTCAATTGTACCGCTGGGGTGTTTTAAACAGTTGATTTTGATCGCCAAAAGGTCCTTTTGGTTCAAATATTGGCCCATAACTTAGATATCGACCGATAACTTTGAAATCGGTTGAGTTATCGGAATAATCGATATCTTGAATATAAATTTAAAATTTCATTGAATTCCAATCAGCGGTTTTCGAGTGATACGTCCAAAAACATACATACATATTATATGTAGAGATTATGAAAAGGTAAGATATAACCCGCAGGAAGGAAAAAAAGAGTTGGAAGGGGAAAGGGGGCACGGCGCGGCGCGAGCCGGACGCCGGAACGCGGCCGCGCGAGTACCGCCCCCCCCCGCACGCCCCCTTCTACCCAACTCTTTCTTCCCTGTTTATGTATATGTACATACTAATATACATATATGTGCAATGACGAGGTTTGGAATTAATTTCATGTTTTTTTTACGTTTTCTTGCTTATGTATAAATATACATATGTACATATATCTACTGAATAAATAAGCACTTGAATTGGGAGTTATTTAATTTTTTTGGAAACTGGGGCCTCATTATGAAATAACTACCAAATATTGGGACTTATTTCATTTCCTTCTTTGGGAGTTTTTTCATTTCTTAAAGTTGGGACTTATTTAATTTTTTGGTGGGATTTATTTCATTGGGACTTATTTCATGGGACTTATTTCATTTGGGATTTATTTCGTGGTACCCTCCAGTTTTCAAGCCAACGAAAGATGGCAACAATCCCCAATAACGCCCTAAGAAGGAGAGAAATCTCCATATTAATACGTGTTTTAACTGGGCACTGCCTTATTGGTAGGCACGCAGAAAGGCTAGGTGTGCCCTACCGACGATGCTGTAGGAGCTGTAAACACGATGAGGAAGAGGAAACGGTGAAGCACCTCATCTGCAACTGTCTGGCTTTAAGCGGCATGAGAACGCGCTTTTTGAAGTTCCCTTCATGGATAGCCTAAGACATCTCGCGGAACTGGACATAAAAGACTTGATGGCCTTCATAAAGTCATCTAAGTGGTTCGAGGAGGAGTAATGGTGTCGGTTTAGGAGTGTCAGTCCCGGGATTCTGCTATGTGGATAATCCCAACAACTCAGGGATTTTCCATAAGGCCGGGTTTGTATCTTAACAAAACTGTGGAGCATGTTTACGAAAGAATACAAATTTTTTTTAAACTCTTTAATATTTGTGTTTAAATAATCCTTAATGTGTAATATTTACTTTTTTAACAGCTGCATTTTCCAATTTGGGACGCAAAACATTTGACAAAATTATGAGGTTTAAGCAGGTGAAACAGGCCAGGAGTTCTACAACAAAAGCTAGTAAAAGCGCAAGTAACGAGCAGGACGCAGCATTCGAATTTTAGCAACAAATTACATTTTTTAAATAAAAAATATAATTCACACTCATTTTAAAATACGTACTAGACTATACACATACCTATTATTTATATTTAATATTAAATCGTTATATTCATTTTAAAATACGTTTTTAAAACAAATTACCATTTTAACATACATACATATTAATTGCTAAATAAATGAAGAGATTATTTCTAAAAAACCTAAATAAATTCATACTTAATTTAGAATATGGAATTCTCGTAAAGTAAGTAAAATATTGGTAGGTTTCATTTAAACTACTGAGGAGAATACTGGAAAACTATTGGAATTTGAAGCCATATTTCCACATAATCTTAAGACAACAGTCTAGTAAAATATTAGAATCTGCCGGAAAAAATATCCGTGTATTGCAGGGAATAGCAAAGCATACCACCAGTATATTTCAGTGAAATTTACTCAGAATTTACCAACAATATCTGTGAACCTATTAAGGAAAATGCCATCAAACTACAAATATTTAACGACGTATTTTCACGAAAAATACTAGTAAATTAGTATTTGTAAAAATATGTTTACCTATTTAAAAACTAATTATCAAGGAAAATATTGGTAAATTTTCATGAAAACTACCCAAAAATTACCTGTTAATTTACAGGTAGTGTTCTGGGAAAATTCCTGGGATATATCAAAGAAATTGCTGGTATACTCCAGTTTTCGTATTTGATATTGTACTTTTTTAATTCACATGTACATGAAGTATATAAGGTAATTCTATCCCGAGGCCAATGCTGTTTAACTGAATAACTATCTAGAAAATTATCTGACAATAATACGGCATTTACAGGTAGTGTTCTGGGAAAATTTCTGGGATATATCAAAGAAATTGCTGGTATACTCCAGTTTTCGTTCGTTCTGCACACATTTTGGTTCGTTCTGCAAAAATAATAGAAAACGAAAGTGTGGCCAAACATTTCACAACTGAATTGAATTTCTGAGCTGGTTAACTCAAAATAATTTTAATTAAGGGAAAATAATAAAAAAAAAGTTTGGGGATGGTTAGGAACTTTAGGGTTTTTGTATAATTTAAATTTTAAGTTGAAGTTTGTACATGAATATTAAGAAACAAAACTGATATATCAAACTTTCTTTTTTAATTCTTAAGAGGATACCTCTCTCACCAAGTGTAATAAATGCAATGAAAGCGTGTTAAATTAGCATTAAATAAGTAGAAAATAACTGCGTTTTTACTTTTCGGTTTCGCTGAATTTTTTTTATGGTTGGGCTAGGTTAACCTTAAGCTAACCCCATCTGGGTAATTTTAAAAAACCAAGTGTAATATATTAAAGTAAAGCGTACTGAATTAGCATTAAATAAGTAGAATATAACTGCGTTTTTACTTTTCGATTGGGCTAGATTAACCTTAAGCTCGCAACCCTCGGTAATTTTAAAAGACTAAGTGTAATAAATTAAATGAAAGCGTATTAAATTAGCATTTAATATAGGGCAATTTAGTACGCTTTCCTTTTTTGATTGGGCTAAAATTTGTTTAATGGTTGGGCTAGGTTAACTTTAAAACGCCCGGTAATTTTAAAATACCAGGTGTAATAAATTAAATGAAAGCGTACTAAATTAACATTAAACATGTAGATAATAACTGAGTTCTTACTTTTCGATTGGGCTAGCTTAAGGTTAATCTAGCCCAACCCTCAGTAATTTTAAAACCCCAAGTGTAATACATTTAATGAAAGCGTATTAAATTAGCATTAGGTTAGGTTGCAAGGGCAGGACAGAGTACCCAGACCCTGCCCAACACTTAGGCCAGAAAAATTGGCCCATTGTGATAAATTAGCATTAAATATTGGGCAATTTAGTTCGCTTTCCTTTTTGATTGGGCTACAAAGGTTGGGATGGCTAAGGGTGCCACTTGAAAACCGTAAAGTTATCAAAAGAATTGTTTCTAATAAACAAATCTCAAATTTATTGACTTGAGATGAATTATATACTATACAAGCTGCTGCTCGAAAACTACTTAACCTACGGTAAAGTTAAAGCTTTTAGAAATAATTATACTTAGGCAATTCACAAGATCTCTTCTTCGCGTATCGGCTGTTAGTTTAAAACTGTAATAATTTCCATGCTGTCATTTCTCATATAAAATTGAATAGCACAATAAAAAAGAGCAACCTTTGTATATCAAGTGTGCTATGTTGTTTTTCAATTTTATTTTTTGAAACGTTATTTTTTTTTTCTTTTCAATTTTTATTTTAATTTGTCTAGTTTGAAAAGTGAAAGAAGCGGGAAAACAAAAATTAACAATTTCCTTATAAGTTTTTGCAAAATTTATATTTATAGATTTTAGATACGACCGTTCAACTCATCATAGTGCTCACAAGAGCTGTGTTATTAAAATAGTGAAATAAACCATAAGACACCTTGTGAATTGCCTAACTGTATTACAACTTACCTTGACAGCCTCAGATGGATTTTTCATATGTCCACATATAGCCTTTACTACCTCCGATATAGGCAAGCCCTTACAAGTCTCCACCATGTCAGGTATCTCTAACAAAACAACTTGGCCATTTTCATCTGAATATTCTATTGAAAGTTGGTACAAAAACTCCAGTTTTGGCTTTCTTATGCAACAATCTATCAAGGCTAGTCCATAATTTGGGTCACCCCATCGCTAAATAAAAATATAATATTATTAGCCCAGTCAAAATAGACATAAAATAGCGGTTAAATAACAATATTTCTCACAGGCCCAAATTTTGGTAGAGTGCTTAGATTCGCCGTGATGAAGAAAATTTCAAAAGTCCCATCGATCCCATGTGTGCTAAAAAAAGTTATTCCGTGTCACAGGTACAAATTTTAGGTTTTTGGACTTTTCTCGAAAACGGTAAGTTTTTCGAAAAATTACCTGCAACCAAGTTGTAGACCTGGAAATTCTCTAAGAGTAACAAGTTTTGAGATATTGCGATTATAAAATTACCTCTGGAAATTATATGAAAATAAAGGCCACGTATGGACTTTTTAAGTTTTCTCTCGAAAACTTTAGTATGCGTAGAAAAGTTTTATTTTAGCGTTTATTTGTCCCGAGCTTCCCCACCTAACTATAATGAAAATGGTTATTATTGTAAAGCCTTTAGTTATCGTGCTAGAGCCACATTTACTCCATGCATTATATAAAAAAAAATACTAATCCGGTAAACTTAGTTTAACTTGTATAACAAAAATTCCCACAGAGTCAATTTTTTTGTCAGGTGCTTAGGTTCATCCCCAGGAATAAAAGTGCAAAAATCCCCATCGATCCCATTTCTGCTAAACAAAATTATCTGTGGTCAAAAGTCGAGAAAAATTAAAAAAACCTCTAATTTGGGTTTTTCGACTTTTTTCATCGAAAAACTTTTTTTTAGCACAAATGGGAACGATGGGGACTTTTCAGTTTTCTTTAAGACGGCGAACCTAAGCACTCTACCAAAATTAGGCTCAAAGGGAATTATTGTTATACAACATAAACTATGTTTACCGGAATAATACTTTTTTGATACTATGCATGGAAAAGGTGGCTCTAGCTCGAGAACTAAAGGCTTTAAAAAATAAATATTTTTATTTTCGATGGGAAAATTCGTGACAAATAAACAGTAAAAGAAAACTTTCTACTTTACTAAAGTTTTCGAGAAAAATCCTGAAAACTCCATACGTGGCTTAAATTTTCATATTATTTCTAGAGCTTATTTTATAATCGCGATATCTCAGAACTGGTTACTTTTAGAGAAGGGTGGACCATATTTGTAACCTCCCATTTTCGAGAAAAGTCCAAAAAAAATTTAAAATTTTGACCTTTCACCCCGAATAACTTTTTAGCACACATGAGATCGAAACTAAGCTCTCTACCAAAATTTGGCTATGTGGGAGGTAATTTATTTCAAATGTTTATTTTGACCGGTCTATATTAGCTAGTTCAAAAAATAATTTTTATTCGCATACTTCGGCTATGTTGTAAAGTTTTGTTAAAAGCATATCCTTCTTCTCCAGGGATAGACGTGGTATAAAATTACTTCTTTTTGAAAACATGTACAGCAAATTTAAAACTGCCAGCACAGTGTCCATATTTTGGGAAGATAACAGTTGCGTCAGATGTTCAACGGAGTTATAAAGATGTCTTGAAAACGAATGTTCAATCAACAGCGTCGTAAAATTCAAAACGAGAAGTAACAATCTTCCATCCTAGAAAAAATAAAAGTATAAAGCGAAAGATTAGATTGTTGCTTATGTATTTAAAATACTTTCATCCCAAATCTAAATAATTTCCCGGTCTTTTTTATTCCCGTGGAAAAATCCCTGCAATAAAATAATTGTAGAAGGCAAATTTCAAATCTTGGTAATAAGCTGTTTTGCGGGCATGCCATTTGGGAATTTTAAATTTTTTTAAGACATTTAAAAAGTCAAACAATTTTTATTCATAATATTAGGAAAAGAAATAATTCTATGAGGAATTTTACATGGAATTGGGCAGATTGTATATGAGGAGTTTCAAACCAAAACGCAATAAATATATAATGAATTAGTGTACACTTATTGCGTTTTGGTTTGAAGTTCCTCATATAACGTTACACTAAAATAGAAAGTCCCTAACTCATTTTTTTAGATCAAGTTGCTACTAGATTTTTATTAATAGCTTCTGAATGAACCTTAAAACCTTATCATTGTACTATATCAATTATATATTTATTAATAAGATCTCGAATTTAAAAAAAACTGTAACCAGGGCTCCCAAATAACTAATGGCGGCGATATACCAACAGGTTATCATAACCTCTAACGAGATTTTTAGCCGAGCTTCTCTTTCCAACTTGTGGTGTGTTGCCTTTGAGTTTTTCCTACAAGTTGGCGGGACCTACAGTTTTTTTTTTGCCGACTCCGAACGGCACTTGCAAAGCAAATGAATTTTTGCTGAGAAGCTTCTCATGGCAGAAATACACCCGGAGAGTTTGCCAAACCACTGCCGAGGGGCGACCCCGTTTTAGAAAAATTGTTTTCTAAATAATTTTTGATGTTCCTTTTCCGGGCATCGAACCGCCACGACTTGGTGTAGAAGGCCGAACACTTAACCGCTACACCACGGCGGCCGCCAAATAACAGTTACTTTTATTTTAAAAGTTGGTCATAACAGTTATTTTTTAATTTTTATATATCGAATCGGAAAATAAGAGTTATTTTTAAATTTTTTTATTTCGATCGCAAAATAAGAGTTATTTTTAAACTTTTTTATTTCGATCGCAAAATAAGAGTTATTTTTAACTTTTTTATTTCGATCGAAAATAAACAGTTATCTTTAAACTTTTTTATTTCGATCACAAAATAAGAGTTATTTTTAAATTTTTTTATTTCGATCGCAAAATAAGAGTTGTTTTTCAATTTTTAAATTTCGATCACAAAATAAGAGTTATTTTTCAATTTTTTTATTTCGATCGGGCAATAAGACTTATTTTTCATTTTTTTTATTTCGATCGCAAAATAAAAGTTTTTGTTTCATAAATATGTACAAGTACGATTTCACGGTGTTTTTACGGTTAAAAAGCAGCAATTAACTGCGGAATTATTTTTTCGTTCCGATACTTCCTTCTGCTTAATCGAGTGTTGGTAATTTTTACTACTACTTTTTTTCCTATTTTTTTTTTTTTTTTTTAATTTGAGAAAAAAAAATTTAGATTTTTTCATTAGCACTACTTAATTACGGTTACTAAGCGGGAATTATATGCGTAATTGATTTTAAGTTTAGAGTCGAACTAAATTGTTTTCGAGGGTGGTAGTGCTAACTTGACTGTCAAGTTAGCATTACTAGGGGTAGTTTTTCGATTTCACGGTGTGTTTACGGTTAAAAAGCAGCAATTAACTGCGGAATTCCATTTTCGTTCCGATGCTTCCTTCTCCTTAATCGAGTGTTGGTAATTTCTACTACTATTTTTTTTCTTAATAAAATTTGATAAAAAAAATTTCGATTTTTTTCATTAGCACTACTTAATTACGGTTATTAAACGGGAATTATATGCGCAATTGATTTTAATTTTAGAGTCGAACTAAATTGTTTTCGAGGGTGGTAGTGCTAACTTGACTGTCAAGTTAGCATTACTAGGGGTAGTTTTTCGAATTCACGGTGTTTTTACGGTTAAAAAGCAGCAATTAACTTCGGAATTATTATTTCGTTCCGATACTTCCTTCTCCGTAATCGAGTGTTGGTAATTTTTACTACTACTTTTTTTTCCAAATTTTTTTTTTAAATTTGAGAAAAAAAATTTTGATTTTTTCATTAGCACTACTTAATTACGGTTATTAAGCGGGAATTATATGGGTAATTGATTTTAATTTTAGAGTCGAACTAAATAGTTTTCGAGGGTGGTAGTGCTAACTTGACTGTCAAGTTAGCATTACTAGGGTAGTTTTTCGATTTCACGGTGTTTTTACGGTTAAAAAGCATCAATTAACTGCGGAATTCTATTTTCGTTCCGATACTTCCTTCTCCTTAATCGAGTGTTGGTAATTTCTACTACTATTTTTTTTCTTAATAAAATTTGAGAAAAAAAAATTTCGATTTTTTTCATTAGCACTACTTAATTACGGTTATTAAACGGGAATTATATGCGCAATTGATTTTAATTTTAGAGTCGAACTAAATTGTTTTCGAGGGTGGTAGTGCTAACTTTACTGTCAAGTTAGCATTACGAGGGGTTATTTTTAAAAACTCAAAAACTGTAGTTTTTGGATTTCACGGTGTTTTTACGGTTAAAAAGCAGCAATTAACTGCGAAATTCTATTTTCGTTCCGATACTTCCTTCTCCTTAATCGAGTGTTGGTAATTTCTACTACTATTTTTTTTTTTAATAAAATTTGAGAAAAAAAATTTCGATTTTTTTCATTAGCACTACTTAATTACGGTTATTAAACGGGAATTATATGCGCAATTGATTTTAATTTTAGAGTCGAACTAAATTGTTTTCGAGGGTGGTAGTGCTAACTTGACTGTCAAGTTAGCATTACTAGGGGTTATTTTTAAAAAATCAAAAACTGTAGTTTTTGGATTTCACGGTGTGTTTACGGTTAAAAAGCAGCAATTAACTGCGGAATTCTTTTTTCGTTCCGATATTTCCTTCTCCTTAATCGAGTGTTGGTAATTTTTACTACTACTTTTTTTCCAAATTTTTTTTTTAAATTTGAGAAAAAAAAATTTGATTTTTTCATTAGCACTATTTAATTACGGTTATTAAACGGGAATTATATGCGTAATTGATTTTAATTTTAGAGTCGAACTAAATTGTTTTCGAGGGTGGTAGTGCTAACTTGCCTGTCAAGTTAGCATTACTAGGGGAACTTTTTCGATTTCACGGTGTTTTTACGGTTAAAAAGCAGCAATTAACTGCGGAATTATTTTTTCGTTCCGATACTTCCTTCTGCTTAATCGAGTGTTGGTAATTTTTACTACTACTTTTTTCCTAATTTTTTTTTTTAAATTTGAGAAAAAAATTTTTTGATTTTTTCATTAGCACTACTTAATTACGGTTATTAATCGGGAATTATATGCGTAATTGATTTAAATTTTAGAGTCGAACTAAATTGTTTTCGAGGGTGGTAGTGCTAACTTGAATGTCAAGTTAGCATTACTAGGGGTAGTTTTTCGATTTCACGGTGTTTTTACGGTTGTTGTTGTTGTTGTTGTTAACAATGCATTGCCCTGTCTAGAGTGTATGATCATTCCGAAGATCTTCATCAAGCTCTTCTAAGGGGAGTTCAAGGAAACGTGCAGTTTCAACAGGGTTTGTCCAGAACGGCAGAGGGGTTAGAAGAGTAGGTTCAGATGAACAATTGAAGAGATGTAGAGTATCATGGGGGGTCCTCCTACCACATGCAGGGCATGTGTTTAAGATTGTATCATTAAGTCTGGATAAGTAGGAGTTTAACCTTACACTATATCCAGACCTAAGCTGTGCCAAGGTGACTCTTGCCTCCCTTGGTAAGGTGCGTTCTTCTTCAGCAATATCCGGTGGAGGACTGTTCAGAACGGGATTCACAGGTAGAGATGCGACAAAAGTGTCTACCGACTCGGTGTGGATGTCGGTTAGAGCCCGCTTATGATTCTGCAGATCAAACGGCAAGGTAATATGATGCCGGATCTCATCATAATGCTTACGGAGATGTTTCCTTATGTCTCTCGGGGGCGGATCTATGTCCAAAAGATGACGGTTTGGATGTGCTGGCTTGTGGCAGTTCAGAAGGAATTGCCTGCTCAGCATTTCCGCATGCTCTTTTACATTGAGCAGTTTTGCCTCCTGATGGAGGTGAGACTCGGAAGACATGAGGAGACATCCCGTAGCAGTTCTGATGGCAGTATTTTGGCAGACTTGTAACTTCGTCCAGTTGGTGTTATGTACATTAGGCGACCATATGGGTGCAGCATAGTCAAAGACTGGTCGGCCAATGGCCTTATATATAGTCAGCAACGTTTCTTTGTCTTTTCCCCAAGAACTGCCGGCAAGTGACTTGAGGATCTTGTTGCGACCACGTACCTTTGAGACCATTGCAGACACATGACCAGCAAATGAGAAAGTATTATCCAGTGTCATCCCTAATAACTTTGGGTGGCTGACAGTTGGTAGCTTAGTGCCATCAACGAAAATGTCTAATTCATTTCTCACCTGGTGCGTCCATGTCGTAAAAAGCGTCGCCGTTGATTTAGTCGGAGATATCGTCAGATCTCGCTCAGTGTTTTTACGGTAATTTCTACTACTATTTTTTTCTTAATAAAATTTGAGAAAGAAAATTTCGATTTTTTTCATTAGCACTACTTAATTACGGTTATTAAACGGGAATTATATGCGCAATTGATTTTTATTTTAGAGTCGAACTAAATTGTTTTCGAGGGTGGTAGTGCTAACTTGACTGTAAGTTAGCATTACTAGGGGTTATTTTTAAAAAATCAAAAACTGTAGTTTTTGGATTTCACGGTGTGTTTACGGTTAAAAAGCAGCAATTAACTAAGGAATTCTTTTTTCGTTCTGATACTTCCTTCTCCTTAATCGAATGATGGTAATTTTTACTACTACCTTTTTTTCCTATTTTTTTTTTTTTAAATTTGAGAAAAAAAAATTTAGATTTTTTCATTAGCACTACTTAATTACATTATATGCGTAATTGATTTTATTTTTAGAGTCGAACTAAATTGTTTTCGAGGGTGGTAGTGCTAACTTGACTGTCAAGTTAGCATTACTAGGCGTTATTTTTAAAAAATCAAAAACTGTAGTTTTTGGATTTCACGGTGTGTTTACGGTTAAAAAGCAGCAATTAACTGCGGAATTCTTTTTTCGTTCCGATACTTCCTTCTCCTTAATCGAATGTTGGTAATTTTTACTACTACCTTTTTTTCCTATTTTTTTTTTTTTAATTTGAGAAAAAAAAATTTAGATTTTTTCATTAGCACTACTTAATTACGGTTATTAAACCGGAATTATATGCGTAATTGATTTTATTTTTAGAGTCGAACTAAATTGTTTTCGAGGGTGGTAGTGCTAACTTGACTGTCAAGTTAGCATTACTAGGGGTAGTTTTTCGATTTCACGGTGTTTTTACGGTTAAAAAGCAGCAATTAACTGCGGAATTATTTTTTCGTTCCGATACTTCCTTCTGCTTAATCGAGTGTTGGTAATTTTTACTACTACTTTTTTTTCCTAATTTTTTTTTTAAATTTGAGGAAAAAAAATTTTCATTTTTTCATTAGCACTACTTAATTACGGTTATTAAGCGGGAATTATATGCGTAATTGATTTTAATTTTAGAGTCGAACTAAATTGTTTTCGAGGGTGGTAGTGCTAACTTGACTGTCAAGTTAGCATTACTAGGGGTAGTTTTACGATTTCACGGTGTTTTTACGGTTAAAAAGCAGCAATTAACTGCGGAATTCTATTTTCGTTCCGATACTTCCTTCTCCATAATCGAGTGTTGGTAATTTCTACTACTATTTTTTTCTTAATAAAATTTGAGAAAAAAAAATTTCGATTTTTTTCATTAGCACTACTTAATTACGGTTATTAAACGGGAATTATATGCGCAATTGATTGTAATTTTAGAGTCGAACTAAATTGTTTTCGAGAGTGGTAGTGCTAACTTGACTGTCAAGTTAGCATTACTAGGGGTTAATTTTAAAAAATCAAAAACTGTAGTTTTTGGATTTCACGGTGTGTTTACGGTTAAAAACCAGCAATTAACTGTGGAATTCTTTTTTCGTTCCGATACTTCCTTCTCCTTAATCGAGTGTTGGTAATTTTTACTACTACTTTTTTTTCCTAATTTTTTTTTTAAATTTGAGAAAAAAAAATTTGATTTTTTCATTAGCACTACTTAATTACGGTTATTAAGCGGGAATTATATGCGTAATTGATTTTAATTTTAGAGTCGAACTAAATTGTTTTCGAGGGTGGTAGTGCTAACTTGACTGTCAAGTTAGCATTACTAGGGGTTATTTTTAAAAAATCAAAAACTGTAGTTTTTCGATTTCACTGTGTTTTTACGGTTAAAAAGCAGCAATTAACTGCGGAATTATTTTTTCGTTCCGATACTTCCTTTTCCTTAATCGAGTGTTGGTAATTTTTACTACTATTTTTTCTCTTAATAAAATTTGAAAAAAAAAAAATTTATTTTTTTCATTAGCACTGCTTAATTAAGGTTATTAAACGGGAATTATATGCGCAATTGATTTTAATTTTAGAGTCGAACTAAATTGTTTTCAAGGGTGGTAGTGCTAACTTGACTGTCAAGTAAGCTTTACTAGGGGTTATTTTTAAAAAACCAAAAACTGTAGTTTTTGGATTTCACGGTGTGTTTACGCTTAAAAAGCAGCAATTAACTGCGGAATTCTTTTTTCGTTCCGCGATACTTCCTTCTCTTTAATCGAGTGTTGGTAATTTCTACTACTATTTTTTTTTTCTTAATAAAATTTGAGAAAAAAAATGTCGATTTTTTCGTTAGCACTACTTAATTACGGTTATTAAACGGGAATTATATGCGTAATTGATTTTAATTTTAGAGTCGAACTAAATGGTTTTCGAGCGTGGTAGTGCTAACTTGAGAGTCAAGTTATCATTACCTACTAGGGGTTATTTTTAAAAAATCAAAAACGGTTGTTTTTGGATTTCATGGTGTGTTTACGGTTAAAAAGCAGCAATTAACGGCGGAATTCTTTTTTCGTTCCGATACTTCCTTCTCCTTAATCGAGTGTTGGTAATTTTTATTACTATTTTTTTTTTTCTTAATAAAATTTGAGAAAAAAAAATTCGATTTTTTCATTAGCACTACTTAATTACGGTTATTAAACGGGAATTATATGCGATTTTAATTTTAGAGTCGAACTAAATTTTTTTCGAGGGTGGTAGTGCTAACTAGGGGTTATTTTTAAAAAATTAAAAACGGTAATTTTTTGGATTTCACGGTGTGTTTACGGTTAAAAAACGGGAATTAATCCCATATAGCAATATTAATTTTTTCAAAGTTGTAGTGCTAACTTGACGGACATAAATATATACCTAAATGCAAAATAAGTCTGAATTTTTATAACTTTACCCGGTAGTCATGATGAATAGTCTCCAATATACATATAGTAATAATTTATTACTAATAAATATTACTTCCGCAATTTATGGAAAAAAAAAATCTTCAAAATAAGTTTAAAATATTAAGGCCCATTATCTCATCCACCCAATAAAGTGAACTTTACTTATCGGGCAGATAAACTATTCCTCACTTTAAAGTGGCCTTTAATTATTTTCAATTTCTCATCTTCCCGATAAAAATAAATTTGTGTCATGTAAAAATCTACTACGTTCACTGTTTTTTTTTTTTAAGAATGGCAATATATTTGACAATGACAATGACAATTTTATTTTGTTTCAGTCAAAAATATTTGAAATAAGTTATGCTTAAAAAACAACGTGAAATGCTCACATTCGATTTTTGGCGCAAACATCCAAATGATGCTGGCCTGATTACCGAAGTCGATTTTGCTGAGCTATTACACTGGACCACGAATTTCAACTTTTTCGCTTTACCAGAAATGCCGTTATGAAATTCGTATGTAAAATCACCCCCTGATTTCGAAAATTGAGTTCATTTTTGATTCTATGGTACCGTTTTTGAGATATTTGCAATTTACCGTTATTCGAAAAAACCAAAAAGATGGCGCCCTTTAATTGCGTATATCTCACGAACGGGTCAAGCAATTGCAAAAAAGTTTACAGAATCGGAAAAACGATAAAATTTTGTTTTCTTTTATGAAAAAATATGAAAAAAATTACTCTTTGCGTGGACAGCATTCCAAAACCACACCTTTTTTTCTAGATATTTTTTCTTTACGTAGAGCTCTGTTTTATTAGAAAAAAGATAAGCTTTCATCGAAGAAAATCGATGCAAAACTACGTAAGTTATAAACGATCAAGTAAAAATACCCAGGTTGCGCAACTTCAATGTGTGATGTATACATACATATTTTAAAGGTATAAAGTGCAAATGGGATATTATCCGGATAAACGAATAACACCATAACAATGATAATACTTTTTCTTTAAATAAATCAAATAGTACTTTTAATACTCGAATTGTTTTATAGTAGGTAGAGTGGTTGCTTCGAAAGGAAGAGTGGTTGGGTTCGAAAGTGCTGTAGGCATGTAGTTATAAACATGTATTTCCGTCACTTATACGTAAGTATGCAGGTAGATTTTCAAAATTATAAGCTTCGTATAAAAAGGAACCTTTCTGTCTAGGTAAGATTTGATTTCTTCAATTTTATTTTTGTTCCGAGTATAAATATGAGTTAAGGCGCCTTGAAACTTCAAAACATCTGCAAGGCTCGCCGGAGATAGTTAAGGTCATAAGTCGAATTTCAAAACCGTGATTTATTAAAAAAAAATAAAATGAGTAAAAGGACGCGAGAATTTGAGTGTGATAACGATCCAGATATGTTCTGTTTCATGTGTGGCCAATATACTATCATAAGGCTACGACGAGTGTTCTCAGATCGTATCAAAACTTTATACTCCAAGTATTTTGGCATTGAGCCTAAAAATGCTGAAAAACCATGGACACCGAACACTTTGTGTACATCGTGTCGAGTAGAATTGATTCAGTCGAAATCAGGACAACAAATAAAATTTGCTACACCAATGATATGGAGAGAACCTACTTGCCATTCAATGTAGTGTTATATTTGTCAAACGAAAGTGCTTGGCGTTGGAAGATGAGAAACTTCGAACTCAATAGAAACAGAGCATAGCTTGATATTTCTCTCTTTCTTATACCATACATACGTTTTGAGCTATACGTTGAAATTGCGCAACCTGGGTATTTTTATTTGATCGCTTATAACTTACGTAGTTTTACATCGATTTTCTTCGATGATAGCTTATCTTTTTTCTAATAAAACAGAGCTCTACGTAAAGAAAAAATATCTAGAAAAAAGGTGTGGTTTTGGAATGCTGTCCACGCAAAGAGTAATTTTTTTCATATTTTTTCATAAAAGAAAACAAAAATATGAAATGATAAGCTAATATCTCGAAAACTATCTGGTTGAGCAAAAAACAATGTATGATGCATTTATAGCAAATTTTATCGTCTTTTTGATTCTGTCTTTTTGCAATCGCTTGACCCGTTCGTGAGATATATGTAATTAAAGGGAGCCATCTTTTTGGTTTTTTCGAATAACGGTAAAATGCAAACGGTACCATAGAATCAAAAATGAACTCGATTTTCGAAATCAGGGGGTGGTTTTACATACGAATTTCATAACGGCGTCTCTGGTAAATTTTGGCCGTCGACCAGTGTTATTAGCATATGCGCGGTTTTCACACAAAAAGAAGTCGCGCAACTTGAACGTGTCAAGGCTAATTCAAAGAGAATCTTATGGGTATCTCACGAGATGATCATTTCGATTTCTTTCATGTGGATACTGCTACGCTGAAGCATGTGGCCAAAACTGTTGCAATGGTGGATTATTTCCTAGTTTTGGCTATCGCGGGATACTTGCAGTTGAAGTGTTTATTATTTTCGATTTCTCCCTCATTCCTAAATCTGCATCAGGAATAATTTGTCGAGAAACTCATACGTTCACCGTATGGGCCTAGAGAGGCGCTTGAAAATATGGCTTTCGGAAAATTAGGAGTACAACTTCTGCCTTCAATGCCATAAACACTCAAATAGTTGACGGACTCAACCAGAAAAGGACTAACTACAGGACGGTCCTAGTTGCCCTTGATCTATCTTCAAGCCTTTCAGCTGGTTTCCCATTTGGACGATTCATCACTCCCCCCTTTTGTCTTTAAGGTTGGTCAGCTAACTATCTTAGTGGTCGTCAAACGTCTGTCGTTTTCAGAAACAAAAAGCAAAAAAGCAGGCCCTGAAGCACATTCATGAGACGTCTGTTGGCCGTTTTGCATACTCCAACACTTCATGCTGCTGACGAGGAGCGTCATCTTCCTCGAGAGATAAGGATCACTTTGGCTCAATTACGTTCTGGATATCGTAGCAGGGTAAACTCCTACTTATCCAGCCTGAACCCCTGCCGAATGAGAGGACAGCATGCGGCTCGTCTCCTCATAACGCCAACTATTTATTCACCTGCTCTTCGGAGCCCACTCTTCTAACACCCATTCCCTTTGGTAGAACCCTGTAAAAACTGCTGGTTTCTTAGAACTCGCGTTAGAAGACATTGATGACAATTTCGGTCAAGGAAAAGTACACGTTTGGGCAGGGGGTAGCTTCGATACAACAACGACAACAAAACGGGCGCTTTAGGCTAATGATGAACTTTATTCACTTCTCATTAAAGTAAGGCCAAGTCTATCTGGACACCTCTCATTTAGGTTCCAGTGCCCACCTCACATTAGCCTTTTCGGTGAAAACCGAGTGAAGTTTGTGTCTCTCATAGCAAGAGAAGTAGAAGTATGTGTCAATTGACTCGTCTGCGGTATTCCAGTGAATTCCCTCGCCAGCTCATTAAAGGCGCAGTTCCCTAGTACACCAATACAACCCGGGACCCACATCACTGTTGTGGTGCACCTCAAGGCTAAGCCTTCTAAGGGAAACTTCCGGCTGAGGCGCAAGCACTACTGTATTAGTGTTCTAGTATTCTGGGATCCTACAGTTTTCTTCCGCTGGGCACAGATCTCTGTGCGACCACAATAATCGGAGATAGCTGTTTCAAAATAAACATTGAAGAGTGGAAGAGGATAGATCGGAGTCCCGCTACTCATGGCGGCATTTCCATTTTTACCGACGGCTCGAAGTTAGACGGCAGAGTAGGAGGAGGGGTTTATTCACAGGATCTGAACCTCGAACTCTCCTACAGACTTCCTGATCACTGCAGCGTCTTCCACTCGGAGGTCTCGGCAACCCTGGACGCCGCTGCCTAGATAAGCAATCGTGGTATCGGAGAAGATATCGTTATTTTCAGCGACAGCCAAGCGGCATCAAATCCCTTGGCTCCTACTCGTCCAACTCTGAACTGACGCTCAGGTGTCGTCGATCTCTTCAGAAGATGGCCCAACAGAACCGCGTAAACCTCACATGGGTCCCGGGACATAGGGGCATTGATAGAAACTGTAAGGGAGACGAGCTTACCAGGTAGGGTACTACCAAGCAGATTCTTCAGGATAAAGAGCGCTTAGGTATGTCGTTTGCCATATGCAAACAAATGCTGAAGGAGCACACACTCGTCAAGCCAACGAAAGATGGCTGCAATACCCAGGGTGTCGGATATCCAAACAAACATGACCAAAATGGGATCTTAAAAGGTCTAGACCAGTGGTGGCCAAACTGCTAACTTCGAATGTACGTGTGCATAGGGGTTATGCTTTTTTGGTCACCACTGGTCTAGACGCATTTATGCCCTAACTAAGAGTGAAATCTCCATATTGGTAGGGGTATTAACCGGCCACTGCCTCATTGGTAGGCACGCAGAAAGGCTGTGTACCCTACCGTCGATGCTGTAGGAGTTGCAAAGATGATGAGAAGGAAACGGTGGAGCACTTCATCTGCCACTGACGGCTTTAAGCGGCGCGAGAATGCCCTTTGTAGGAGCTTCCTTCCTGGATAGCCTACGCCAGATCACGGTCCTGGATATAAAGGACCTGCGGTGTACTAGCAACACATTATTTGTGGCTTTAATTGCAATAAAACGAAATTATTTATGTAATTGTATTTTTTTTGTCGTTTTGATATTTTTGAATTAACTTCAAAATAATTTAAATGTCAGATATACAAATGTAAACAAAACTGAAACATAGCTGGCAATGCTTCAGTTTAAAGTTAACAATAGGTTTGTTTATTGGGCTACTCTAGCTTACGCCAGATTGAGATATTTCACAAAATCGTGTTTAACGAACACTTTTCTTGCTCTAGGTTGCTCTATCTTTTGTTTCATGAGTACGCTCAAAACAAAACTAGAGTAATCTAAATCACAAATTTCTGCTCTAGCTTTTTTTATGGAGTAAGTTAGAGCAGAGAAGCAATTGTCAGTCAGGAAAAATTAAATTTTTGAAAACTTCAAAAAAATTAGTTTGCAACAAAATCAATGTTTTCGTATACGTGAATTTGCATTAATTTTGAAGATTTAAACAAAAAAACCAAATAAAAAGAAACTATCGAGATTCAAGTGTTTCATGGCATTTCTGCTCTGAGTTGCTCTAAGTTGCTCTATTTCTATTTTGACAGCTGCCCTGCTCTGCTCTGCTCTAACCTGCTCTGAACTTCTTTTTGGTCAGTAAACAAACCTAATAAATTTTAAAGGGCAGATGAAGTGGCGGATAAATTTATCTGCCCAATAAATTATAGGTAACTTGAGCAAACGGAAATACACTTATCTCCCCGATAAAGTGACCTTTAAAACTAAAGGTAAGATGAGATAACGGGCCTAACTCAACATTTTCTATTAGAAAAATGTTAAATGTTAAATGGAACGTTAATATGAGTGATGCTTTCTGAGCCGGATTTATTTTTTCGGATGCGGTAATTTTTTTTCGATGGCTTCATTCGCTTATAGTTCAATTCTTTCGGGATTTTGATATTGAGGTCAAAAAGTGTGTTGCTTAAGCATCTTCCATGAAAATTATTCAGGGTAGCCTCTTTTAAAATAAAATATGTATGTGTCCACAAAAAAATTCAAAACCGTTTGGAACCGGTTCCGGCTTTTGAAACGGTTTCGGTTTCGTTCTTTTTCAGAAAAAAATAACGGTTACGGTTTCGGTTTTGAAAAATGAATCGGTTTTAATCGGTTACGGTTACGGTTTCGGTTCAGTCCTTGAAAATTATTAAGGATCAAACTTCATATGAAGCATCTTTTAAATTGCAATTACTCGAAATTACCCAATCGATTTTCAATAGGTACTTTGATTCCCGTGAGTTCATTGCTGTTATTCGCGAAAAAATTAAAAAAAATGCAAAAACTCACGAAAGAGTTAAAAAGTGGCCTGCAGGGCCGGTTAGGAATGTGTAATAAGAAGGTAAGAAGTGCATACGGCGCAGCGTATATGTAAAATGTGGAAAAAAAATTATGCTTTCAAAATAAGCCCCAAAATTGTATCACTTTCGTATTTTCACCCATATATAGATAAAGCTTCTTACTTTCCCGTATAGCACTCTACTTTCATAAGACAATGCTTTGACCGAGAGGTTCAACCCGTAAAATCGCTCACGCCTACAGCAGAAACGACACTCAAAGGAATGTACACCTCCACTTCTTACTCTTTCTGTTTATTGAAAAGCATCTTTATTATGACAGATGTTTTGGATGCTATAAGTTTATTCCACGTAAACCAAGCTACGATTGTAAACAAGGTAAGTAACATTATTAACCCTAAAGGCTAATTTAGACGGGTCGATATTCTTAGTCGATTTATACTGTCGTTCGACTGCGTTCAAGCATATATAGGTATAACGACAAAACTCGATCCGTGTTAAAATGTCTCAATTATTCGATATCCAGCTTAGCTTTTCATGTTGTTCTTTTTCTTTTTATTAGCAAGCAAACCTTCATGCGAACCAGGGGACGATAGTGCAGCTCATAGAGAAACTAGAGAAAAATGTAAGTATTTACTAAAGTAAAAACTAAACTATAATAGATCTTTTTAAATGTTTTTATTAGGTCGCTTTCGTCGTTCTTGTGCCCGGATTTTTGCATTCGATTTTGAACCAACTTCCTGTTGTGCTAGGGTCTTGAAATTTTCACTACAGTTTAGGGCGCGATGACAATGCAATATTATGAAAAAAAAATCCGATAGGTGCCGCGTGGGTCGCTATATTTTCAAAAATCGCATTTATGGTCCGATTTGGCTGAAATTCGGAACAAGTATTACTACTATGAAAAGAAATATTTTCCTAAAAAAAAAATTCCGCTAGGTGGAGCTGAGATCGGGGTAATAAAAGCTGAAAATCCTAATTATGGACCGATTTAGCTGATATTTAGCGTGTGTATTACTTAATCAATTTCCAAATGTTCAAAAGAAAATTGGACCCGCTAGGTGGCGCGTGAGTCGTTCTATTTAGGAAATGCGAAGTTCTGTTTTCGGTGTCGATTAATTTGTTTTTCAACGAACTTCCCGTTGAGGTAGAATCTTGAAATTTTCATCGTCGTTTAGTTTTCTGGCCCCACGCAGTATAAGAAAAAAATAATTCCGATAGGTGGCGCACGGATAGTGATATTTGAAAAGTTTCATTTCCAGAGATTTTGCTTTGGATTTTGAACTAACTTCCCATTGAGCTGGGGTTTTGAAATTTTCACCATCGTTCAGGTTTCGCTGACAATGCATTATACAAAAAAAATTCAAAATATTGCTTTAATTGCAAAAGTCTTATTTATCGGCCTATCTTCCTTATTGCTATCTGAATATTTCGTACATATGCTATAATGCGCATGCTATAATGCGTTTTCAGCGCCATAAACAGCATCGAAATTTCGAATATTTCATCTGCATACATTTAGGCCTAAAGAAGAAAATTGCCGAATGCGTAAATGAACTGTCAAAATTTTTATGGAACGAAGTTTACACAGATTCGGTAAACTTCCACGAGGAGTTTAGTGTGTAAACACCTCCAAAAATTACCCAATTCGATTACGCTGTTCGACATGCAGTTTTTCAAAGCAGTCAATGCACACTAGACAAAAATAGAAGAATAGCTAAAAAATGGGTCAAAAATTAAATTAATAAGAATTTCATAATAAAAAGTATTCACCTAAATTTATCTATATCGTTCATCTAACTGAGCTGTTAAATGTATATATTTACGCTTTCCTTAAGTTATATGGTTACATGAGTACCACTAATATGACACAGAATATCCAATTACAATCCTAGAAATTTTCACAGACTTACAACTAACAAGTAAGGAAAGCTGTCTTCGGCTGTGCCGAAGGCTAAATACCTTTCATGAATAAGCGTCACGATTTTCACGGTTTGATCCCCAGTACAGCCTGTATGAATTTAACTTTAGCTCATACCGAAATTATCGGAGCTATCGATTATATGGGGACGATGTGTTATATTGGTCCAATCTCATTCATTTTTAGCATCGACATTCCACATTCTAAAATAGCATTATTTACGAAATTTCACGTTCCTACCGATATAATTACAGAAGTTATCTACCAAAATCCGTTTATCGGAACAATCGATTGTATGGGGGCTATGTGAAATATTTATCCCATTTCAATGATTTTCAACATCGATATTTTACATATAAAAATAGCGATGCTTCCAAAATTTCGCGTTCCTATGTGTTTAATTACAGGACTTATAGCCCAAAATCCGCTTATCGGAATAATCGATTGTATGGGAGCTATGTGAAATATTTATGCCATCTCAATGATTTTCAACATCGATATTTCGCATATAAAAATAGCGATACTTCCAAAATTTCACGTTCCTACCTATATAATTACAGGAGTTATCTACCAAAATCCGTTTATCGGAACAATCGATTGTATGGGGGCTATGTGAAATATTTATCCAATCTCGATGATTTTCAACATCGATATTTCACATATAAAAAAAAAAATACGTCCAAAATTTCACGTTGCTACGTGTTTAATTACAGGAGCTATAGCCCAAAATCCGTTTATCGGAATAATCGATTGTATGGGAGCTATGTGAAATATTTATCCCATCTCTATGAATTTCAACATCGATATTTCACATATAAAAAGAGCAATATTTACAAAATTTCACGTTCCTACGTGTTTAATTACAGGAGTTATAGCCCAAAATCCGTTTATCGGAATAATCGGTTGTATGGGAGCTTAATGTTATATTGGTCCGATCTTGCTGGTTCCGACAAATGATTCCTATATTGGAAAATGGTGGCCGCATACCAAATTTCAGCCAAATATCTCAAAAACTGAGGGACTAGTTTGCGTTCAAACAGACAGACAGACAGACGGACAGACGGACAGACGGACAGACGGACATGGCTAAATCAACTCATCTCGTCATCCTGATCATTTCGGTATACTTATTGATGGGTCTATCTCTTCTTCTTCTCATATTTACAAACATCGGACCAAAGTTATAATACCATTTCATGTTCATGAAAGGTATAAAAAGTATAAAATAAAAAATAGAATAAAAAAATATTTTTAATTTAAAATGTTTTTAAAATGAACTAAAAACTGGAAAATAATTTCCCCTCTGCCTACATAGATTCTTCACTACGTAAAGCTTATCTGGAACATTTGTGAGTGGGAATTCTTAGAGGTATTAAATAGTACTTGGAGTTTGAAATGTATAAAAACATTTGGCGCTTGCTATATTGTGAAAATATGTTTTTTTTTAGAAAAGCTCATATCGGTAATAAGATTGTTAGAAATTAATGCGAACCATCTTTAGCGTGCGCCAATGTTTTTATACCTTTCAAACTCCAAGTACTATTTAATACCTACACTGATAAAAATAATTGTCCTAAAATTGAGGAAACGTACTACTTGGCTTAAAAAAAAAAATATTTTTCCTATTTTTAAGGAAAAAACTCTATTTTAGGGACAAATCTACTTAGTTTAAAAGAACATTTCTACTTGCCATAAGTAAATCAATGTACTTATTTCAGTATTAAAGACATTTTTACTAGTTTCAATCAATTTACAAGTTTATTAAGTATAAAACTCGTGAAGGGTGGATACCTTGCCGCGGTACGAGGGCTTAAGTCGATAGCCACAGGGCTACGCTGCCCTTGTGATCATAGCTCCGTACGGCACTTCATCACGAGAGCAGCCTAGCCTCTCTGGCGCGACGACAAAGATCTTCCCCCTCCCAATCCAGGGTGTTATGCGAAACCGTGCCCATTGGACGTTTGCAGCCGGGAGGCAAATCGTGGCTGTATTTGAACGGAGCCTCTCTGATACCGGGTCGCCTCAGAGAGTAAGCATGGCCTTACCGCGGTACGGGGCTCTGCCGCGGCGGACGACACATTTTCCCCTACTCTTCCCTTGACCCTAAGCTGGCCGTGTCCGGCGATGGGTCGTACGAACAAGATGAACTCAAATTATCCAAATAAAAACGATAAACCTAAAAAAACAAACAACGCCAAATTTCACTCCTCAGCAAAGGAGAGCTATGGAGGAACAGGCGAGAAAGCAACAACAACGCCGGAGGACAACCTCCGTTCCACAATCAAGGGGGGGATCGACAGCGATGGCAACTACGAGTCGGTCAACCAACCCTCTATCGACTAAGATTGACTTGATGGGAGCTAGCACCAGTGCGGTTGCCAACGCAACTAAGCGGACAACGGTGGATGCTAAACTCCCATCAACCGCTGATATGAAAACCAGTATCTTTACGTCTGTGGCAGCGGTCTCACGACCTGGCCTCGGAGTTTCGAAGGAGAAGGAAGCTGCAACTGAGATTTCGGCAAGGAGAGCGACCGCGATGGCAACTACGGGTCCGCATTCCCAGGAGACATCTCCCCGCCCCTTCACATACCACGAGAAAAGATTGGCTGCAAAGATCCTGAAGAGGTATGAAGGGGTACCGCAGGAATCGCTGTCGCCGAATTCCAGTAAATCGGTAGAGCTAGCGAAAGCTGTGATACCGGATTTCCAAAATTCTTACATGCCAAAGAGGTTAAAAGTTAACCCTTTCAAGCGCCAGAGATCGGACCTGGAGTTGAATCCCCCTCCCAAGCGGCATCAGAATACCCCTGGAGCGGGCAAACTAAGCTTTGCTGAGGTAACCAAGGACAGGATCCTTATAGGCGTCCTTGACCGAGGCAATGACCGCCTGGCCATCCCTAAGGACCGGTGGCGTTACGTGCGAAATGAACTCGGCAACATTCTTCTCAATGTTGCTCCAGAGTTTCCGGGTAGTTCGGCGCGAGTAACGGATGCGGGTTGGCACCAGGGTCAGATTAAATTACTCGCATGCGAGGATGCAAAAACCGTAGCACTGTACAAGGCAGCAGCTGCTAAGCTGGGTGAAGTCTACAAGGGCGCAAAGATAGAGGTCGTCGACTGGAAGGACATTCCAGCTCGTCCAAGGGCAAGGGCGTGGATTCCGGCCATCCCTGACGAACCCGAGAGAATTCTCGGGATGATACGGCTAATGAATCCGTCCCTGCCAACGCATGACTGGAGTGTCAATCTGGTCGGGGATGCGGTAGGGCCCGACAGACAGGTGGTGTTCACCATGAATAAAGAGTCAATCGAGCCCCTCAAAAGGTGCAATGGCTTAGTACACTACAGCGTAGGCCAGATCGTTATCCACGTATATCGTGGTGATGCTCAGCGCGCTGCCTTCTCGGCTGCTCCGGGGAAACCGGAAAACGAATTACCAGAAGAGGAAGCGGAGGATTCCGATGCGGAAAGCATGTTATCCGCCACGTCCCTTGGCGATAGTGCTGTGAACAACTCGGAGATGGAGGACAGCCTACAGGACGAGGAAGCCCTCGACGTCACGGTGGTAGCAGCCAACGCTGAGCGATTAACATCTAACGCTACAGACAGCAAGACTCCTGCAACGCCATATCGGGCAGTTAATCGGAACAACTCGTCGTTGATAGGCAACCTCCGGGATGGGGCAAACCTCGACGATATGGGGACGGCAGGGAAGTCTGTGCGCTCTCATGTTGGTGGTGCTTCAGATTAATCTGCACAAATCTAAAGTAGCTTCGGCTGCTTTAAGTAGTCGTCTTTCTAAAGGCGACGTGGATGTGGTCCTCATCCAAGAACCCTGGGTCAATAGCTCGAGAATCTGCGGATTGGGGACTAAGGGCTTCAAGCTCATTCGAGCCAGCGAGGAGAGCAAAGTCAGAACGTGTATTTTGGTCAAGTCTGAGTTGAACTCCTTTCTCCTACCTAACTACACCAATGGTGATATTACCGCTATCAGTCTAACGGTCGACAGCACCCGCCTGACGGTGGCGTCGGTCTATATGCCCTACGACGCCGAAGAACCCCCACCACAAATGGAGGTGAAAGTCCTGGTGTCAAATTTCTGCACGGGTAATCTTATTATTGGAGCGGACGCTAATGCTCACCATGTCCAATGGGGGAGCTCCGACATCAATGCCAGGGGCGAGTCTCTGTTTGATTACCTCTTAACAACCAACCTGGTGATTTGCAACGTGGGTAATGAGCCTACTTTTATCACTAAGACCCGCAGGGAGGTCATAGACCTCACTCTCTGTAGTGAAGGCGCTTATGAGTGGGTCAGAAAATGGCGGGTTCTGGAAGAACATTCTTTCTCCGACCACCGTTACATAGAAATGGTTTTAGACTTTATTGTAGAACAACCAATCATGAAGCGCAATCCACGTAACACTGATTGGCAGTTACACAATGAAATATTAGACAGAGACCTCCCAGTACTGCCCTCACAAGCCCCCTCATCAGTAGAGGAGCTGGAGGATCTTGTTACTACATTTACATCGGCGCTCTCAAATGCTCTAGGACAGGCTTGTCCAGTGCCAAAACCACGCGGTAAACACAGGCCACATTGGTGGTCCTACGATTTGGACTCGCTCCGAATATCATGCCGGAAACAATTTAACAAGGCCAGGAGCTTCGGCTCTGAGCCTCATTGGCACGAATATAAAGCTAAACTAAGGGCCTACAAAAAAGCTCTGAGACAGGCGAAGAGAACCTCGTGGAGAAATTTCTGCACTGGCGTCGAAAAGGTCGACGACACAGCGAGACTTAGACGAGTCCTCTCGAAAAGTCAAACAACCATCAGCTATTTGCGAAAGCCTGACGCATCCTGGACCAGCACGGAAGAGGAAACCCTTGAGCTGCTCTTGAATACACATTTTCCGGGGAATCTGCATGATGCACCACTAGCACCTGCAACAAACCTGGCAGTAAATATACCCATCACTGAGGAAAGAGTAAGGTGGGCAGTTAAGAGCTTTGAACCGTATAAGGCTGCCGGGCCGGACGGGATTATCCCCGCGCAGCTTATAAACACGTTGGAGACATCAGCTAAATGGCTGGTATTTCTCTTCACAGCCTGCCTGGCTCTCAACCACATTCCGGGCTCCTGGAGAAGCGCCACGGTAGTGTTTATCCCTAAGGCTGGGAAGGCATCCCACTACGAGCCAAAAGACTACAGACCGATCAGTCTCTCGTCCTTTGTACTAAAAACCTTTGAGAGGATACTAAGCGACTACCTCTTAACGACTATTGATAGCAACCTTATCTCTAGCTATCAGCATGCATACACCAAGGGTAAATCAACAGAAACCGCTCTGCACAGCCTAGTGTCTGTCATTGAGAAATCGCTGTGTGAAAAGGACTACTGTCTCGTGGCCCTCCTAGACATTGAGGGGGCTTTCAACAATATAAGCCCGGAGGCTATCAACTCCGCTCTAACTAATCTGGGCGTAGATAGACCTCTAACTGGTTTAATTGACCAACTTTTAATGGGAAGGAAAATAGCTTCTTCACTTGGTACGGTTGAGTTATCACGCTATGTCACAAGGGGAACACCCCAGGGTGGTGTTCTTTCCCCGCTTTTATGGAACCTCACAGTCAACTCGTTGCTACGTGACACAAGCTGGGGGGGCGGGAAGATAGTGGCATACGCAGACGATTTAGCTATTGCATTCAGAGGCAAGTTCCCACAAACTCTGTGTGACCTGATGCAAGTAGCACTGCGAGAAGTTTCGACGTGGTCCTCTCGCTGCGGACTTAGTATCAACCCAGGGAAGGTGGAACTTGTCCTCTTCACCAACCGGTACAAAATACCGCCACTAAGCCTACCAGAACTAGATGGCACGCGCCTGGGCTTGTCGGATAAGGCCAAGTTTCTAGGCATAGTTCTGGACAGGAAATTGAATTGGAAGGAGAATGTTCTTCAGCGCCAGAAGAAAGCTTGCATTGCTCTTTACACATGCAAAAGAGCCATTGGCAAAAAATGGGGGCTCAGCCCTAGAGTATGCAGTTGGATCTACACGGCCATCATTCGCCCAATCATGCTTTATGGAGTCGTCGTATGGTGGCCCGTGCTGAGCAAGGCAACATACCTGAATCTGTTGCGGAAAGTCCATAGATCCAATATGATCTGTATAAGCGGTGCGCTAAGGACAACGCCCAACGAAGCCCTCCAGGTCATTCTGGGCATTTTGCCACTTGATCTGGAAGGGTTTCGGTCAGCGGCGGCATCAGCTCTGCGCCTAAGAGAAACCTCCAGTTGGGCTGCGGGTACTATTGGACACTCCAGTATTCTGGAATCTTACAGCTTTCTCCCTCTAAGCACAGATCGTTGTGCGACTACTACAGTCGGGGATAGCTGTTTCAAAATAAGCATTCCCAGCAGAGAAGACTGGGAGAGGACGGATTGGTGTCCCGAAACAAATGGTGGCACTTCCATATACACCGACGGCTCGAAGTTGGACGGCAGAGTTGGAGGAGGCGTTTATTCAAGGGATTTGGACCTTGAGCTCTCCTTCAGACTACCTGATCATTGTAGCGTCTTCCAGGCGGAAGTCTCGGCAATCCTGGACGCCGCGGCCTGGTTAAGCAAACGTGTTATCGGAGAAGATATCGCTATTTTCAGCGATAGCCAAGCGGCCATCAAATCCCTTGGCTCATACACGTTCAACTCTGAACTGACGCTCAGCTGTCGTCGATCTCTTCAGGAGATGGCCCAACAGAACCGCGTAAGCCTCATATGGGTCCCGGGACATAGGGACATTGAGGGAAACTGTAAGGCAGACGAGCTTGACAGGCAGGGCACGACCAAGCAGGTTCTTCAGGATAAAGAGCGCTTAGGTATGCCGTTTGCCACATGCAAACTAATGCTGAAGGAGCACACACTCCGTCAAGCCAACGAAGGATGGCTGCAATCCCCAGGGTGTCGCATATCGAAACAAACCTGGCCAAAATGGGATCTTAAAAGGTCTAGACGCATTTATGCCCTAACTAGGAGGGAAATCTGCATATTGATAGGGGTATTAACCGGTCACTGCCTCATTGGTAGGCATGCAGAAAGGCTAGGTGTGCCCTACCGACGATGCTGCAGGAGTTGCAAAGATGATGAGGAGGAGGAAACAGTGGATCACCTCATCTGCAACTGTCCGGCTTTAAGCGGCGCGAGAACGCGCTTTTTGGGAGTTCCGTTCCTGGATAGCCTAAGCCAGATCGCGGAACTGGACATAAAGGACTTGATGGGCTTCATAAAGTCATCTAAGTGGTTCGAGGAGGAGTAACGGTGTCGGTTTAGGAGTGTCAGTCCCGGGATTCTGCTATGTGGAAAATCCCAACAACTCAGGGATTTTCCATATGGCTGGGTCCCGGGACTGACTTTCCTTGTGTTGGTGGTATCACAACGGGCCTTTCAAAACTGGCCTAAGTGTGCCTCTGCGGCAGACACTTGAACCTAACCTAACCTAAGTATAAAACTGTCCTTAAGTTCAAAATAAGTTCCTTATGCTGAACACCTTTTTTCAAATGATATCAAGGCAGTGTTTAACTTAATTTAGGACCATATTTACTTATTTTCGCTGTCGCCGCAAAAAACGTTCTGCCCGCGTAATTTTTAATATGAAGTATACAACTATCCTAAAAATTAAAAATAAGTCAATATTTCCTTATGTTGGGAGGCAACGTGAGTAAGAGTGGTGAAATTCCATAAACAGAACAAAGGTGTAATTAGACGCTGTCAAGAGTAAGTATTCAATAGCTTCATGGTAGACATCTGAGTTTACCATTCGAAAAGTTGTGAGTTCGATTCTCGTTGAAAGCAATATAAGTACTGTGTAAAATAATTTTTTTTTTTAGTTTAAAATTACTTAACTACCATTTAAGTACAAGCCCTACTTAAAAGTAAATTTAAGTATAACAACTTCTTTCTTTTAAGGCAGTGCGGCCTTGGTGCAATATTGTTCCCTTCATTTACTTGAATTTGTATGGAAGTTTCCTTACTTTTAGGAAATCATTTTTATCAGTGTATAAGAATTCCCACTCACAAATGTTCCAGATAAGCTTTACGTGGTGAAGAATCTATGTAGGCAGAGGGGAAATTATTTTCCAGTTTTTAGTACATTTTAAAAACATTTTAAATTAAAAATATTTTTTTATTCTATTTTTTATTATTTTGAAATCACACCTAGAAACACTGAAACACGTTAACTCTATTTTTGGCCGTAGATTACACTGCGGGTACATTCATGCTTCTGGCAAGCACGCGACGATATATTAGATTTTAATTTTCATATATTTCAAATATTTTTTCTAATATTTTATCCATTTGTTCATTTTCAAATAGATGGTTGAAAAGTTGGAGTTCATGGCTGAAAACCAGCTATTAAGAGAACTAAAAGTAACCATTAAGCATATGGAGAAGTCAATTGCGAAAATGACGGGTGAAACCACCGATGAATTGATTGATGAAATAGCTACATTTTTTCCGCTGAAATCAAAATCATCGGTTTTGGATCTCGATGACCGAATGACAAACATGCCAACATATCCCCAAGCAGTGGTAATAGTTTTAAAGACCTTCTTTTTTAAAATACTAACTTTTTGTTTCTTTAGACTACTTACTTCCACAAGGTATAAGGGCGCTTCAAACGACATAACACCCTTTCTCAGACAGATCTTTACCGATGAATTGCTCGTCAATTATAACTGGAAAGGATCTTGGGGAAAAAGTGTTTTGCAAAACTAAAAATGTGGAATCCAGTATGCGAAGTAAATATTTTTCGAAAACGATCACCCTATTTCAAAACTTGTTTGAAAAACGCTCTGTTTCAGAATTTTTTAAGAACGCCCTATTTCAAAATTCGTCTAAGAAACGCTCTATCTCAATGATAATTCTATACTTTTACATGTGAGATAGGGCGTATTTGAAAAACATTTTAAAATAGGTTCTACCCACATGCATAATAATGTACATATATATGTCGCCTAGTGTAATAGAGGTAATCAGTTACTAATGATTTTGATGTTTTCTATTTAGCCGTTTTTAGAAGCCTATCACCTGCTGTCTTTGAAAAAAAGTTAAAAAATACATCGAAAGCAGCCATCACCGATTGCAGCAACGAAAGTATCAGGCAAAACGGAATCGTTCGTCAAATGAGGCATAGGCGAGTGAAGCCTCATACAACCAACACTGCCTATCGTTCCATCTGTACCCCTGCGGGTTAGGGGTTTAGAATATGCCCGAGGTAGGTATGCCGGTCGTACGAGGCGACTAAAATCCACTCCGCCCTCGGCTACGGGGTCAACAAAATCGTTTAATCTAAATACAACAAATCAATGGATTTTCAATTTTGAATACGACATTTATGCATCACGGCATCTCTACATTTCCGTATTTTCATCAACAATTCTACAACACATATAATGAAAATAATACTGGTGGCACAGATGACGATGATAATACAGCATCAAAGGGTTTATCTTCAATGTTAATGCCAAAAGCAAAAGATAATTTTGTAAATGATGAGCTGCATTTCGGTGAAAATTGGTTTCATGCACTGAGAAAAATGCATTGAATGTTGTGACAATATCAATATTGATAGCGCCGAGTTTGATGCAATATTCATTCAGAATGAGCGAGTTATCAAATATTATTTTCTCCCAATAAAAAGTAAAATGACATGTCAACCATTTCGATATGATGTACTATTTTTTATATTTATGGATAGAATACTAATATATTTGAACGGCATGTCAATATCTATGGTCGTGATATGAATTTCTATTGTCGGTATATCCATATCCACCCTCGTGAAGGGTGGATACCTTGCCGCGGTACGAGGGCTTAAGTCGATAGCCACAGGGCTACGCTGCCCTTGTGATCATAGCTCCGTACGGCACTTCATCACGAGAGCAGCCTAGCCTCTCTGGCGCGACGACAAAGATCTTCCCCCTCCCAATCCAGGGTGTTATGCGAAACCGTGCCCATTGGACGTTTGCAGCCGGGAGGCAAATCGTGGCTGTATTTGAACGGAGCCTCTCTGATACCGGGTCGCCTCAGAGAGTAAGCATGGCCTTACCGCGGTACGGGGCTCTGCCGCGGCGGACGACACATTTTCCCCTACTCTTCCCTTGACCCTAAGCTGGCCGTGTCCGGCGATGGGTCGTACGAACAAGATGAACTCAAATAAAATCGATAAACCTAAAAAACAAACAACGCCAAATTTCACTCCTCAGCAAAGGAGAGCTATGGAGGAACAGGCGAGAAAGCAACAACAACGCCGGAGGACAACCTCCGTTCCACAATCAAGGGGGGGGATCGACAGCGATGGCAACTACGAGTCGGTCAACCAACCCTCTATCGACTAAGATTGACTTGATGGGAGCTAGCACCAGTGCGGTTGCCAACGCAACTAAGCGGACAACGGCAGATGCTAAACTCCCATCAACCGCTGATATGAAAACCAGTATCTTTACGTCTGTGGCAGCGGTCTCACGACCTGGCCTCGGAGTCTCGAAGGAGAAGGAAGCTGCAACTGAGATTTCGGCAAGGAGAGCGACCGCGATGGCAACTACGGGTCCGCACTCCCAGGAGACATCTCCCCGCCGCTTCACATACCACGAGAAAAGATTGGCTGCAAAGATCCTGAAGAGGTATGAAGGGGTACCGCAGGAATCGCTGTCGCCGAATTCCAGTAAATCGGTAGAGCTAGCGAAAGCTGTGATACCGGATTTCCAAAATTCTTACATGCCAAAGAGGTTAAAAGTTAACCCTTTCAAGCGCCAGAGATCGGACCTGGAGTTAAATCCCCCTCCCAAGCGGCATCAGAATACCCCTGGAGCGGGCAAACTAAGCTTTGCTGAGGTAACCAAGGACAGGATCCTTATAGGCGTCCTTGACCGAGGCAATGACCGTCTGGCCATCCCTAAGGACCGGTGGCGTTACGTGCGAAATGAACTCGGCAACATTCTTCTCAATGTTGCTCCAGAGTTTCCGGGTAGTTCGGCGCGAGTAACGGATGCGGGTTGGCACCAGGGTCAGATTAAATTACTCGCATGCGAGGATGCAAAAACCGTAGCACTGTACAAGGCAGCAGCTGCTAAGCTGGGTGAAGTCTACAAGGGCGCAAAGATAGAGGTCGTCGACTGGAAGGACATTCCAGCTCGTCCAAGGGCAAGGGCGTGGATTCCGGCCATCCCTGACGAACCCGAGAGAATTCTCGGGATGCTACGGCTAATGAATCCGTCCCTGCCAACGCATGACTGGAGTGTCAATCTGGTCGGGGATGCGGTAGGGCCCGACAGACAGGTGGTGTTCACCATGAATAAGGAGTCAATCGAGCCCCTCAAAAGGTGCAATGGCCTAGTACACTACAGCGTAGGCCAGATCGTTATCCACGTATATCGTGGTGATGCTCAGCGCGCTGCTTTCTCGGCTGCTCCGGGGGAACCGGAAAGCGAATTACCAGAAGAGGAAGCGGAGGATTCCGATGCGGAAAGCATGTTATCCGCCACGTCCCTTGGCGATAGTGCTGTGAACAACTCGGAGATGGAGGACAGCCTACAGGACGAGGAAGCCCTCGACGTCACGGTGGTAGCAGCCAACGCTGAGCGATTAACATCTAACGCTACAGACAGCAAGACTCCTGCAACGCCATATCGGGCAGTTAATCGGAACAACTCGTCGTTGATAGGCAACCTCCGGGATGGGGCAAACCTCGACGATATGGGGACGGCAGGGAAGTCTGTGCGCTCTCATGTTGGTGGTGCTTTAGATTAATCTGCACAAATCTAAAGTAGCTTCGGCTGCTTTAAGTAGTCGTCTTTCTAAAGGCGACGTGGATGTGGTCCTCATCCAAGAACCCTGGGTCAATAGCTCGAGAATCTGCGGATTGGGGACTAAGGGCTTCAAGCTCATTCGAGCCAGCGAGGAGAGCAAAGTCAGAACGTGTATTTTGGTCAAGTCTGAGTTGAACTCCTTTCTCCTACCTAACTACACCAATGGTGATATTACTGCTATCAGTCTAACGGTCGACAGCACCCGCCTGACGGTGGCGTCGGTCTATATGCCCTACGACGCCGAAGAACCCCCACCACAAACGGAGGTGAAAGACCTGGTGTCAAATTTCTGCACGGGTAATCTTATTATTGGAGCGGACGCTAATGCTCACCATGTCCAATGGGGAAGCTCCGACATCAATGCCAGGGGCGAGTCTCTGTTTGATTACCTCTTAACAACCAACCTGGTGATTTGCAACGTGGGTAATGAGCCTACTTTTATCACTAAGACCCGCAGGGAGGTCATAGACCTCACTATCTGTAGTGAAGGCGCTTATGAGTGGGTCAGAAAATGGCGGGTTCTGGAAGAACATTCTTTCTCCGACCACCGTTACATAGAAATGGTTTTAGACTTTATTGTAGAACAACCAATCATGAAGCGCAATCCACGTAACACTGATTGGCAGTTACACAATGAAATATTAGACAGAGACCTACCAGTACTGCCCTCACAAGCCCCCTCATCAGTAGAGGAGCTGGAGGATCTTGTTACTACATTTACATCGGCGCTCTCAAATGCTCTAGGACAGGCTTGTCCAGTGCCAAAACCACGCGGTAAACACAGGCCACATTGGTGGTCCTACGATTTGGACTCGCTCCGAATATCATGCCGGAAACAATTTAACAAGGCCCACAAACTCTGTGTGACCTGATGCAAGTAGCACTGCGAGAAGTTTCGACGTGGTCCTCTCGCTGCGGACTTAGTATCAACCCAGGGAAGGTGGAACTTGTCCTCTTCACCAACCGGTACAAAATACCGCCACTAAGCCTACCAGAACTAGATGGCACGCGCCTGGGCTTGTCGGATAAGGCCAAGTTTCTAGGCATAGTTCTGGACAGGAAATTGAATTGGAAGGAGAATGTTCTTCAGCGCCAGAAGAAAGCTTGCATCGCTCTTTACACATGCAAAAGAGCCATTGGCAAAAAATGGGGGCTCAGCCCTAGAGTATGCAGTTGGATCTACACGGCCATCATTCGCCCAATCATGCTTTATGGAGTCGTCGTATGGTGGCCCGTGCTGAGCAAGGCAACATACCTGAATCTGTTGCGGAAAGTCCATAGATCCAATATGATCTGTATAAGCGGTGCGCTAAGGACAACGCCCAACGAAGCCCTCCAGGTCATTCTGGGCATTTTGCCACTTGATCTGGAAGGGTTTCGGTCAGCGGCGGCATCAGCTCTGCGCCTAAGAGAAACCTCCAGTTGGGCTGCGGGTACTATTGGACACTCCAGTATTCTGGAATCTTACAGCTTTCTCCCTCTAAGCACAGATCGTTGTGCGACTACTACAGTCGGGGATAGCTGTTTCAAAATAAGCATTCCCAGCAGAGAGGACTGGGAGAGGACGGATTGGTGTCCCGAAACAAATGGTGGCACTTCCATATACACCGACGGCTCGAAGTTGGACGGCAGAGTTGGAGGAGGCATTTATTCAAGGGATTTGGACCTTGAGCTCTCCTTCAGACTACCTGATCATTGTAGCGTCTTCCAGGCGGAAGTCTCGGCAATCCTGGACGCCGCGGCCTGGTTAAGTAAACGTGTTATCGGAGAAGATATCGCTATTTTCAGCGATAGCCAAGCGGCCATCAAATCCCTTGGCTCATACACGTTCAACTCTGAACTGACGCTCAGCTGTCGTCGATCTCTTCAGGAGATGGCCCAACAGAACCGCGTAAACCTCATATGGGTCTCTGAACTGACGCTCAGCTGTCGTCGATCTCTTCAGGAGATGGCCCAACAGAACCGCGTAAACCTCATATGGGTCCCGGGACATAGGGACATTGAGGGAAACTGTAAGGCAGACGAGCTTGCCAGGCAGGGCACGACCAAGCAGGTTCTTCAGGATAAAGAGCGCTTAGGTATGCCGTTTGCCACATGCAAACTAATGCTGAAGGAGCACACACTCCGTCAAGCCAACGAAAGATGGCTGCAATCCCCAGGGTGTCGCATATCGAAACAAACCTGGCCAAAATGGGATCTTAAAAGGTCTAGACGCATTTATGCCCTAACTAGGAGGGAAATCTGCATATTGATAGGGGTATTAACCGGTCACTGCCTCATTGGTAGGCATGCAGAAAGGCTAGGTGTGCCCTACCGACGATGCTGCAGGAGTTGCAAAGATGATGAGGAGGAGGAAACAGTGGATCACCTCATCTGCAACTGTCCGGCTTTAAGCGGGGCGAGAATGCGCTTTTTGGGAGTTCCGTTCCTGGATAGCCTAAGCCAGATCGCGGAACTGGACATAAAGGACTTGATGGGCTTCATAAAGTCATCTAAGTGGTTCGAGGAGGAGTAACGGTGTCGGTTTAGGAGTGTCAGTCCCGGGATTCTGCTATGTGGAAAATCCCAACAACTCAGGGATTTTCCATATGGCTGGGTCCCGGGACTGACTTTCCTTGTGTTGGTGGTATCACAACGGGCCTTTCAAAACTGGCCTAAGTGTGCCTCTGCGGCAGCCACTTGAACCTAGCCTAACCTATATCCATATCCATATTTACTGCATAGTAATAATGGTAGAGACAGCGTATTAATATATATGGACGAAATGTAAATTTTTCTGGGACGCATAATCATAATAGTTCAACAATTTTTACTATGGATTTTCTAACAACATTACAACTTGTTGGAGCGGTTTTTTTAAATTCAAAATTTTTTGAATTTCTTATCATTGAACATTTTTCTAAAAATTGTATAATATGCCGTAGCCGAATGGTAGAATACTGGGCTAACGTGCCAGAGGAGCATGGTTCGAGTCTCACTGAAACCAGATATCAAATTATATAAACTTTTGTTTTTTTTAAACTATTTAGAATTTATCAATAGTTTATATGGATACCATTTCAATAGTCATTTATCAAAAAAGCATTGATGAAACATTCATATTCATTGATGGGACAGAAATATCAATTTTTATTTAATGTGATATCAATAATTATGGATGTTCGATCCATAGATTTCCCTCCGTGTGGTAAATTAGAAGGTATGGTGTAATATTCAGTTTCATCTTTTAGTTCAGATTCGTTAAACTAACATTTTCTATTTCAGGTGGCCGCCAAGAAGCTTATCAACTCTTAGATGACTAGAAACATTTAGGTGATGGCGCATTTTTTGGTACGCCAATTTGCCACATTCGTTGGCGATTACAGTTTATCATCGTCCAAATTATTGTCGCATCAAATTGAAACATGAGAATGGCGCAACCAAATATTATATAGTCGACAATTTTGTATTCGATTCACTGTGCTCGCTCATCGTTTATTATCGTAAGAATATGCTGCGCAGCTCGGAATTTTCGATTACAGTGAAAGAACCAGTGCCACAGCGGAAAAAGCATGAAACACAGGAATGATTCCATCCAAAGAACGAATGCATTTGTTATATCGTTTACGATAAAGCGCTTTATAGTTACAAAGCGAATAAACCTGATGAATTGTCATTGCCAAAACATGCAATTATGACAGATTCAACTACAACAAAACTGCATGCTATTTCTGCAATATCATAGCAATCAGATCAGTGGTGTATATCCGAAGGGACAACGTTTAGACTCGTCAAATTTCAATCCTGTTCCACACCTGGAACTGATAGTAATAACAATAATTATGCTTAGGTCGCAAAGGTGCTAAGTCCACCACACAAAAAAAACAAAGTTTAAGCAATGTAAAAAATTTATTCTAAAAAACAAAAGGGGGACTCATCAAACCTTATAAACACCTTATAAAGCGTGTAAACGTACAAATTTATCAAGTGTGTAAATGAACTGTCAAAATTTGTATTGAACGCAGTTTACACAAATTTGATAAAATTCCGCGTCGATTTTGGTGTATAAAAAACTTATAAGGTTTGATGAATACCCCTAATATAATAGAGGTATACGCCGTCAAATTTGTCGGCGGCGGCGGCGTGCGCCGGCGTGGTGGTATAAAAAAATCGCATGTTGAATTTAAAAACTCCATAATTTCAATTGTTGGGATTTTTATTGAACTGACAAAAAATTTTGGGTACATTTTTTATGTAATGTAAATGAACGTAACTTCAAATGTTTCACATTTTATAATATAATATAGAAGAATACTAAATTCTTACACTGAAATAACTATGTTACATATTGAGTCTAGGACTAAAATTATGTACATTAACCGAAGGCTTTGTTATGATCACTACAATATGCATGTGTGATTTAAAATATATGTTTATAGTGTAATATTATATCAATTCAGTCTTTGTATACATTGTTAACATAAAAGTAAAGCTATTGTAATGCTTACATTGATAGAAATTTACTTATTTAGTTTAAAAAATAAAATGTGTACCATTTCACTTCTTTGTACAGTTGTTGTTGTGTATATCTTATGTTTATAAAGTTGTATGTGTCTCTTTTCATAGCGAAAAATAATCATTTTAAATATTCTACACAAGACTCGTAGTTGTCATGGATAAAAATTGTTTTGTTAATGTTGTGAGGGCTTAGCTGTGACCGCTTATTTGTGACTGTCAGACCAGCTATAGAAAAAACTCGCTCACTCGGCGTACTTGTTGCAGGTATGCATACAACTTTTTTTGCTAGCTTGGATAGCAAGGGCATTGCAGCCGCCTTTTCCCTCCAAAACTCTAAAACATTCTGATTGGAGGACAGAGTTACCAGCAAATGACATGCTGCTTCTAAATTAGAGTTTTTCAAACTCGAAGAATACCGCTTGGCAAGTTTCAATATTTTAGAAGAAGGTCAAGTTTCTTCAGAATCGTTTACAGTATTTCCGTTTTTTGATGAATCACCAACAAGTCTTTTATACATCTCTATCAAACACTGTACTTCTGTCTTACATTTGCTTTTGCAGTATTCTGTAACACAATCTAATGTGATAAAACGCGGATCCAGCAGCGTTGCGCATACTAAAATATCAGTTATTGGAAATCTATAGTCAAGTTTACTCTTTATATTTTTTTTTATTTGTTGCAATAAATGATCGTGACAAAAGCTGAAATTATTCTGATTTAAATCAGTGTCATCGTTTTCAGATAATATTGATAATATCTCAGTTCGAATGATTAACGCAAGAAAATCGATGGGTATGAGTCCCCAGAAAGAATATTGACAGCATCTTTGAATTTTTGCAAAAAGTCTCTTAATTTATACAATAGTAGTACTTCCGTTTCGAGTAAAATTAAGTCACTTTTATTACAGTTTAAAAGAAGTTTATTAATGGCAGCCCTTTGAGATCCAAGACTATCAAGTAATGATAAGACACTGTGCCATCTTGTAGATATCGAATTTTGAAGGGTGATGTTTCTCTTATCCACCAAACTGCCATGCAAGTCATTGGTATTATTTATGTTTCTATATACTTCCAAGGACACATCATCAAGGGGACCGAACCCTTCGTCGTAGTCGACCCATGAAGCGTCTTCTGAAGCCAGGAGTTCTTCCAAGTTATCAATTTTTGACAAAATCTCTTTTTGTATGGCATCGGCCTGTAACTTCAGAGTATGTGTTTTGAAACGTAGGGCTCACGCGATTTTTTTACACTTTAAAATTAGACGATTTATTTCTGGAACGGAATCATACCCATCTACCGTAAGCAAATTGTGAAGCCCATGCCCAATACAGAAGTGGTTGTTAAGGCTGCCCAAATCGATGGCTTTCTTCATATTACTGCCTTGGTCAGTGACAACGAAATTCGAACCAAGCTTTACGTTAAAGTATTCAGTTACTTCCTCACTCTCCTGCAATATGTTGTTTCCTGTATGGGACTTTGAGACATATTTTGTTTCTAGTGTGAGACTCGACACAGCGAAGTTTGTTGAAAGGTAATGAAAAGTAAAAGTTATATAATTACGCCTACAGTAGTTATCCGTCCATAGATCGAAAGTTAAAGCAAAATGTTCCATCCCAGATATTTTTCCTTTAACGACTTTTAAAACGCTTTCATAAACATCATCTAATGCTGTTGTTGCAATTGTTTTATAATGTGGTATATCATTATCGTTTACTACTACATGGTATTTTTTTAAAAAGTCTTTTATTCCATTGTGTGCAATTGTATGGAACGGTAATAAATCACGTGCCATCCATAAGGCTAAGTCCCTTCCCAACATCCATTTAGAATCAGTTGAACTTTTTTTTGGACATTTTTGAAAAAAAATTGTCAGTGTAGATGAAGAAGTATTTTCTGCATCAAAGTGACGTATATTGTGCTCGTTTTTTAAATGACGTGTTAAATTCCCTGTTGAGACGTTCTTGCTGTGTGAAATACAGCTGCTAGATCCATCATCTTTTGCACTTTGGTATTTGTTTCTTTCAGGGGTCAACTGCTAATAAATTAGCTAAAATTATGGGGGAGGACTCTAAGGACGGGGTTTGGCCTCAGGATCACGAATCCGGAAGCGCTTTTTAGGGACGGCCTAAATAAATTACAATCACATGAAAACTTACAACTTTGATCGCAAATATGTAACTCAAAATAATATAAAAAAGCGCTTCCGGATTCGTGATCCTGAGGCCAAATCCCGTCTTTTAAGCCCTCCCGCACAATTTTAGCTAATTTATTAACAGTTGACCCCTAAAGGAAACAAATACCTGCACTTTTAACACATTTAGGGCACGGCCATTAGTGTGTTGTAAATTTAAAAAAAAAATTTGTAATATTAGAAAATTATCACAAAAAAAATGTTAAACGCGCCGGCGCGCGCCGCCGCCGCCGCCGCGCCGCTAAAAAGGCTATTCGGCGGCGGCGCGTCCAAAATGACTTTTGTCGGCGGCGGCGGCGGCGTTATATAACCAAAAAAAAAATACAAATACTATATGCATTTATAAATATTATAATATGCAAATACAAACAATGTGAATTTTTTATTTAAACAATACAAGCAAAAAAATACAACCAATAAAAAAAAAAATTGTTTTAAAACAGTACAAGCAATGTGAAAAAAATTATTTTAAAAACAATGCAAGCAATGAAAACAATACAAGCAATACAAGCAAAGCTTTTGTGCAAAAAAAAATTAAATACTTTAACACTCACATTCTTAAATGATCTATATAATAAAATAAAAAAGAGCAACGCTTTTGTGAAAAAATATATGCATTACAATCAATGTAATCCAAAATACACCTTACATTTTATAAATAAATATTAGTCTTTACAAGGATACTTAACTTTTCCTAAGCCAAAAGTTGCCTACATTTTGCTGCGTAAATTTACGGTTTGAATAAAAATTTGTACAAGTTTCTCATATAGAAGGTTGCCATAAAGTTAAGTTAAGTATACGTAAAGACTAATTAGGCGCTAAACAATGCAAACATCAACAAAAAAATACAAGCAATGAGTTTGTGGAAAAAAATGTATCCTATTTTTTATAATTATAGTAAGAATAACAATCAATGTTTTCGTAAAACAAAATTGATCTCGACACTTTTGAAGTGCAATTTAAGTTTGATAAATATTTTAGCATCTAATACAAATACTATCCCCCTTATTCATAAAAAATATAAAGGGTTTATTAAGCTGGTATTATTCAAAATTTGTCATTGAAATTTGTTGAAAATGTCATTTTAAAAAGCTTTATAAACCAATTTTATTTTTTATGAATATGGGGGTATATGTGGTGCAGTGAAATAACGCCCGCGGAAATAACGTGGCAACGTGCCACGGTACGCACTCTATGGGCGGGATCCATGGTATTTGTGTGCTTTCATCGACAGGCAAGAATATTAAAAAGAAGGCTATAATTGCTCCAAAAATTCTTATTAATGATGCATCCGATTGGAACACAGATGAGGGAACGGATGATGCCTACGAATCGTTTCAAAAATGTATTGAACCGGATTCACGCTCTTCCATTCTACATTCAGCATTCGCCAATACCGCTTCCACGTCAAATATGTCAACACGTTCGAAACGTATACATGCAAATGAAAGTAGAGTTCTACATTTACCCAATCCACGTGCGGGATTCCATCATCCTGCTACACCGTCCAAAATGTCGCCAGCTGGCTGTAGCCGAAAACTTACCACAAAAAACTTGCCGATTATAATTTGAAATCTCATTTAAGATAATATATTAAATTTCGTTACAGTTAATTGTTTTATAAGTAGTATCTGCTTCGTATATATTTTTTATTAGTTTGTCCATTTATGTACGTAACATTTTCGCCGAAGGCCGCGCTTATAAAAAATAACCCTGGGCTACGCCATGCCAAGTCCGGGTGTGTGCCAAAACTACCGCCACGGTAAAGTCCTTCTGCGTAGTACACTATTCTGCGAAGGCGGCTTTCGGCCGCGCTTATGAACAATAACCTTTTCCTAGGGAAATAACATTTAAATTTCTTTTTTAGTGGTTTCCGCTATAGAATTCGCTATACTAAAAATTCAAATGATTAAAAACACAGTTTCTTCTTGATTCATCGAACGATATCAAATCTAATTTCACTGCTATTATTTTGGCCGTAGCTGAAATAAAATTAATCTTATTGTCTTATAATCAGAGCTCGGAATTGTGCATATTTTTGTTTGACATCATAGAAAGCTCGGACCAAGTTGTAAGTTAGTTATGTCAAAAATAGATTTATTTTTTAGCTAGTATGTTTTACATATTTGCATATTTTTTGCATATTTGTTGAGTTTTTGTGAACATTGCATCGGTTTCACTTCATCATCATTTATTGGCCCTTTACCGCTCCGGGGAATTTGGCTGTTGCATATCTAAGCACGCAGGTATTACTTTTTACTGACAGCTGGGGCCAATTGGAACATGCAAAGAAAGTTCAAGTCATCCTCTACCTGTTCTTTATATCTCAGTCCAGGCCGTTGTAGCTCTTCTTACCACGCTTTTATTAGGTTCACTTGTATGTTTGTTTGTTTGCTTGCTTGTATGTATGTAACTCTCGTTCGGCTTAAGCCCCAGTGGCCCAAAAACCGTAAAATGTCCCTAAAATATGGGTATCAAACGAAAGGGGAACGCCCCAGGTTTCATTTGGACATCGACATATTTCGATAAATTTATCGATAACTGAGTTATCGGTCAAAATATGATTGCCCAAAAACCTAAAAAATTCCATACAATATGGATATCAAACGAAAGGGGAGGGCCCCAGTAGCCCGATTCCCTAACTTTTAACCACTCGCCAAGCGTTTAGGTTTTCGCCAGGGTTTGGCGTTTGTTCTTAACGATACTGCGATTCTCTAACTTGCCTTTAACGAACTTCCATATTTTCAATATTTCGCACCAAATAAAGCGCCACAAACTTAAAAGACATTTTTATTTCAATTCAAATTTATTATTTTCTTTTAAACACTTTTAAACACCATCAAATTAATTCAGGTCCCTTAACCTAGCACACACATTATAGCACACTCCAAAAAGGAACTCGTACTAAATTGCACACTATTTAATGCTAATTTAATACGGGTTCATCTAATTTATTGCAGTTGTTTTTAAAAAATTATCGGTGTGTGTGTGCCAGCTTAGGGTTAAGTCAGCACATTACTGTATATAGCACACTCCAAAAACGAAAACGTTTTTGGCTGACCACTATTTAATGCTAATTTAGTACGGGTTCATTTAATTTATTACAGTTGTTTTTAAAAAATTATCGGTGTGTGTGTGTGCCAGCTTAGGGTTAAGCCAGCACACTTACTGTATATAGCACACTCCAAAAACGAAACTGTAATAAATTAAATGAACCCGTATTAAATTAGCATTAAATAGTGGTCAGCCAAAAACGTTTTCGTTTTTGGAGTGTGCTATATACAGTAAGTGTGCTGGCTTAACCCTAAGCTGGCACACACACACCGATAATTTTTTAAAAACAACTGTAATAAATTAAATGAACCCGTATTAAATTAGCATTAAATAGTGGTCAGTCAAAAACGTTTTCGTTTTTGGAGTGTGCTATATACAGTAATGTGCTGACTTAACCCTAAGCTGGCGTACACACACCGATAATTTAAAAAAAAAACAGCTGTAATAAATTAAATGAACCCGTATTAAATTAGCATTAAATAGTGGTCAGCCAAAAACGTTTTCGTTTTTGGAGTGTGCTATATACAGTAAGTGTGCTGGCTTAACCCTAAGCTGGCACACACACACCGATAATTTTTTAAAAACAACTGTAAAAAATTAAATGAACCCGTATTAAATTAGCATTAAATAGTGGTCAGTCAAAAACGTTTTCGTTTTTGGAGTGTGCTATAAGGAGTGTGCTAGCTTAACCTTAAGCTGGCACACACATCGATAATTTTTAAAAAACAACTGTAATAAATTAAATGAACCCGTATTAAATTAGCATTAAATAGTGGTCAGTCAAAAACGTTTTTGTTTTTGGAGTGTGCCATAATGAGTGTGCTAGCTTAACCTTAAGCTGGCACACACATCGATAATTTTTAAAAAACAACTGTAATAAATTAAATGAACCCGTATTAAATTAGCATTAAATAGTGTGCAATTTAGTACGAGTTCCTTTTTGGAGTGTGCTATAATGTGTGTGCTAGGTTAAGGGACCTAATTAATTCGCGATAACTAGCTACAATAAAAGTGTTAGCGAAAACAGCTGATCGAGTTTATCGACTTTTAGTGTAGTTAACACTTAGAGAATAGGGAAAAGCGATAAAAATGGCGTTAAACAGAATTAACGCTAACACTTGGCGATAAAATAGTTAGGGAATCGACCTACAGGTTTCATTTGGACATCGACATATTTCTATAAATTTATCGATAACTGAGTTATCGGTCAAAATGTGGTTGCCCGAAAACCTTAAAATTTCCCTACAATATGGGTATCAAAAGAAAGGTGAAGGCCCCAAGTCTCTTTTGGACATCGACATATTTCGATAAATTTATCGATAACTGAGTTATCGGTCAAAATGTGGTTGCCCGAAAGCTTTAAAATTTCCCTACAATATGGGTATCAAACGAAAGGGGAAGGCCCCAGGTTTCATTTGGACTTCGATATATTTCGATAAATTTATCGATAACTGAGTTATCGGTCAAAATATGATTGCCCAAAAACCTAAAAAATTCCCTACTATATGGGTATCAAACGAAAGGTGAAGGTCCCAGGTTTCACTTGGACATCGACATATTTCGATAAATTTATCGATAACTGAGTTATCGGTCAAAATACAATTGCCCAAAAACCTAAAAAGTTCCCTACAATAGGGTATCAAACGAAAGGTGAAGGCCCCAGGTCTCATTTGGACTTCGATATATTTCGATAAATTTATCGATAACTGAGTTATCGGTCAAAATATGATTGCCCAAAAACATAAAAAATTCCCTACAATATGGGTATCAAACGAAAGGGAAAGGCCCCAGGTTTCATTTGGACTTCGATATATTTCGAAAAATTTATCGATAACTGAGTTATTGTCAAAATCTGAGGCCAAATGCCTTAAAATTTCCTAACAATATGGGTATCAAACGAAAGGTGAGGGCCCCAGGTTTCACTTGGACATCGCCATATTTCAATAAATTTATCGATAACTGAGTTATCGGTCAAAATATAATTGGCCAAAAGCCTAAGAAATTCCCCACAATATGGGTATCAAACGAAAGGTGAGGGCCCCAGGTTTCAATTGGATATCGACATATTTCGATAAATTTATCGATAACGGAGTTATCGGTCAAAATATGATTGCCCAAAAACCTAAAAGAATTCCCTACAATATGGGTATCAAACGAAAGGGAAAGGCCCCAGGTTTCATTTGGACTTCGATATATTTCGATAAATTTTTCGATAACTGAGTTATTGTCAAAATCTGAGGCCAAATGCCTTAAAATTTCCTAACAATATGTGTATCAAACGAAAGGTGAGGGCCCCAGGTTTCACTTGGACATCGCCATATTTCGATACATTTATCGATAACTGAGTTATCGGCCAAAATATGATTGTACAAAAAGCTAAAAAATTCTCTTCAATATGGGTATCAAACGAAAGGGAAAGGCCCCAGGTTTCATTTGGACTTCGATATATTTCGATAAATTTATCGATAACTGAGTTATCGGTCAAAATATGATTGCCCAAAAAGCTAAAAAATTCTCTACAATATGGGTATCAAACGAAAGGTGAAGGCCCCAGGTCTCATTTGGACTTCGATATATTTCGATAAATTTATCGATAACTGAGTTATCGGTCAAAATATGATTGCCCAAAAACCTAAAAAATTCCCTACAATATTGGTATCAAACGAAAGAGAAAGGCCCCAGGTTTCCTTTGGACATCGACGTATTTCGATAAATTTATCGATAACTGAGTTATCGGTCAAAATATGATTGCCCAAAAACCTAAAAAATCCCTACAATATGGGCATCAAACGAAAGGTGAAGGCCCCAGGTTTCATTTGGACTTGATATATTTCGATAACTGAGTTATTGTCAAAATCTGAGGCCAAATGCCTTAAAATTTCTTAACAATATGTGTATCAAACGAAAGGTGAGCGCCCCAGGTTTCACTTGGACATCGCCATATTTCGATACATTTATCGATAACTGAGTTATCGGTCAAAATATGATTGCCCAAAAAGCTAAAAAATTCTCTACAATATGGGTATCAAACGAAAGGGAAAGGCCCCAGGTTTCATTTGGACTTCGATATATTTCAATAAATTGATCGATAACTGAGTTATCGGTCAAAATATGATTGCCCAAAAAGCTAAAAAATTCTCTACAATATGGGTATCAAACGAAAGGGAAAGGCCCCAGGTTTCATTTGGACTTCGATATATTTCGATAAATTTATCGATAACTGAGTTATTGTCAAAATCTGAGGCCAAATGCCTTAAAATTTCCTAATATGGGTATCAAACGAAAGTGGATGTCCAGAGGTTTCGATTGGACTGCTGTATTTTTCGATATATTTATCGATAATTTCATAGGGCATTTGACTAAAAAGTAAAAAATAAATATAGTTTAAAAAAACTAAAACTCACGCTTTTAGGGAGTATTGAACTAAAAATTTGAAAATAATTTTAAAAACCCTACACAGTAGTATTGTGGAAAAAGCGTGGCCCGCTTTGTGCCATAATTTTCGTATATCGAGCGCTCGACGCTTTTCCCACATAATGCTAGTTTCTTTACTGCGCTTTCATTAGCTTTACTTGTACATACATTCATATGTATGTTTGCTTGTTTGTATGTAACTCTACTTCAGTCTACCCGATAGTGGCATATGACTGTCACAAAAACCTTGAAATGTGCCTTCAATATGGGTGTCAAACGATAGGAGGTTGCATTTGGACTTCGATATATTTATCGATAACTAAGTTATCGGTCATAATGCCTACTGCCGGCATCAAACGAAAGGGAAGGTCCACAGGTTTCTATTGGACTTTGGAATATTTCGATATATTTATCGATAAATGAGTCATCGGTCAAAATGTCCAATAATATTGAAAATTTCCTACAATATGGGTATCAAACGAAAGTGTAGGCCCAGAGGTTTCGTTTGCACTGCGGTATACTTCGATATATATATCGATTACTTCATAACACATTTAACTAAAAAGTAAATATAAATATAGTTTAAAAGCGAAAACACGCGCTTTTAGAGAATATTTGCGAAGATTATGGAACAAAGCAGACCACGCTTTCACCCACAATACTACTGTGTAGGGTTTTTAAAATTATTTTCAAATTTTTAGTTCAATACTCTCTAAAAGCGTGAGTTTTAGGTTTTTTAAACTATATTTTTTAATATTTTCTTCTCTGACGAGATATTTGCAATCAAAGTGCAAGTGTTCATGTGGTTGTTGTAACTTTATTATGCTGTACCTAAAAAGTGCGAAAAAATGCAGGTCCCTTAAGCTAGCAGAACAGTTTTAGCAGAACATAAAAGTAACACATGCAAAATTAGGTTGTTGTTGTTGTGCTCGAAAGGTGCTCAAAAGGTGCTCTAATCCCACAAAAGGTGCTCGTCAACTTTTCCCAAAAAGGTTTAAGCTAGCAGAACACTATGCGTTAACAGTGAAGGGTGATAGCTACATCAAAAGTGAGTATACAAAAATTAGGTGCTCCAAAGGTGTTCCTTAAGTGAAATAATCCGAATTAGGGTGCTCCTCAACTTTTTCGAAAAAAACGATGTTCTGCTAGCTTAAGCCTTAAGCTAGCTGAACACTATGCGTTAACAGCGAAGGGTGATGGCTACATCAAAAGTGAGTATACAAAAATTAGGTGCTCCAAAGGTGCTCCTTAAGTGAAATAATCCGAATTAGGGTGCTCCTCAACTTTTTCGAAAAAAACGATGTTCTGCTAGCTTAAGCCTTAAGCTAGCTGAACACTATGCGTTAACAGTGAAGGGTGATAGCTACATCAAAAGTGAGTATACAAAAATTAGGTGCTCCAAAGGTGCTCATTAAGCGCCATAATCCGAATTAGGGTGCTCCTCAACTTTTTCGAAAAAAACGATGTTCTGCTAGCTTAAGCCTTAAGCCTTAAGCTAGCAGAACACTATGCGTTAACAGTGAAGGGTGATAGCCACATAAAAAGTGAGTATACAGAAATTAGGTGCTCAAAAGGTGCTCATTAAGTGCTACTTTCTTCGTAGCACATCAGTTGATGCTTGTAGCACTACTGAGCTTCAGCCCCCGTCTCTAAACTCTTTACTAACTACTTCCGGCACTAGCACGAATGAAAGTCAAGTCCATCAACTTCTGGTCCCTCACTCTTCGTGCACTGTATGTCAGCACAGGATATATGCGTCTGTGGCATCGGCCTGTGTCACCTACGCATATGTTCTCGGCTCGCAAACAGAAATCTCTGGACTGATGTGTTTGTCGCGCCTTGCTGTCGAGTTGTGCAGCCCTCAACGCCGACGGATGTACACTCATCTAATAGTGAACGAATTCCGCCGGCTTCAGGACTGCAACGGAGATCAATATCGCGACATAACCTACCACCATCTAGGCGAACACATCAGTCTTTAACTCCCAGAGTGGCCATTGCCTCTCCTTCGCAATTTAAATTGTTGCAATTTAACTGCAACGGCTTGACCGGCAAGATAGCGGAGCTAACCACATTTATGCAGCTACATAAAATCAAAATTGCTGCAATCCAGGAGACAAAACTTGGCCCCCACTCGAATCTCCGAGCGAGTGGAAGCTACCAAGCCACCATGATATGTGGCATTCACACCTTTCTGTGGACGGCAGAGGACGGGAATTAGCCGAGCAAATTGACACTTCCTCTTTCTGTACTGTGAACGGAGACACCCCAACAAGGATGGCTGTTAACTGCAGTAGCTCCCCGGACTTAACTATTGTTAGCCCGGGGTTAATTAACAGCGTTAACTGGCAACCTATGGTGGCCTTGTCATCCGACCACCTGCCTATCATCCTGTCCGTCGATCGTGCCACGAATTTTATCACGTCGGAGAAAAGAACATACGTTAATTTCAAAAAGGCTAATTGGGTCGGCTTTTTGGAATTCACGGAGAACTCCTTTGGTGATCTTCCCATTCCCACTGATGTACACGTTGGCGAGCGTAACATACGTGAGGTATGGTAGAATAGAAAATATCAGGCCTAACTTCCCAGCTGAGGCCGCAGCCTTGGCCAATGAACGTGACCTCATACGCAGCATCGATCCCTCTGACCCACAGATCGGTGATCTCAACGTGGAAATCAGGCGGCTGGTTAACGTACACAAACAAACCAAATGGGAGGAGCACCTTAGGTTTTGTAACCTCTCTACCGGTGTTGGGAAATTATGGTCCACCATCAAGTCCTTGTCGAATCCTTCGGGTCCACCAAAAAATATCGACATCACCTTTGGTGACAAGACTTTAAATGACCCCAGGAAATGTGCGCAGGCTTTTTGTCGACAGTATGTCCCACACCCTGCGCAAGATAGGACAAGACGTGGAATCTTCAGGTGCGCGCATAAGCACAAAAACTATGCCCCCGTTCCCATCACCGCTACAGAGGTTCAAGAGGCCATCCGGAAGGCCAAAAATTCCAAAGCCATCGGCCCTGAAGGCATAGCCATGGTGCATCTCAAGCATATTGGCCCAGCGGGAGTCAATTATTTAACTGCCGTCTTCAACCTGTCTTTGATCACAGCTGTCATACCTGACAAATGGAAGCAGGCAACTGTGATCCCACTACTAAAGCCTGGCAAGCCAGCTAACGTTGGGGAGTCATATCCGATTTCACTCCTCTCGCCAGTAGTAAAGACACTTGAAGCGGCCCTACTCCCGCTCTATACATCACACTTGATGTTAGCCGAGCACCAACATGGCTTCAGGAAAGGCAGGAGCACAACATCTGCTCTAAATGTCATAAACACTCAGATAACTGACGGTCTAAATCAAAACAGACCTAATGACAGGACGGTTCTAGTTGCACTCGATCTGAGTCAAGCTTTTGATACAGTAAATCATGGGCAGCTTGTATCCGATTTGGAAGACTCGTCACTCCCCCCCTGTCTCAAGCGTTGGACCGCCAATTATCTCAGTGGTCGTCGGTCGTCTGTTGTATTCAGAAACAAAAAATCTGAAGCCAGGAGGATCAAACAAGGGGTTGTTGTTGTTGTAGCGAGATGTAGCCCGGCCTAAATGTCAGACAGGGTCACCCCGAGTGTATTGCTCTTGGCCGGGTCGATATAAAAAAACGGCCCGGGTCGTTTCGGCACGATGGGTACAGCACAAGTACTGGTACCGTTCTCGTAGAACCGGCAATACAAGAAACTAGGGTACCACAGGGTGGTGTCCTTTCCCCGTTATTGTTTAACTTCTATATTTCGAAGATTCCTCCTCCACCAGAAGAAGTTACGATTGTTTCTTACGCAGACGATTGCACGATATTGGCTACTGGTACTTCCGTGTTGTTGTTGTTGTTGTTAACAATGCATTGCCCTGTCTAGAGTGTATGATCATTCCGAAGATCTTCATCAAGCTCTTCTAAGGGGAGTCCAAGGAAACGTGCAGTTTCAACAGGGTTTGTCCAGAGGGACAGAGGGGTTAGAAGAGTAACTTCCGTTGATGAGCTGTGCTCTAAAGTAAATGGCTATCTCCCCTCTCTAGTCGAGTTCTTCCCCGCCCGAAGCTTGACATTGTCGCCAACAAAGTCTTCGGCGACCCTATTCACGACGTGGACAGCGCAGGTTGGCATGGAACTAGAAATTTATGTAGGTGATCATAAAATACCTACTGTCGCTCACCCAAAAATCTTAGGAGTGACTTTCGACACCATGCACACTTTCGCTGCCCATTCAGCTGCAATTGTCTCAAAATTACAGAGCCGTAACAAAATCCTCAAATCACTAGCCGACAGTACTTGGGGTAAAGACAAAGAAACGTTATTGGTAACGTACAAGGCAATTGGTCGGCCGATCCTGAACTATGCGTCGCCGATATGGTCGCCGGGGCTTGCAGACGTTCACTGGAATCAGCTTCAGGCCTGTCAAAACACCGCGCTCAGAACCGCTACGGCGTGCGTCCTTATGTCACCTATATCTCATATACACAATGAGGTGGAAATGCTTCCAGTTAGGGAGCATAATGAAATGCTAAACAAGCAGTACCTACTGAATTGCTGTAAAAAAAGCACCCCGGTAGACAACTGCTTGAACTCATTCCGCCTCCTAGGACCATAAGATCACATTTACGTAAACATTTTGATGAGAACCGGCACTATATAACAACGCCGTTTGATCTACAGGTGCATAAACAGGCCTTGGGGCATATCCATACAACGTCTGTTGGCCATTACTCTGCGCTCTGTCCGCTAAACAATGTCTTACATGCCGCAACACCTGGCATTTCTGAAGAGGAGCGTCATCTTCCTCGAGAGACAAGGTTCACTCTGGCTCAATTACGCTCTGGATATTGTAGCAGGTTAAACTCCTACATATCTAGACTGAACCCTGATGTGCCGAATGTATGTCCGGCATGCGGCTCGTCCCCCCACAATACCAATCACTTATTTTCTTGCTCATTTGAGCCCACTCTTCTAACACCCATCTCTCTTTGGTCCAACCCTACTGAAATTGCTAGTTTCCTTGGACTCCCGTTAGAAGATATTGATGACAATTTAGGTTAAGGAAAAATACGCGTTGGGCAGGACTACACCTCGTTACAACAACACCATGGATCCCGCCCATAGAGACAACCACCCGGAGCTGGCATGGCGTAGCCCAGGGTTATTTTTTATAAGCGCGGCCGAAGGCCGTCTACTCAGAAAGGTGTTCTGCACATAAATACCATGGATCCCGCCCATAGAGTCAACCACCCGGAGTTGGTATGGCGTAGCCCAGGGTTTTTTTTTATAAGCTCGGCCGAACGCCGCCTAAAAGAATATTAAGTATTTGATCATTTTTGAACGAAATTTGCTTTTTTGTTCGTTTTTGGTACATAGTGTGTCAAAGGGTTAATAAAGTATACATTGAATGAAAGGTATTTCGAAGAAAAAATTTAGGAACAAACAATTTAAAAAATCCATTCACTAGTTTGCAAGATATTTTGAAATGAAAAAAAAAAATTTGACCTTTGACCTTGAATATCTTTTTAACCCTTCGAGTGCACCAAAAAAGAAAAGTACCGTTAAATTCAGCGTAAAACCCTCTTTCAAGCCCAATTTTTTTTTTTGACAAATGTATGTATTCTGCACTTGTTTCCGTGTTTTAGTTGTTGTTGCGGTACCATTTTAGAAGCCGGTTCAATGGTTAGGGGTGGTCCAAAATTATCGATGTTTGTATCAAAAGACGCGTCTTGACTCCAGGATCAATATTCCGAAAGCGGAAAATAAAAATTTTATTTCTGTGAAGAGATATTTACATTCAAAGTTGCAAGTTTTCATGTGGTTGTTGTAATGCCCCTAAAATTATGCCATAAAATGCGTACCGTGGCACGTTGCCACGGTTCAGGCAACCACCCGGACTTGGGATGGCGTAGCTCAGGGTTATTTTTTATAAGCGGAAAGGTGTTCTGCACATAAAAAGTATGGATTACACCCCCGGTTTTGGACCGATTTTTGGTAATTTTTTGGTTTTTTGCCAATAACTTTTCACAGATATTATATATTTTTAATTTCCGCTTTCGGATTATTGATCCTGGAGTCAAGACGCGTCTTTTGATACCAACATCGATAAATTTGGACCACCCTTAACCATTGAACTGTCACTTTCAATGTAACCCTGTTTAGTATGTTTTGTCCCATTCCGAAACTATCATCCTCCCTCCTTGCAGCAGGGCTGCCAGATATTCTATTGTTACGGGCGGGCGTTGAGCCGAACCCCGGACCAAAAGAATGGATATGCAGTGTCTGTTGCAAAAAGATATATATTAAACGGTTGCATTCTGTGCAATGCTTCTCGTGTAAGAGATGGCTCCATAAAGCAGCACTTCTGCTATACCCGCCACACAAACTCCAGACTGTTGCTCGTGTCTTATGGCGTCAACATCACGCGCAGCAGCTCAACACTCTCCCTCCCACAGGAGCAGTTTAGACATGAGCAACTCCGAGCACCAGTCTCTCTCTGTTTCTATGTCATACCCCCCCTCTCGTTTAATTTCTCACGTGAGTCAGGATCAACATCTTCTCGCACCTGTCTCTACGTGTACTGTTTGTCGGCAAAGATTATACACGCTCGCGTCATCGGTCAAATGCAATAACTGCTTAGGCCAATGCTACGTACATCTATGCTCTGGGCTCGCTAACAGGAACCTCTGGACGGATGCGTTCATCGCACCATGCTGTAACACACCTCAACCTACGACGCCAGCCAACCCGGTTACACCGGGTCCACAGCTAACTAGGCTGAGGCACAGCCTTGGTCTTAGCCTACCAACACCTGGGCGAACACATCCGTCTCTCACGCCTATGGTTAACTCGACATCGACCCCACCGGCGCACTTCCAAATCTTACAGCACAACTGTAACGGATTAACTGGTAAGATCGCAGAGATAACTAATTTGATGACGCAATATGACATAAAACTTGCCGCAGTCCAAGAAACCAAGCTCAGTTCTAGGTCGGACCTCATTACCTATGGCGGATATAACATCCACCGGAAAGACCGTCATAGAGTAACAGGAGGTCTGGGAGGTGGTCTAGCGTTCATAACGCACAACTCTGTACAGTATCATCTATTTGATACCGACATCGAAGGAACGGATGATATCTTAGAAAGCCAAGGTATTACTATCCGTACAGGAGATGTCGATCTGCAAATCATTAATATCTACATACCCCCTGTCTCAAGTTGCCCCACCGGCTATCACCCCGACATTAGCTTGCTATTACGAGGAGATAACCGCGTGATCCTGGGCGACTTCAATGCGCACCCGACATGTGGCACTCAAACTTGCCAGCGGACAATAGGGGGCATGTACTTGCAGAACAAATAGATGATACGGCTTTCTGTACATTGAACGGAGACGCCCCAACGAGAGTATCGGGTAACTGCTATAGTTCGCCAGATATTTCTATCGTAAGTGCAGGACTATTGAACAACACCAATTGGCGACCCATACTCACGTTGGCGTCTGACCATCTCCCAATAGTCATTACCATCGAACGACCGACGGACTTTATTACACCTGAGCATGGTACATATATTAACTTTACCAAGGCGGACTGGGACAGTTTTCAGACATATACGGACGAATCCTTGGCTGCTCTATCCATTCCTACGAACGTACGCAAAGGCGAACGAGACTTCCGCAACATCATTGACTTGGCCTCTAAACGCTTCATTCCTGCGGGTCGAATATCTCAAATAAGACCAAATTTCCCCGCGGAGGCAGCGGCCATGGCTAGAGAAAGAGATGAAGTGCGAAGTCTCAATCCCGCAGACCCCCGTATAAAGGATCTCAACGCGGAAATTCGTAGGTTGGTCGATAAACATAAACTAGCCAAATGGAAACAACACCTAGAGCAATGCAACCTCTCTGATGGTGTTGGCAAATTATGGACTACGGTCAAAGCTCTATTTAATCCAACGCAACACAAGGATAAAGTAGATATTACTTTCGGTGATAGGGTGAAGAAGGACCCTAGGGGATGTGCGAACTCCTTCTGTAGACAATTTGTACTACATTCCCCGCCCGATAGAGCTAAACGTAGAACCATGCGACAGGCGCGGAAATATAAAAACCAAAATACGCCCATGTTGTTGTAACGATGTGTAGTCCTGCCCAACGCGTATTTTTCCTTAACCTAATTGTCATCAATATCTTCTAACGGGAGTCCAAGGAAACTAGCAGTTTCAATAGGATTGGACCAAAGAGAGCTGGGTGTTAGAAGAGTGGGCTCAAATGAGCAAGAAAATAAGTGATTGGTATTGTGGGGGGACGAGCCGCATGCCGGACATACATTCGGCACATCAGGGTTCAGTCTAGATATGTAGGAGTTTAACCTACTACAATATCCAGAGCGTAATTGAGCCAGAGTGACCCTTGTCTCTCGAGGAAGATGACGCTCCTCTTCAGAAATGCCAGGTGTTGCGGCATGTAAGACATTGTTTAGCGGACAGAGCGCAGAGTAATGGCCAACAGACGTTGTATGGATATGCCCCAAGGCCTGTTTGTGCACCTGTAGATCAAACGGCGTTGTTATATAGTGACGGATCTCATGTTGTTGTTGTTGTTGTTAACAATGCATTGCCCTGTCTAGAGTGTATGATCATTCCGAAGATCTTCATCAAGCTCTTCTAAGGGGAGTCCAAGGAAACGTGCAGTTTCAACAGGGTTTGTCCAGAGGGACAGAGGGGTTAGAAGAGTAGGTTCAAATGAACAATTGAAGAGATGTAGAGTATCATGGGGGGTCCTACCACATGCAGGGCATGTGTTTGAGATTGTGTCATTAAGTCTGGACAAGTAGGAGTTTAACCTTACACTATATCCAGACCTAAGCTGTGCCAGGGTAACTCTTGTCTCCCTTGGTAAGGTGCGTTCTTCTTCAGCAATATCCGGTGGAGGACTGTTCAGAACGGGGTTCACAGGTAGAGATCCGACAAAAGTATCTACCGACTCGGTGTGGATGTCGGTTAGAGCCCGCTTATGATTCTGCAGATCAAACGGCAAGGTAATATGATGCCGGATCTCATCATAATGTTTACGGAGATGTTTCCTTATGTCTCTCGGGGGCGGATCTATGTCCAAAAGATGACGGTTTGGATGTGCTGGCTTGTGGCAGTTCAGAAGGAATTGCTTGCTCAGCATTTCCGCATGCTCTTTTACATTGAGCAGTTTTGCCTCCTGATGGAGGTGAGACTCGGAAGACATGAGGAGACATCCCGTAGCAGTTCTGATGGCAGTATTTTGGCAGACTTGTAACTTCGTCCAGTTGGTGTTATGTACATTAGGCGACGATATGGGTGCAGCATAGTCAAAGACTGGTCGGCCAATGGCCTTATATGTAGTCAACAACGTTTCTTTGTCTTTTCCCCAAGTACTGCCGGCAAGTGACTTGAGGATCTTGTTGCGACCACGTAGCTTTGAGACCATTGCAGACACATGACCAGCAAATGAGAAAGTATTATCCAATGTCATCCCTAATAACTTTGGGTGGCTGACAGTTGGTAGCTTAGTGCCGTCAACGAAAATGTCTAATTCATTTCTCACCTGGTGCGTCCACGTCGTAAAAAGCGTCGCCGTTGATTTAGTCGGAGATATCGTCAGATCTCGCTCTGTGAAAAACCTGGAAAGGTCGCAGAGGTAACCGTTGATTTTATTACAGAGTTCATCAGTATAGGGGCCCTTCCCCGTCGCCATTATTGTACAGTCGTCAGCATAAGAAACGACGGAGACACCCTCTGGTGGTGGGGGCATCTTCGATAGATAGAAATTAAACA
>CAXKVI010000005.1:30299410-30423405 GCA_964058755.1 Campiglossa producta | reverse complement strand
AAACCTCAAAAGTGGGGGGTGCAGCTTGACGTCAAGCTACACCCCCCCCACAGAAACAATGGGATTTAAGGTAAAATTTGTATGTTGGAATTATGTGCTATTTATGTGCTCCAGGATTAGCTGTTCGGGGTGCCGAAAAACAGAGGCTGTGGGCAAAGGGGGAGGCGGTCAAAATCCCCCATCACTGGATTTCCAATTGGATAGACCAGGAATTATGTGCTATTTATGGGCTAATTTGTTCCCCAAAAAAAAAAATTTTTTTGCTCAATTTTTAAGTACTTTTTTTAAAACCTCAAAAGTGGGGGTGCAGCTTGACGTCAAGCTCAAAAATTTTTTTTTTGGGAAACAAATTAGCACATAAATAGCACATAATTCCCACATATAAATTTTACCTTAAATCCCATTGTTTCTTTGGGGGGGGGGGGGGGGGGGGGGGGGTGTAGCTTGACGTCAAGCTGCACCCCCCACTTTTGAGGTTTTAAAAAAAGTACTTAAAAATTGAGCACAAACATTTTTTTTTTTGGGAACAAATTATCACATAAATAGCACATAATTCCAACATACAAATTTTACCTTAAATCCCATTGTTTTCTGTGGGGGGGGGGGGGGGGGTGTAGCTTGACGTCAAGCTGCACCCCCCACTTTTGAGGTTTTAAAAAAAGTACTTAAAAATTGAGCACAAAAATTTTTTTTTTGGGAACAAATTAGCACATAAATAGCACATAATTCCCACATATAAATTTTACCTTAAATCCCATTGTTTCTGTGGGGGGGGGGGGGGGGGTGGTGTAGCTTGACGTCAAGCTGCACCCCCCACTTTTGAGGTTTTAAAAAAAGTACTTAAAAATTGAGCACAAAAATTTTTTTTTTGGGAACAAATTAGCACATAAATAGCACATAATTCCTGGTCTATCCAATTGGAAATCTGGCAATGGGGGGTTTTGACCCCTACCCCCTTTGCCCACAGCCTCTGTTTTTCGGCACCCCGAACAGCCTATCCTGGAGCACATAAATAGCACATAATTCCCACATACAAATTTTACCTTAAATCCCATCGCTTCTGTGGGGGGTGGGGGTGTAGCTTGACGTTTACTTGAAATACCCAATTTTAAAGCTAAAAAAAAAACACTTAAAAATTGAGCAACACAAAAAATCTTTTTGGAAATGTTGAGCACATAAATAGCACATAATTCCTGGCCTATCCAATTGGAAATCCAGTGATGGGGGATTTTGACCCCCTCCCCCTTTGCCCACAGCCTCTGTTTTTCGGCACCACGAACAGCCTATCCTGGAGCACATAAATAGCACATAATTCCCACATACAAATTTTACCTTAAATCCCATCGCTTCTGTGGGGGGGGTGTAGCTTGACGTCAAGCTGCACCCCCCACTTTTGAGGTTTTAAAAAAAGTACTTAAAAATTGAGCACAAAATTTTTTTTTTTGGGAACAAATTAGCACATAAATAGCACATAATTCCTAGCTTTTCAAATTTGAAATCCGTCGTGGGGGGGGTGCAGCTTGACGGACCTAATAAATGATGATGATGATGAATGAATTATTTAGTTTTAGTGATGATACATGTATAGTAATAATCGATAATAACAAACGATCGATGCAGTCGATACTTGTGAGCATAACTTATAGGCTACGCTCCCACTGCAACCGAGTTTTTCATCTGACATCATCAGAGAAATTCGAGCGCGTTCTATTTTATCGGGTGAAATCGGATGAAATCGCGGAGCTCACTTAAAACACGTGTGTGTGGATGTTTGATTGCTGCCGGACGGCCGAAGTCGGTTGCAGTGTGAGGCTAGCCATACCCAGGTTACACTTAAGACTTATACTTAGGTTTAGAGATTACAGCTTGGCCGACCTGGCATTTAATCGATCAAGAATTTAAGTTTTTATTTAATAATAATTATTGTTGTAAGCTATTTACTATTCCTGTTTAGATTCAGTATGGCAGCCCCAGCACTTAAAGATCTTCCTAAAGTAGCCGAAAACTTGAAAAGTCAACTTGAAGGGTTTAATACTGAAAAATTAAAGAATGCTAACACACATGAAAAAATCGTACTCCCCACTGCTGAAGGTATTTATTTATAACTATGCAATTCCAAGCAGCGTCATAAATCTTTTTAGAACCATAAAACAAATGTGTTCTTTTTGACGCTGCTTTGAAGTACCTAAACTATGAACGTCCTGAACTCTAATTACACTGGCTGTTCCTTTTTTGTTAGATGTGGCGGCCGAAAGGACACAGCAGTCCTTAATATCTGGGATAGCAGCGTTTGATACATCTAATTTGAAGCATACTGAAACTAATGAAAAGAATCCTTTGCCCGACAAAGAAGGTAAGGTCATGTTGCATGTAGCTAACAATATCGCTGATGCAATTTAAATTATATATTTTCGGGGAAACGAAAATAAAGTGGTCTTTTTAAAAAAGTTAGATTTTACCATAATAGAGATAGCACCTGGAGAATTACGTCAATTTGGAATGTATGACGGTAAACTACAATTCTTAGATAACAATCTTGTATGTAGTATATAATTGCTGCGCCTGCGAAAACAGATATACATTTTTTCCCAAAATTTTTTTTAATATCTCTTCGAGTTTCAAAGTTATCGAAAAAAGCTCTCTGTTTCTAGTACTAAAAACGGTTATACCCCCATGTGGTATTTTTTTTATCGTAGATGCAACTGATGAGTGTGCTTTGATTTTTTATTATCAAGTACCTCATAAAACAACGGCCGCCGTGGTGTAGCGGTTAAGTGCTCGGCCTACTAAGCCAAGTCGTGCCATATCAATGCCCGACAAAAACCAACATCAAAAATTATTTAGAAAAAGGATTTTTCTAAACGAGGTCGCCCTTCGGCAGTAGTTTGGCAAACTCTCCGGGTGTATTTCTGCCATGAGAAGCTTCTCAGTAAAAACTCTTTTGCTTTGCAAGTGCCGTTCGGAGCAATTCTGCCAGAACCCGATCTTACAAAGTCCCGCAAATCTATATCAAAAATCCCTTTTTGTTTTTTTTTTTTTGTGTTCGCGGGAGGAGGAACTAGATGCTCTAGCAGCGGGACTCTCCTTTCTTATCTTGAGGTATACCGCACTAAAACTTCACCTCCCACGGCCCGCGCATTGTTCCTTATGCGCGACCGCGGTTAGCATTACTTCAAGTGAGCCCTGTCGCTACTTCACGCTATTTGGCTAGGCAAACGTCTTCCCGTTTCGCAAGGAGGACGTTCCTCGCGTATCGCCTGATTATATCCCATCTGGCATTTTCGGAGGACATATTTCGAATGACACTGCCCGGGGAAAGCTCGCCAATTGTCTCTTCTCCACACGCCTTCTTTCTTGAGCGAATTGTTCGCATTCGAAAAAGGTGTGGAGTACGTCGTCTATGGCTCCACAGTAGGTGCAGTTCGGGGTTTGAACCTTGCCCATTCTGTGGAGGTACTCTCGGAAATAACCGTGCCCGGTTAAGAATTGGGTCAGGTAAAAGTCGATTTCTCCTTGCGGCCGATTCAGCCATGGTTCCAGTTTGGGGATTAATACCCTGGTCCACCTTCCAGCAGCACTGCTGCTCCAATGCAGGTGCCACCGCGGGATCGATTCACCTCGCGCCTGCGTTGCAGCAACGTCTCTACGTACCTCTGCACGAGTGCCATACATAATTTTTCTTTTCTCAGCGAGGAGATATATCGGTATGGTCCCCGTAATGACCAGAACAGCATCTGCGGATATCGTGCAGTATGCTGAGGTGATTCTCAGGGCCCCTCTGCGTTGAACCGCGGTGATAGCGGCCTGGTACTTCCGAAATTTCATTGCATCTGCCCAGACTTCTCCACCGCAGAACAGTATAGGATCTGAGGCGGACGCCAGCAGCTTTCTTATGCGTGGCTTTGGTCCACCTGTGTTTGCCATTAGCCGACTCAGACTTGCGATGGTTTTCACAGCCTTCTCGCAGGAGCTTCTTAAATGCTCCGAGAAGGTCAGCTTGTTGTCCAATTTCACCCCTAAATATTTTCTAGAGCGACGCGTTTCTATCTGTTGATCCCCAACAGTCATGTTAATGATTGTGGGAATCCTTCTTTTCGCTAGGATCGCGATCTCTGTCTTGGCTGTAGCCAGTTGGAGGCCGTGATCATTCATCCACTTGTCTACACTACGCATCACTTGGTTTAGTTTAAGCTGTGCCAAGTCACAGCTTCGTGCTGTTATAACAGCAGCGACGTCGTCTGCAAAAGAAACGAAAAAGTGCTTTCTGGCATCTGCATTCGAAGAAGACTGTCATAAGTAGCATTCCAAAAGTCAGGGCACCGACCCTTGTGCTGCCTGTTAGCTTCACCTTTCTTTGGCCTTGCGTCGTTTCATTAAAAAAGTAATTTTTGGACCCGTTTTCAGCATATTTTTCTATTTTTGTACAGTGTGCATTGAATGCATTAAAAAAATATTGTCAAACGGCGTCATTGAATTGGATAAATTAACGAACTCTTTTACACACCAAAATCGAAGCGGAAGTTTGACAGTTCATTTACACGCTTGATAAATTTATACATTTACACGCTTTATAAGGTGTTTATAAAGGTTGACGAATCCGCTTAATATAATATTTATTTAAACAATTTTAAGCAGTTCATCTGTTGCCATAATTTAACACAGAAACGGGTAAATGGTGATTCAAATATAAGAAAATTTGCCAACCCTTAGGGGTCGCTATTTTTCCGCCCTTTCCCAAGTGGTACCAGTTTATTCTACTGCTAGTAAAGAAGGAGAGTGGAAGAGACACAACATCATGACTAAATAATTTTTTTGTAGTCATTCAAATGTAGTTTTGATATTTGTAGCAGTGTCATTGGAGTTGCGTTGAAGTTAAAATGGCAAAAATGTACCAAATTTGGAAGTTGCGTACCAACGTACCCGGAGAAAAAATTCGTACCATAAATGGTACATTTCGGCCTAAACGGCAACCGTGATCGGGATCTTGAAAGAGTGTTCTAACATTTCTGGACAACTATTAGCAGTTATTCTGATTGCCTCCGCCTACATGTTCCCCTTCTCTAGTAGGTTGCGTGAGGAATAGCATTTCGTCGGTCGTCTGTTGTATTAAGAAACAAACAAGAAGTACCACAGGGTGGTGTCCTTTCCCCGTTATTGTTTAACTTCTATATTTCGAAGCTTCCTCTTCCACCAGAAGAAGTCCCCCCCTGCGGGTTAGGGGTTTAGAATATGCCCGAGGTAGGCATACCGGTCGTAAGAGGCGACTAATATGCACATAGGTAATGACGTGCTACTCGATGGTTGATCTACGGATATGATTCCTCTCACCTCTCATTACCCATCTTCTTCTTCCTCACGGATGGAGGGATGACATGACCTAGAAGGTTCCACTGGTCATACCAAATCGCTACCACGACAGTCGGGCAGTACCGCAAGGGAGTACCGCAGCGTACCGGGGTCATATCCGGCCAAGGACTGTCAACATCGGTATCACTCCCCAAAACCTTCGGGGAGTGTTTTGCTGTTAACAACAACAACAACAACAACAACCAGAAGAAGTTACGATTGTTTCTTACGCAGACGATTGCACGATATTGGCAACTGGTACTTCCGTTGATGAGCTGTGCTCTAAAATAAATGGCTATCTCCCCTCTCTAGTCGAGTTCTTCACCGCCCGAAGCTTGACATTGTCGCCGACGTGGACAGCGCAGGTTGGCATGGAATTAGATATTTATGTAGGTGATCATAAAATACCTACTGTCGCTCACCCAAAAATCTTAGGAGTGACTTTCGACACCATGCACACTTTCGCTGCCCATTCAGCTGCAATTGTCTCAAAATTACAGAGCCGCAACAAAATCCTCAAGTCACTAGCCGGCAGTACTTGGGGTAAAGACAAAGAAACGTTATTTGTAACGTACAAGGCAATTGGTCGGCCGATCCTGAACTATGCGTCACCGATATGGTCGCCGGGGCTTGCAGACGTTCACTGGAATCAGCTTCAGGCCTGTCAAAACACCGCGCTCAGAACCGCCACGGGGTGCGTCCTTAAGTCACCTATATCTCATATACACAATGAGGTGGAAATGCTTCCAGTTAGGGAGCATAATTAAATGCTAAACAAGCAGTACCTACTGAATTGCTGTAAACCACAGCATTCCAATAGACAACTGCTTGAACTCATTCCGCCTCCTAGGACCATAAGGTCCAATTTACGTAAACATTTTGATGAGATCCGACACTATATAACAACGCCGTTTGATCTACAGGCGCATAAACAGGCCTTGGGGCATATCCATACAACGTCTGTTGGCCATTACTCTGCGCTCTGTCCGCTAAACAATGTCTTACATGCCGCAACACCAGGCATTTCTGAAGTGGAGCGTCATCTTCCTCGAGAGACAAGGGTCACTCTGGCTCAATTACGCTCTGGATATTGTAGCAGGTTAAACTCCTACATATCTAGACTGAACCCTGATGTGCCGAATGTATGTCCGGCATGCGGCTCGTCCCCCCACAATACCAATCACTTATTTTCATGCTCTTCTGAGCCCACTCTTCTAACACCCATCTCTCTTTGGTCCAACCCTATTGAAACTGCTAGTTTCCTTGAACTCCCGTTAGAAGATATTGATGACAATTTAGGTTAAGGAAAAATACGCGTTGGGCAGGACTACACCTCGTTACAACAACAACAACAGCAATAACAATAGCATTTCCACGATTTTCTTCATGCGATCTTCGTCCATCATCTGTTTCTTCATAACTATTTTGTACCCTTGTCCCCAGGGATTGTTGTTGTTGTAGCGAGGTGTAGCCCTGCCTAAATGTCAGACAGGGTCACCTCGAGTGTATTGCTCTTGGCCGGGTCGATATAAGAAAACGGTCCGGGTCGTTTCGGCACGATGGGTACAGCACAAGTACTGGTACCGTTCTCGTAGAACCGGCAATACAAGAAACTAGCCATGTAGGCCATTTAGCGTTACCCAGGGTGCACCAACTGGGAGGCGACCTACTCTTACACCCCAGGGATCTTGATCGACTTCTTTACAGAGCGTTTTCCAGCATTTCAGCTTGCTTAGTTTTATGGCGGCGCCGAAGGCTTTTTCGCCCCCTTGTATTCTCCGCTATTTCAAGAGCCCCGGATCTACCACGTGTGCGCGTACCCAGTCTTCGCCTCCTGTGACATGTTTTTCGCAGCTCCGCGATCTCACTATTCCACCAATATACCTATGCGTGGCATAGAGACGTTGCAGGCGGGGAGCATGCATTGCATGGTCTCTTCGACCGTTGCATGTGGCGAGCCGGTGCCATCGGTTATCCGTCTGGCATTCTCCAGCACTGTTGCGGAGAACCTGGTGGCGTCAACTTTAGATGCATCCCATCTACGATTTTTGTGAGACGCGTTCGCTGCCAGCCAGGATGGTTGTGTTGGAAGGTGATGTAGTTGTGGTCGCTGTCAGTAAGGTCCTCCATCACTCTCCACCCAACCACACTTGGAAAGAGCCTTTTGTCGGGAATCGAGTACCCAAAGCCGGGGCGGCTGTATGTCGGGGTCGTGCCCGTATTCAGTACGACTATACCGAGTCGGTCTGCCATTTCTAGAATTAGCTTTCCCCTGGTATTAGTTTGGGGCATTCCTAACGTGACCATACGTCCGCATTTGGGTGAGACAGTCCCGATTTGAAGCTGTCTGCCCCACTGAGAGACTGTAAGTGTCCCGCTTTCGCAAAAACTAGAAAATAAATCTTCCAGTTTTTGTAGAAACGTCTCATAACGACAACCCTGTAACAACAGCTGATTATGTCAACTTTGCCAATATTAGTTGCGTTCGTTGTACACAAATAGGGTTGCCAGACGTCCTTCTTTCGGAAGGACATGTCCTTCATTTTATTGCAATGTCCTCCCCTGTCCTTCCAAAAGAAAAAGTGTAGAAATGACCTTTTTAAGCTTTGTCCTTTTTTCCGTTTTTTTTGCTAGGGACTTAAGATAAGTATCTAGTAATATAGCTTTGTGAATTTAGAATATCTCCGTTATTACTGCTAGTAACTTCTTAAAATTTGTAGTCAGGGTGTATTTTAATATATCACAGTTAAATATGTGAAAAACTCATTTTCGAAAAATGTGTCAATTAGGGCCTTTGCGAATTAAGGTAACGAAATGTATGTTCGCTTTTTGTTAATTCAAAAGAATAAATTGTTTACAATAAAAAACCGTCCTTCTTTTTTTTCTATCGAAATAGAAATATCCTTTTTTTAAAAGAACCGATATGCCGTCTTCGAAAGATTTGGATATAGCTGCTGCAGAGGGTGCCTGGACATACCACACTGTGCAAGAAAACCATATACTGTGCAAGAAAACCTCTATAAGTCACTCATCGTTCCCGTCCTGCTATATGGTGCAGAAGCATGGACACTGACAGCTTCTGACGAGGCGGCTTTGGGAGTATTCGAGAGAAAAATTTATGGACCCCTAAAAGTTGTCGACGGCGAGTACCGAAGAAGATATAATGATGAGCTGTATGAGCTTTACGCAGACGTCGACATAGTTCAGCGAATTAAAACCAGCGGCTTCGCTGGCTATGTCACGTGGTGCGAATGAACGAAGGCGTTCCGGCCCAGAAAGTATTCTTATCGGCACCCGCCGGTGAAAGTAGAGTAAGAGGGAGGCCACCTCTCCGATGGCAGGACCAAGTGGAGGCAGATCTGAGAACACGCGGTGTCTCCAATTGGCGCCAGTTGGCTCAACAAAGAGACGACGTAATATATTGTTCCAGCGCGATTAAGTTTTGCAGCTTGTATTATTTTCCCCAACATCAAATTAAAGAAATCGCACGATAGGTGGTCGCCCTGACTGAAACCCCGTTTAGTTTTGAACGGCTCGGCTAGGTCCTTCCCGACTCTGAAAGAGCTGATGGTGTTGCTCAGCGTCATTTTGCATAGCTGTATAAGTTTTGCGGGGAAAACAAAATCAGACATAGTGGATTATATGCTTTCGAAGGCGGCCTTAAAATCAACAAAGAGATGGTGTGTGTCAATCCTTTTCTCATTTGGCGTACATATTGTAAAAATGGTGCTACAAAAATTCAGAATTGCTGTTTTTCAGAAAACTTTATTCAGAAAACATTTTTTTGAAACAAAAAATTCCGAATTAAAAGTTCATACACAAAATTTCAGAAACAGAATTTCAGAAACAAAAAATTCAGAAATCCCTTTTCAAAAACAAAAAAGCAATATAACAAGTACAAAATTTCCAAAAACACATTTATGCAGTTCTCACCTTTTTATCTTTCGGAATTGTATATGAACATATGTATATAATTTATGGTTTAAAATGTCAAAACTAATCAGAGGGTGACAAAGCATTATAAGTAAACAATCGCGACGGTCTTATATTGAGAGAATATGCAACAACAATTACAATCGAATAATTATGTAACTTTGAGTTGTTGTTGTTGTTAACAGCAAAACACTCCCCGAAGGTTTTGAGGAGTGATGCCGAAGTTGACAGTCCTTGGCCGGATATGACCCCGGTACGCTGCGGTACTCCCTTGCGGTACTGCCCGACTGTCGTGGCAACGATTTGGTATGACCAGTGGAACCTTCTAGGTCATGTCATCCCTCCATCCGTGAGGAAGAAGAAGATGGGTAATGAGAGGTGAGAGGAATCATATCCGTAGATCAACCATCGAGTAGCACGTCATTACCTATGTGCATATTAGTCGCCTCTTACGACCGGTATGCCTACCTCGGGCATATTCTAAACCCCTAACCCGCAGGGCACATGCGTCTTTGAGTAGGTATGTATGTTTGTCTGCAAGTTTCTACTGATTCCTGTTCGACGAAAAATTAGCAGAAATGAGATTTTGACAGCTTTTTACAAGACTCTTCTGCTGACAGTTATTTGCTGGATTTTTCAAGAAACATACCTAGTTTGAAACCTAAAAACTAGTCTGCACAGAAGGGTGTACTACGCAGAAGGACTTGGCATGGTGTAGACCAATTTTGCACATACGCGGTTTCGCACCGGTTTGATTGGGCCAAGGATGTTATATAGTATTTCAACTGAAAGCTTAAATTATTTCCTATGTATTTGAATGTTTCCGGTCAATTGTGTGATAATTATAAATTTTGGACTTAGGCTCTTTTGACCATTAGTTTTGAAGTGCAAATAAAAGATTTTATTCCACTTTTCCAACCCAACGTTTAGCTAGACTTCCTAGCTTCATCAGTGGTGATACAATATGCTATCTTAGAACCTAAAACTTAAAAGAATAGTACCATCATTATTTGGTATCATCGTCATACTCCTATGTTACTAAATTGTCTTTACATATAGTTAATACAGCAATTAAATTAAAAAAAATTTAGTTTCTTAAATTTTGGAGATATTTTTAAGAAAATTGGATTATTTTAGGAAATTTTACCTATCCAACGACGCACACTGGGGCCACTTATATATATGGGGACGCTCAAAATTCTGGAATCAACTTTTTTATATCAGAATCGCTTTATCTGCACAAAAGCAGTTAATCAATAGCATCTTAACCCATTGGCGGCCATGGGTTAACCCGTTGATGACCTATGTTTTTTATTTTAGTTTCGAATTTAATTTTCTTGAATCAGAATCGGTATATCGATACTAAAATAGTAAATCCCAAGAATTTTAACCTTTTAACGACCACGCATTAACCTATTTTTGACCCAAATTTTTTTCACTTAATTCCTAAATCAAAATATTCACATCATATTTGTAGTATCTACACTAAAACGAGTCACTTTTGGAATCTTAACCCATTAACGGTCATGAATTAACCCTTTGGTGACCAATTGTTTTTTTAAGATCTATAACCAAATTATTTAAATCACCATTTGTATGTCTGTACAAAAATAGCCATTCACGGCCATACTGCAACACATTGATAACTTTTTTAAACCTGAAATCAATTTGTTTGCATCAGAATCGCCATAACTAATAAAAAACTACGTTTTAACTCGTTAGTGAAATTTTTTCTCTTTATTCTGAAATCTTTACTAAGAACTAAGTTAACAGTGATAAAACGTAGTAAATAGCTATAACTAGAGGGTGTCTGAGTTAAGAAAAGGAAATATGCAGTGCAGGTACATATGTACGTATACAAAAATGGTTTTACTAAACATTAATTATTTAAAACATCTAGTTCCAAAAAGCAGAATAATAAAATTTTATATCCTTCTCTTACACCAGCTATTTCAAATACACATTAAAATTTCTCACTTTGAAAAAAATTATTTTTTGGAAAATTTGCCATGTTTGCGTATGGATAACTCCCAACTGAAAAAGGATAGAAAGCTGAAAATTGGGTCAGAAGTGTAGAATTTTATAGGGAACAATACCGGGTTTTTATTTTTTTGAAAAACTCATTATTTCAAAACTGAATTCTGAGCACGCTCGGCCCCAGTGTGCGACGCCAAAATTTTTGAAATCGTTTCAGTATTATAAGCTTTTATTTAGTTTCACCTGACGGCTGTCTGTTATCAAATCTTGCAAGCTAAATTTGATACACTTCCTGGTGTCCGATTGATTTGAAATTCTGCACCCATGTATAACCCTGATGACAATGCAATATTATAAAAAAAAATTTCGATAGGTGGCGCGTTGGTCGCTATATTTTCAAAATTCGCATTTATGGTCAGATTTAGCTGAAATTCGTAACATGTATTACTAAAATGAAAAGAAATATATTTGTAAAAAAAAATTCCGCTAGGTGGGGCTGAGATAGCGGTAATAAAAACTCAAAATCGTAATTATGGACCGATTTGGCTGATATTTTACGTGTGTGTTACTTAATTAATTTCTAAATGTTAAAAAAAAAATTGGACCCGCTAGGTGGCGCGTGAGTCGCTTTATTTGAGAATTACGAAGGTCTGTTTTCAATGTCTATTAATTCGTTTTTCAACGAACTTCCCGTTGAGGTAGGATCTTGAAATTTTCATCATCGTTTAGTTTTATACCCCAATGCACTATAATAAAAAAATAATTCCGGTAGGTGGCGCATGGGTAGAGATATTTGAAAAATTTAATTTACAGAGATTTTGCTTTCGATTTTGAACTAACTCCCCGTTGAGCTGGGGTTTTGAAATTTTCACCATCGATCAGGTTTTACTGACAATGCATTATACAAAAAAATCTAAAATATTGCTTTATTTGCAAAAGTCCAATCATCACCCAAGTTTAGTCGTTTTTCCCTATTGCCATAGAAAGAAGATTGGAATTCGCCGCGTGGTGTATTCCAAAAGTACCTTTACTTACCACGCGGCGAATTCCTTTACTCTTATGAGCATTGTCTATTGATATGCAGATGGCGCTGAAGAATGCAACAATCGGCTAATTCCTTCACTCTTTTGAGCAATTATGCATAAAAAGTTGGCTCTGCTGATTTTGAATTATTAAATTGAAGAAAAAAGGAAACAGCTAATTATTATTGAAACGCAGTTCTAATTAATTATAAGCTTTTATTTAGTTTCACCTGACGGCTGTCTGTAATAAAATCTTGCAAGCTAAATTTGATACACTTCCCGGTGTCCGATTGATCTGAAATTCTGCACCCTTGTATAACCCCGATGACAATGCAATATTATAAAAAAAAATTTCGATAGGTGGCGCGTGGGTCGCTATATTTTCAAAATTCGCATTTATGGTCCGATTTAGCTGAAATTGTAACATGTATTACTACCATGAAAAGAAATATTTTTGTAAAAAAAAATTCCGCTACGTGGGGCTGAGATAGCGGTAATAAAAACTCAAAATCGTAATTATGGACCGATTTGGCTGATATTTTACGTGTGTGTTATTTAATTAATTTCTAAATGTTAAAAAAAAATTGGACCCGCTAGGAGGCTGTTGTGCCTCCCCAGGTGCACGTTGGTATTGCGCCGGCCTTCGGGTAAGCGCTGTTGTTGGGCTTACCCATTTAGGCTGCTTCTCGGAGGGCGCCGCCTCCACAATCCTCCTAGCCGCATCCTCAGTTTAAAATGAAGTTTAAAACGAAGACACAATTTAAACAAAATTTAATTTAATTTTTATTATAACCACTTTTTACAAACTCGCGGGATGTGTTTCGGTCGGCTGTCAGGTGTATATTGAGATGGCTGTCGGATGATGAAATAGTTATGGCCGAGCCGACAGCAGCACCATGGCAACGCGGCTATCGGCTATCGGTCTCTTTCATTTACATTCCACAGGCGCATGTCATCTGTCATGTGATGTCGTGTGGCACCCCTCTGGCAAAGTCTACAAACCTTTTACCAGCACAGGGTGCACTACGTGATCACATAACAGGTGGCATGGCCCTGTAGGAATGCAATGACTAATGATCAGCCCTTACATCATCCCTTTTGGGGAAAAGAAGAATTTAGCAAGGTGATCAGTCTTGCTAGATTCTTCTTGCCCATATGATTTAAAGTTGTTCGAATGAACGAATGCTATATATTAGGGTGTTCCTCCCTTTTTTTTTCGTTCGTTCGAAAAACTTTTGCTAATACTTAAAATGTAAGAACGCTTAACTCTTATATATTATAATTTATTGAAAATTAACGGATTAAAAAAAAATTAAATACTTTACAATATCTTTGTTTCTTTTGTTTGTACAATATTTAATTTCGATTTGTTTCCTTTTAGAATACATTTTTGGTTTTTGCATGTATATAACAAAAACTTACTTTGTTAACATTTGTTTTTTTTTGATTAAGTAAATAATGACAATTTTGTTCTTTGTATGAAAAATTTTTTTTTTGTTGTGAACTATGTACATATTTTGTAAAATTGTTTCCTTATGATGCCTTCTTGGCTATGTGATAGAAATGATTATTTGTAATTCGTTTTAACTATACAATAATTAATAATAGTACCTTCTTTCGAAAAATAATATTTTTTTTGTTTTGTTGTATTTTCAAAACATTTTTAATTTGAATTCATGGCTAATTAACAAAAACGCTTAACTTAATAAGTGTAAATTTAGAAATTTTGTTTCTCTTAGAAATTTTTTTACAAACGAAAAGATAAAATAAAAAGATATGCTAGTTTAATTTACAAAGCCTATTTTTATGTACAGTTTTTTCTTTGTCGTTTAATTCATCAAAAATAGTTACGTTAGGTTCATCAATTTTCTTTATAACAAATGGACCTTGATACATATTTTCGTGTTTGTGTCTTGGTTCCTTTTTTAAAAGAACTTTATCGCCTATCTTAATAACTAACGGTCGAGCCGTCTTATCATAAAAATGCTTAGTTTGTAGTTTGTTTTTATTTATTAGATTTTGTGCCATTTTATGGGTATTTTGCATTCGAAATTTAATTTCCTTAGCATAGTTTTCGACATTATAAATTGGATCAATTTTATCTTTTGTTAATTCATTTGGCAAAGTTGCCTTTTTTGCAAATACTAATTCGAAAGGTGAAAATTTATTGTCAAAAACTGTGCTTGTTGTAGTATTGTGTAAAAATGTAAAGTATTTTAAATAAGTATCCCAATCTGAATGGGTATCATTCAAATATGCACGTAAGTATTCATTAAAGACTCTATGATTACGTTCAATTGTACCAACGGTTTCGTGATGGTATGCAGTTGAAAAATCATGTTTTACATTCAACAGTTGGGTTATTTCAGCAATTAATTCATTTTTAATTTCTGTGCCCAAATCTGATTTTATGGAATTCATTACACCGTAAGTTAAGATAAAGCCTTCAAAAATTGCAGATGCAATTGTTTTTGCAGACTTATCTGGTATAGCTACTGTTACTAAATATTTTGTCATGTCACAAATCATGGTCAGTGCGAACTTATTACCATATTTGGACTCAGGTAGGGGTCGTATTGTATCGATTACTAATACATCAAAAGGTTTACAAGGTGTTGGAGTTATTACGAGATTTTCTTTTGTTTTTGGTTTCACCTTGTTCAAAAGACATTTATTACAACTTTTTACGTATTTTGCTATATCGCGAGTCATACCTTTCCAGTAAAATTTTGTTCTTAGTTTTGCGTAAAGTTTTTTGGAACCACAGTGTCCTCCTGAAATAGGGTCGTCGTGGTAAATTGTCATCAACTTAAGTTTTTTCACAGTTTCGACTGGATCAGTTAAAATAATCTCTAAAAATTTGAGTAATTTATTTCCGCGATCTTTTAAATTTATAATAGTATAATGATTGAAAAATATATCATTTTTAGGCCATTCTATTTGCTTAATTTTGCGTTTGCTGGCTTCTGAATCCAGCCTCGAAAGTAATTTCTCTAAAGACATTATTTCGTTAGCAACCTCAAAACTAAGTAACTCGAGTTTTTTATGTTTAATATGCGCAAAAATATGTAAATATGTAGTTTTTCTATTTTTATCGTAAATGATTTCCGATCTGATACGCGGTATTTTATTTGAGAAGTTAAATGAAAATTTATCGTAAACTTGTAAAGTTTGTTGTTTGTCTATAGTTGTGACGTTTTCCTTAAGTAAGTTTTTGTCGTTTAATCGGTTTGCCATCGCCCTAGTTTGTACTGCTAAAATTTGTTTGTTAGATTCTTTAATTTCATCGATTGTGATGCGTGAAAGTGCATCAGCGCCTACATTTGATTTACCTTTAATATAAACAATAGTGAAGTTATATTCCGCTAGTTCAAGCCTAATTCTCGAAAGTTTTGAAGAGGGGTCTTTCATATTGAATAGGTATACTAGCGGCCTATGATCGGATTTTACAATAAAGTTAGTACCATACACATATGGTCGAAATTGCTTTATTGCGAAGTAAATGGCTAAAAGTTCCAATTCGATGATTGGTTTTTTCTTTTCGGCATTATTAAATGCTTTAGAAGCGAAACAAATTGGTAAATCACTGCCCTCATGATCCTGACTTAAAATAGCACCGCATCCAGTTATTGAAGCGTCTACTGTAATAATAAATTGTTTAGTAAAATCTGGGTATTGTAGCAATTTTGGTGAAAGCAAAGCTGCTTTCATAGATAAAAATGATCTTTCGCATTCAACATCCCAAACAAATTCAACTATTTTTCTAATTAACCGATTTAAAGGCGCTGCCAGTGACGCAAAATTAGGTATAAAACGCCTGTAATAATTGGCAAATGCGACGAAACGTCGAACCGCATCCTTATCGGTCGGTTTTGTGTACTTTTTAATAGCGTTAATTTTTGAGTCATCTGGCAACAGACCCTTTGCTGTACATTTGTGACCTAGAAAAGTTACCTCTGGTCGTAAGAAATTGCATTTGTTAGGATTTAGTTTGAGATTGAAAGACCTACAAGTTTCGAAAACTTTTGAAAGATTTTTGATATGGTGTGCTTCACTACAACCAATGACGATAATATCGTCGACATATAAAAATGCAACATTGGGTGGTATACCCGAAAAAGCTATGGTCATCATTCGTGAGAATGAATTTGGTGCTACATTTAACCCGAATGGAAGGACTTTCCATCTAAATGCACCTCGATCAGTGCTGAAAGAAGTAATGTCGCGAGAGTCAGGATGCAAGGGAATTTGGTGAAATCCCGAAAAAAGATCTAATGTCGAAAAATACTTAGCTCTACCGAGATTATCTAAGATATCGTCAACTCTAGCAAGAGGAAATTTATCAGCAATGAGTTTTTTATTAACTCCGCGAAAATCTACGCACATACGGTAAGCTTTTTGACCATTAGTATCCTTTTTGGGGACCACAATCAAAGGACTATTGTAATTAGAATAGCTAGGCTCAATCAAATCATTATCTAACAACTTATTTACTTGGCGACTTATTTCCTCACGTTGGGAATATGGCAATCGATAGTTTTTAACATATACCGGGTCGTTGTCCGTCACTCTTAATGTTTGCTCGTAAAAATTGTTTAAAGTCATTTTGTCTGTGTCCAAAGCGAAAATGTCAGCATATTTTATGCAAACGTCGATTAATTTACTATGAGCATTTTGAGGAATTTGGTTTTTTAAAATTCAAATCAGTTTTTGCGTACGTTTTTCTTCCGTTTCTGTTTTGTTAATTGAATAAACGTTGTAATTTGAAAGTTTTTCTGTCCGAATACTATTTCTTTTAACATACTTTACATCATCTGTTGTGTTTATAACTTTAATTATTGGGTTATTGGAATTAACAATGCATCTCGCTGTGAAAACACCTTTTTCAATTTCTTGAGAATCCACGAAAAGTTGGTCGGGTGTTTTTCCTAAATCAAAAAGTCTAAATATTTCACATCTGGGTGGTATTACACAACTGTCGCTTTCTGTTCCGTGAAGGATTGGTACCGCGACTTTTTCATCACCTACCCAAAAGGAAATATTATTTTTTTCATAACTTATGGTGCATTTGTTAATTTTCAGAAAATCTTTACCCAAAATGCCATCGGATGGAATATTAAAGTCTTCATTTACTATGTGCAAAGTATGTTTAACAGAAAAGTTGGAAAAATTTAAATTTACGGTAATTTTACCTAAAGTTGAAACAGAATTAGAAGTGACACCGGTAATGTTAATAATATCGTTTGTATTAAAAGGAGTATTTCTGTTTATACTTGAGATTTTTACTAAGGAAATGTCTGCTTGTGTGTCTACTAAGAAAGAACAAAATTTTTGTGACTCGTTAAGTTGTAATTCAATGAAATCTGAGTAATTTAAATTTAAACAATAAATGGCTTTTGGTGAAGTAAAATTGCTTAATCGCTGTATTCGTCCTCCCCCAGTGTTCGCTCCTGAGGAGCACTCGCGTTTAAAGCGCGGACATTAGCATTTCTACCTCTACCATTTGATGCTCTAGAACTGTTACTTCTATTGTTACTATTGTTGTTACCAGAATTGCTATTGTTGTTGTTAGAATTATTATTTCTTCTGCTATTGTTGCCATATCTAAAATTGTTACCTCTGTTATTGTTATATCTACCTGCATTGCTATTAAAACGATTATAATTGTTATTGTACCGACTATTGAAATTGTTACCTCTAAATCCTCCACGAAAACTACTTGCCCTATACGACCGCGAGTGAAACGCTAGCACTTGACGCTCTTTAACCTCATTGTTGCGTTCGACTATCATTTTTGCAACTACGTCCTTTGAATCACTGAAGGTAGTTGACGCTAAAATCGATTTAACCAATTCTGAACGAGTGTTCAGTCTACAAACGTTAACTGTTTGTTCTACGGCAATTTCGTGCGCTTTTGTTTGGGTCATCCCTTCAATGATCAAAGAACGTTCTAATGAGTCGGACAATTCTTCAACACGTTTAGCAAATTCCGCATAGTTATTGTTTACCACATGTAAAGACGCGATTTTGCCCGCGACAACTTTTGAGTTGTCGGGTTTAATTCTATTTCTTAACGCGGCTTTAATTTGACTAACGGAATTAACCTCGGTTGGAATTGCTTCACGCGCTTTGCCCTCAAGTTTGGATTTCAAAAATGCTATAAAAGTTGTAGTTAAATTTTCATCAGTTAAATCTTCGATTAATGAAATTTTGTCAATAAATGATTCAAGTGCTAGCGGATCACCGCTATAGTTTTCTCTAATAATAGTAGCACACATGCTAATAAAAGACTTCTTTTGCTCAGGTGTCGCCATATTTTGATCGTTTAGATCTGAATTAATAGAAGAAAATGAAGCAATATTTTGATCGTTTAGATCTGGATTAATAGAAGAAATTGCAGTATTTTGATCGTTTAGATCCGTGTTAATAGAAGAAACTAAGGCGATTACACTGTTTAACTCGTTAAGATTTGAATTTAAATTAGAAGAAGTCGAAGCTTGATTTGCGGGAGGTGAATCTCCGAATCCTCTGAAGTCAGCAGAAAGTGATAATTTAGTTTTCTGTTTTTTCGCTGTTTTAACCGACGATGAACTTCCAGAGTCTGACTCAGAATCTGAAACTACTATTTCGGTATCTTTTGAACTTCCAGAGTCGGATTCTGACATATATGTATATTGGAATTAAAAAAAATTTAAAATGTATGAAGTTTAATTTGGAAAAAATCCGAAAATTTATGAGGAGAATATTTAGAAGCTTAATTTTGAAAAAATAAAATCGCAAATTTATGAAGTGAATATTTAGAAAAAATCGAAAATTTATGCTGAAAATATTTAGAAGCTTAATTTAGCGCAATGTAGTAAATCTGATAAGGCAACAATAATAGAGGTTGATTGAGAATGGATTAAATGATATTTATATTATGTAAAATTCAATTAAATACAAAAAAAAGTGTTTACCCAATTGCTGTACTTATGTACATAGTGTGTCCACTGTAATCCGCTGAAAATCATGCAAAAATTTGGGATATAGCATGCAGTTGGAACTAGGGGATCATGCAATTTTAAACAAAGCCGTATTTTCCGAAGTGTATTTTTGTATTTAAGTGAATTAGTTAAGCAAAATGTAGTATTTAAGTTTGGCTTACAAAGAAAATTTTTACAGTGTAGAGATGCAGTATTTTAATTCCATTAACATGCAATTAATTTACAAATGGCAGAAAATCTATTTAAATTACAACTACTGTACTATTGAAAAGTTATTGAAATGGCAAGTTTTATGTTTACTGGGCTATGGAAACGGACGCACCGTTTTTATTCAAAAATGTAATGTGGTTATTGTACGGGACCACCGTTTTGGGTACAAGCGGACGCACCGCTGTAAGAAAAAATTTAATAATATGGTTGTTCACGGGACCACCGTATTTAAAAAAATTCAAAAATATGTAAGTCACTACGGACGCACCGTATTTGCAAAAAAAAATTAAACAGTTAAAATGGAAAACGAAGGAAAAGAGAAAAAAAAAAAGTTAACAAGTATACATTTATATGTGAAGAGCAAAAAAAAACCCTAAGGCAAAAAAATCTATACATATATATACATATACTTATTCTGCTGCCGCTGCTACCACCGCTGCCTCTGCTTCAACCGCTGCTGCTGCTTCAACCGCTGCCGCTGCTACTTTGAATATGCTGCTGGTGAGCCGATGGTGTTTTTGACTATTCGGTGGAGTGATCGGTTTACCGTTATCTGCTATTCTGGATGCTGTATGGCTATGTATTGGTAGCGTGGGTACAGCTTTTTTTTTGTTTTTGATACCGCTATTCGAAGTGCTGTTATGTGATGGCGTTTTTATTTTTCAATTTTTATTTAATTAAATGTCTTTAAATTTTTAAATATGTTTTACTTTGTTTTATCTCTGTTTTAGTTAGTTAGTTAGTTAGTTAGCGTGAGTCGCTTTATTTGCGAATTACGAAGGTCTGTTTTCAGTGTCGATTAATTCGTTTTTCAACGAACTTCCCGTTGAGGTAGGATCTTGAAATTTTCATCATGTTGTTGTTGTTGTTGTTGTTAACAATGCATTGCCCTGTCTAGAGTGTATGATCATTCCGAAGATCTTCATCAAGCTCTTCTAAGGGGAGTCCAAGGAAACGTGCAGTTTCAACAGGGTTTATCCAGAGGGACAGAGGGGTTAGAAGAGTAGGTTCAAATGAACAATTGAAGAGATGTAGAGTATCATGGGGGGTCCTACCACATGCAGGGCATGTGTTTGAGATTGTGTCATTAAGTCTGGACAAGTAGGAGTTTAACCTTACACTATATCCAGACCTAAGCTGTGCCAGGGTAACTCTTGTCTCCCTTGGTAAGGTGCGTTCTTCTTCAGCAATATCCGGTGGAGGACTGTTCAGAACGGGGTTCACAGGTAGAGATCCGACAAAAGTATCTACCGACTCGGTGTGGATGTCGGTTAGAGCCCGCTTATGATTCTGCAGATCAAACGGCAAGGTAATATGATGCCGGATCTCATCATAATGTTTACGGAGATGTTTCCTTATGTCTCTCGGGGGCGGATCTATGTCCAAAAGATGACGGTTTGGATGTGCTGGCTTGTGGCAGTTCAGAAGGAATTGCTTGCTCAGCATTTCCGCATGCTCTTTTACATTGAGCAGTTTTGCCTCCTGATGGAGGTGAGACTCGGAAGACATGAGGAGACATCCCGTAGCAGTTCTGATGGCAGTATTTTGGCAGACTTGTAACTTCGTCCAGTTGGTGTTATGTACATTAGGCGACCATATGGGTGCAGCATAGTCAAAGACTGGTCGGCCAATGGCCTTATATGTAGTCAGCAACGTTTCTTTGTCTTTTCCCCCAAGTACTGCCGGCAAGTGACTTGAGGATCTTGTTGCGACCACGTACCTTTGAGACCATTGCAGACACATGACCAGCAAATGAGAAAGTATTATCCAGTGTCATCCCTAATAACTTTGGGTGGCTGACAGTTGGTAGCTTAGTGCCATCAACGAAAATGTCTAATTCATTTCTAACCTGGTGCGTCCATGTCGTAAAAAGCGTCGCCGTTGATTTTGTCGGAGATATTGTCAGATCTCGCTCAGTGAAAAACCTGGAAAGGTCGCAGAGGTAACCATTGATTCTCGTACAGAGTTCATCAGTATAGGGGCCCTTCCCCGTCGCCATTATTGTACAGTCGTCGGCATATGAAACGACGGAGACGCCCTCTGGTGGTGGGGGCATCTTCGATAGATAGAAATTAAATAGTCTACGGATATGATTCCTCTCACCTCTCATTACCCATCTTCTTCTTCCTCACGGATGGAGGGATGACATGACCTAGAAGGTTCCACTGGTCATACCAAATCGCTACCACGACAGTCGTAGGACTCTACATGTCTTCAATTGTTCATCTGAACCTACTCTTCTAACCCCTCTGTCCCTCTGGACAAACCCTGTTGAAACTGCACGTTTCCTTGGACTCCCCTTAGAAGAGCTTGATGAAGATCTTCGGAATGATCATACACTCTAGACAGGGCAATGCATTGTTAACAACAACAACACCAACAACAACAACAACAACAACAACAACAACAACAACAACAACAACAACAACAACATTGAACCGTCTTCTAAAATGGTACCGTTGTTGTAATAATTTTTCCTAGTGCGTGTTAGTGCATATTTTTGCAAATCTGTTTCGTGAACGTGTCGTGTCGTGTTGCAAAAATCATGCACGCACCCACCTCTAGTATATATGTACATATATACAAATGTATGTATATAAGTTTTCTAATTACCTCTTCTGAAAATTTCAGATCGCAGTATAACATGAACTCGTTGTCATCAACATGCCGTGCACCTTCTTCTAAAATTTTGTCAAAGCGATCCAAAATATGAGTCCAATGATAGAGCTCACATTTTCCGTATGTCCACACATTTATAGTTTCGAGAAATCGCGAAAGATCGCTTTTACTGCGGCACTTCGTTAATTGTTCAATAAGCAGCCTGCACTCCGGTGTAAGCTCTGAAGAGCTCTTCTTTAATTTACTTGTATCGACCTTCATGATTATTATTTTCCTCAATGACTTTTCAATTCGGTGCCACCATTTTAGCTTTACTATTTTCGATTATTTACAATCTTGAAACTTTTTCACCAAGAAGTAGACTTGGGTAGTTCATGAACTAATTAATTCATAGAACTAGATCATTGAAGTGACCGCGGGAACTAGTTCCAAATTTTAAATTAACTACTTGAACTATGTAAAATTTTCTTATACCAGTAGCCCGTTTCTGTATCCTTGTAATACGAAATATATCGCAAAATGCAACCCTGATTCATGGTTATAGCAAGGTAGTGTTTCTGTATGAATGGTGAGTATGTATTTTCGATATTTCTTGCGTTATTCATATCACTAGCTCCGAAGGTCGTGATATTATACGTTAAAATGAAAATTTGTGAAGTGAGCCATGAGCCACAATGTATGGGAAGCCGTGGTATTTGCTTCCTTTAGGGGTCAACTGCTAATAAATTAGCAAAAATTATGGGCAGTGTTTAGCGGTCCTGTGGGCAGTCGAGAAGTTACGACCATACGTAGAGGGGGCGAAATTTAAGGTGATTACCGATCATCATTCTCTAGTTTGGTTAAATAATCTGAAAGATCCTTGTGGTAGATTGGCTCGTTGGGCATTGAAGCTCTAACAATATGACTTTGATATTATTCATCGTAAAAGGAAGGAGCACGTTGTCCCCGATTTGTTATCTCGTAGCGTACCCGTTGTTTTCGAAATATCTACGTCTGACCCTTGGTTGAAGAAGATGATTGATTCGGTCTCGAAGAAACCCCTGTCGTACCCTAACTGGAGAGTAGAAGATGGAGTACTTTACAAGTTTGTCAAGCCGGCGTACCCATCCATCTACGGAGAGGGGCCGGAGTGGAAAAAGGTAGTTAGTAGCTCTGACAGAGCGGTTGTACTGGAACATTGTCACGATAGCCCATTGGCGGGGCATATGGGAGTAAAAAAACTTTTGCTAGGGTTGCTCTAAAATTGTATTGGCCTCGTATGAAATCGGATATTGCGAAATACGTGCGCACATGTAAAGTTTGACAGCAGGTAAAGCCTGAAAATAAACAGCCAGCTGGGGGAATGATAGAGAGGTCTAAAAAGTCGAACCGTGGGAAATGATTTGCGTTGATTTGGTTGGTCCCTTGGTTAAGTCGTTCCAAGGTTATCAATATATTCTCACCGTTGTTGATTATTTTTCCAAATTTCCGTTGTTGTTTTCCTTGCGTACAGCGACGGCAAAGAATATTTGCAAAACCCTTGAGGATAATGTGTTTCTTTTATTCGGTGTACCTCGATCATTTTTTGCGATAATGGACCCCAGTTCCGGAGTCGTGAGCTTCAGGGTCTCTGCGGTATCTACGGCGTCCAAATACGGTATACCGCGAATTACCACCCACAAGCTTATCCGGCGGAGCGGATAAACCAGATTATTAAGACTACACTTAGGGCTTATGTCTCGGAGAATCAAAGAACGTGGGATCAACAATTAGCAAAGGTTGCGTGCTGTATTAGGTCGTCACAGCACGAGGTGTTGGGAGTTACGCTTTATTTCGCGAATTTCGGTCGGGACATGGTACTTGAGGGTAGTCATAGTTATATTGAGTCCCTAGGAGAGCAAGATCAGCTAAACTGCGAGGAGAGGGCAAGGCGATTGTCGGAAATAAGGGCGGACATACGGTCGAAGTTAGAGTAGGCAGGGGCGAAGCTAGCGCAGCAATATAATATCAGGAGAAGAGATGTCCAGTACATGCCAGGAGAGCTTGTCTGGAGAAAGAACTTCGCGCTGTCGGATGCGGCTAACTATTTTGCGGAAAAGTTAACTCCGAAGTATGTTGGTCCTTTCGTGGTAAAGAAAAGAGTGTCCCCTTGGACTTATAGTTTAGTTGATGAAACAGGTCGGGAAAAAGGGGTCTGGAATGTCCGAGATTTGAAGCCGTATCGGGATAGATAATATCAGAGTCAAAGAAGGAGTTTCCTAATCTGGCCTTACTTTTTCTATGCGCTTCACGTACTGGCAGAGCAAATTTTCTTTGTATCGTTTCACTCTCCTTTACCTATTCTCCTATGCTCCCCGCGGAGAGTGAACCCTAAAGGCAGCTACTCATTTTCTATTGTGCCGGTAATTGAGCAGCATGTACGTGAGTGTGTTTGTGTGCTGTACTGCACTAGCGTTGTTCCCCACCCCACCACCAGTAGAAGAGATAGCAAAGAGAATTTGATCGCGAAAATACACCGATAAGGATGTCATCGCCTTCTTTTGTTGTGGCGCATCGAAGTGGCCGCTACGTGATGGCAATATGTATGTGTGGTTGTGTATCATTGGACGGGAAGACCGAGAGCACCGCGGATGGCGGTTGGGCGCGACCGGGTGGTCACTTACACACGCCTATGATCATGTTGGCAGGAATATGTGCCGGCGTGTAGCCTGCAGCCTGGCTTACAGGTGCTCGTCAGATTTATTCTATCTGTGAAGGCGAGAACCTCGTTCTCGGTGATATCGTGCGCGTTAAGAAATCATTAAATTTCGAAGAGAGTTAGCGTAGTGAAATAATTAAAATTAGAAAATTTGTGCCGTGTCGGTTGCTAGGGAAAATAGAGTTCTTAAATATTGGTGGTGGTTTTGTGTAGCTGCCCTTTTGTTTCTCTCCCCGTGTCATCCCATCCTTTTAGCATCCCGCACCCAGAGCCCAGTCACCCCGGCATCTCGGGGACTGTGTGAGCGGGTTCGTAACCTTTTGGTTGGACCTCACCTCAGGTGCACCACAAAACGAATGTTTGTTGTTGTAGACTTTCTAGATAGTGTTGTGAACAGTCTGTAACCTCACCGTCTTCACTGGGTTAGCCGGCTACTTTTTGTATAAGATTGTTCCCGTTAGTGTTGTCACTGTGTTTTAGCTACGGGATTGGGGTCTCGGGGGTAGAGATCCCTAATTAATTAATTACGTTGGTGACAATGTACCTTTTTACATAGGTTAGGTTAGGTTCAAGTGGCTGCCGCAGAGGCACACTTAGGCCAGTTTTGAAAGGCCCGTTGTGATAGCACCAACACAAGGAAAGTCAGTCCCGGGACCCAGCCAAATGGAAAATCCCTGAGTTGTTGGGATTTTCCACATAGCAGAATCCCGGGACTGACACTCCTAAACCGACACCGTTACTCCTCCTCGAACTACTTAGATGACTTTATGAAGGCCATCAAGTCCTTTATGTCCAGTTCCGCGATCTGGCTTAGGCTATCCAGGAACGGAACTCCCAAAAAGCGCGTTCTCGCGCCGCTTAAAGCCGGACAGCTGCAGATGAGGTGTTCCAATGTTTCCTCCTCCTCATCATCTTTGCAACTCCTGCAGCATCGTCGGTAGGGCACACTTAGCCTTTCTGCATGCCTACCAATGAGGCAGTGACCGGTTAATACCCCTATCAATATGCAGATTTCCCTCCTAGTTAGGGCATAAATGCGTCTAGACCTTTTGAGATCCCATTTTGGCCAGGTTTGTTTCGATATCCGACACCCTGGGGATTGCAGCCATCTTTCGTTGGCTTGACGGAGTGAGTGCTCCTTCAGCATTAGTTTGCATGTGGCAAACGGCATACCTAAGCGCTCTTTATCCTGAAGAACCTGCTTGGTCGTGCCCTGCCTGGCAAGCTCGTCTGCCTTACAGTTTCTCTCAATGTCCCTATGTCCCGGGACCCATATGAGGTTTACGCGGTTCTGTTGGGCCATCAGAGTTGAACGTGTATGAGCGAAGGGATTTGATGGCCGCTTGGCTATCGCTGAAAATAGCGATATCTTCTCCGATAACACGTTTGCTTAACCAGGCCGCGGCGTCTAGGATTGCCGAGACTTCCGCCTGGAAGACGCTACAATGATCAGGTAACCTGAAGGAGAGCTCAAGGTCCAAATCCCTTGAATAAACCCCTCCTCCAACTCTGCCGTCCATCTTCGAGCCGTCGGTGTATATGGAAGTGCCACTATTTGTTTCGGGACACCAATCCGTCCTCTCCCAGTCTTCTCTGCTGGGAATGTTTATTTTGAAACAGCTATCACCGACTGTAGTGGTCGCACCACGATCTGTGCTTAGAGGGAGAAAGCTGTAAGATTCCAGAATACTGGAGTGTCCAATAGTACCCGCACCCCAACTGGAGGTTTCTCTTAGGCGCAGAGCTGATGCCGCTGCTGACCGAAACCCTTCCAGATCAAGTGGCAAAATGCCCAGAATGACCTGGAGGGCTTCGTTGGGCGTTGTCCTTAGCGCACCGCTTATACAGATCATATTGGATCTATGGACTTTCCGCAACAGATTCAGGTATGTTGCCTTGCTCGGCGCAGGCCACCATACGACGACTCCATATAGCATGATTGGACGAATGATGGCCGTGTAGATCCAACTGCATACTCTAGGGCTGAGCCCCCATTTTTTGCCAATGGCTCTTTTGCATGTGTAAAGAGCGATGCAAGCTTTCTTCTTGCGCTGAAGAACATTCTCCTTCCAATTCAGTTTCCTGTCCAGAACTATGCCTAGAAACTTGGCCTTATCCGACAAGCCCAGGCGCGTGCCATCTAGTTCTGGTAGGCTTAGTGGCGGTTGTTGTTGTTGTAGCGAGGTGTAGCCCTGCCTAAATGTCAGACAGGGTCACCCCGAGTGTATTGCTCTTGGCCGGGTCGATATAAGAAAACGGCCCGGGTTGTTTCGGCACGATGGGTACAGCACAAGTACTGGTACCGTTCTCGTAGAACCGGCAATACAAGAAACTAGCCCTGTAGGCCATGTAGGTCATTTAGCGTTACCCAGGGTGCACCAACTGGGAGGCGACCTACTTTTACACCCCAATATTTACCCCGGTATTTTGTATCGGTTGGTGAAGAGGACAAGTTCCACTTTCCCCGGGTTGATACTAAGTCCGCAGCGAGAGGACCACGTCTGCGTATGCCACTATCTTCCCGCCCCCCCAGCTTGTGTCACGTAGCAACGAGTTGCCTATGAGGTTCCATAAAAGCGGGGAAAGAACACCACCCTGGGGTGTTCCCCTTGTGACATAGCGTGATAACTCAACCGTACCAAGTGAAGAAGCTATTTTCCTTCCCCTTAAAAGTTGGTTAATTAAACCAGTTAGAGGTCTATCTACGCCCAGATTAGTTAGAGCGGAGTTGATAGCCTCCGGGCTTATATTGTTGAAAGCCCTCTCAATGTCTAGGAAGGCCACGAGACAGTAGTCCTTTTCACACAGCGAGTTCTCAATGACAGATACTAGGCTGTGCAGAGCGGTTTCCGTTGATTTACCCTTGGTGTATGCATGCTGATAGCTAGAGATTAGGTTGCTATCAATAGTCGTTGAGAGGTAGTCGCTTAGTATCCTCTCAAAGGTTTTGAGTACAAAAGACGAGAGACTGATCGGTCTGTAGTCTTTTGGCTCGTAGTGGGATGCCTTCCCAGCCTTAGGGATAAACACTACCGTGGCGCTTCTCCAGGAGCCCGGAATGTGGTTGAGAGCCAGGCAGGCTGTGAAGAGAAATACCAGCCATTTAGCTGATGTCTCCAACGTGTTTATAAGTTGCGCGGGGATAATCCCGTCCGGCCCGGCAGCCTTATACGGTTCAAAGCTCTTAACTGCCCACCTTACCCTTTCCTCAGTGATGGGTATTTCTACTGCCAGGTTTGTTGCAGGTACTAGTGGTGCGTCATGCAGATTCCCCGGAAAATGTCCAGGATCCGTCAGTTTTTCGCAAATAGCTGATGGCTGTTTGACTTTTCGAGAGGACTCGTCTAAGTCTCGCTGTGTCGTCGACCTTTTCGACGCCAGTACAGAAATTTCTCCACGAAGTTCTCTTCGCCTGTCTCAGAGCTTTTTTGTAGGCCCTAAGTTTAGCTTTATATTCGTGCCAATGAGGCTCGGAGCCGAGGCTCTTGGCCTTGTTAAATTGTTTCCGGCATGATTTGCGGAACGAGTCCAAATCGTAGGACCACCAATGTGGCCTGTGTTTACCGCGTGGTTTTGGCACTGGACAAGCCTGTCCTAGAGCATTTGAGAGCGCCGATGTAAATGTAGTAACAAGATCCTCCAGCTCCTCTACTGATGAGGGGGCTTGTGGGGGCAGTACTGGGAGATCTCTGTCTAATATTTCATTGTGTAACTGCCAATTTGTGTTACGTGGATTGCGCTTAATGATTGGTTGTTCTTCAATAAAGTCTAAAACCATTTCTATGTAACGGTGGTCGGAGAATGAATGTTCTTCCAGAACCCGCTATTTTCTGACCCACCCATAAGCGCCTTCACTACAGATAGTGAGGTCTATGACCTCCCTACGGGTCTTAGTGATAAAAGTAGGCTCATTACCCACGTTGCAAATTACCAGGTTGGTTGTTAAGAGGTAATCAAACATAGACTCGCCCCTGGCATTGATATCGGAACTCCCCCATTGGACATGGTGAGCATTAGCGTCCGCTCCAATAATAAGATTACCCGTGCAGAAATTTGACACCAGGTCTTTCACCTCCGTTTGTGGTGGGAGTTCTTCGGCGTCGTAGGGCATATAGACCGACGCCACCGTCAGGCGGGTGCTGTCGACCGTTAGACTGATAGCGGTAATATCACCATTGGTGTAGTTAGGTAGGAGAAAGGAGTTCAACTCAGACTTGACCAAAATACACGTTCGGACTTTGCTCTCCTCGCTGGCTCGAATGAGCTTGAAGCCCTTACTCCCCAATCCGCAGATTCTCGAGCTACTGGCCCAGGGTTCTTGGATGAGGACCACATCCACGTCGCCTTTAGAAAAACGACTACTTAAAGCAGCCGAAGCCACTTTAGATTTGTGCAGATTAATCTGAAGTACCACCAACATGAGAGCGCACAGACTTCCCTGCCGTCCCCATGTCGTCGAGGTTTGCCCCATCCCGGAGGTTGCCTACCAACGACGACTTGTTCCGATTAACTGCCCGATATGGCGTTGCAGGAGTCCTGCTGCATGTAGCGTTAGATGTTAATCGCTCAGCGTTGGCTGCTACCACCGTGACGTCGAGGACTTCCTCGTCCTGTAGGCTGTCCTCCATCTCCGAGTTGTTCACAGCACTATCGGCAAGGGACGTGACGGATAACATGCTTTCCGCATCGGAATCCTCCGCTTCCTCTTCTGGTAATTCGTTTTCCGGTTCCCCCGGAGCAGCCGAGAAGGCAGCGCGCTGAGCATCACCACGATATACGTGGATAACGATCTGGCCTACGCTGTAGTGTACTAGGCCATTGCACCTTTTGAGGGGCTCGATTGACTCTTTATTCATGGTGAACACCACCTGTCTGTCGGGCCCCACCGCATCCCCGACCAGATTGACACTCCAGTCATGCGTTGGGAGGGAGGGATTCATTAGCCGTAGCATCCCGAGAATTCTGTCGGGTTCGTCAGGGATGGCCGGAATCCACGCCTTTGCCCTTGGACGAGCTGGAATGTCCTTCCAGTCGACGACCTCGATCTTTGCGCCCTTGTAGACTTCACCCAGTTTAGCAGCTGCTGCCTTATACAGTGCTACGGTTTTTGCATCCTCGCATGCGAGTAATTTGATCTGACCCTGGTGCCAACCCGCATCCGTTACTCGCGCCGAACTACCCGGAAACTCTGGAGCAACGTTGAGAAGAATGTTGCCGAGTTCATTTCGCACGTAACGCCACCGGTCCTTGGGGATGGCCAGACGGTCATTGCCTCGGTCAAGGACGCCTATAAGGATCCTGTCCTTGGTTACCTCAGCAAAGCTTAGTTTGCCCGCTCCAGGGGTATTCTGATGCCGCTTGGGAGGGGGATTTAACTCCAGGTCGGATCTCTGGCGCTTGAAAGGGTTAACTTTTAACCTCTTTGGCACTGGAATTCGGCGACAGCGACTCCTGCGGTACCCCTTCATACCTCTTCAGGATCTGTGAAGCGGCGGGGAGATGTCTCCCGGGAGTCGGTCCCCTTGCCGAAATCTCAGTTGCAGCTTCCTTCCCCTTCGAAACTCCGAGGCCAGGTCGTGAGACCGCTGCCACAGACGTAAAGATACTGATTTTCATATCAGAGGTTGATGGGAGTTTAGCATCCGCCATTGTCCGCTTAGCTGCGTTGGCAACCGCACTGGTGCTAGCTCCCATCAAGTCAATCTTACTCGATAGAGGGTTGGTTGACCGACTCGTAGTTGCCATCGCCGTCGATCCCCCCCTTGATTGTGGAACGGAGGTTGTCCTCCGGCGTTGTTGTTGCTTTCTCGCCTGCTCCTCCATAGCTCTCCTTTGCTGAGGAGTGAAATTTGGCGTTGTTGGTTTTTTGGGTTTTTTGTTTTTATTTGCGTTATTTGAGTCCATCTTGTTCGTACGACCCATCGCCGGACAAGGCCAGCTTAGGGTCAAGGGAAGAGTCGGGGAAAATGTGTCGTCCGCCGCGGCAGAGCCCCGTACCGCGGTAAGGCCATGCTTACTCTGTGAGGCGACCCGGTATCAGAGAGGCTCCGTTCAAATACAGCCACGATTTGCCTCCCGGCTGCAAACGTCCAATGGGCACGTGGTCGCATAACACCCTGGATTGTGAGGGGAAGATCTTTGTCGTCGCGCCAGAGAGGCTAGGCTGCTCTCGTGATGAAGTGCCGTACGGAGCCACGATCACAAGGGCAGCGTAGCCCTGTGGCTATCGACTTAAGCCCTCGTACCGCGGCAAGGTATCCACCCTTCACGATGGCGGCGAGACATATCGATACATACCAAATTTTATATACCTTAGAATTGTGGTTATTGCAAAAAAGGGAGAAACCCGTTATGTTTGCGCATTTATATATAATAGATACTAAAATTATTAATTTGACTGGATTCAGATAAGTGCTAAAGGCGAACAAGCACCAATAGTTATTTTGTTGTTACAAATTTCTTAATTTAATAGATAAAACGGCGGTAGACTAAACACAACTTGGGAGATATGATAAAAAGTGCCTTGTATGCAATTAGTCCTTTTTACGAACATGAGAAATATTTAAGAATTATACTGGTCTACAACGGTTTTATTGCCCGAGACATGTAATTAATATTGGATACATAGATATGTTCATGCTTCCTAATCTGAAACAGTCAACGATTTTTTTTGACTTGCTCTATAGGGGGCAAAAACATCTTTTCCACAGATTAGGGCATGTATTGCCCTATAACTTTTTTTCTTTTTATCCTATCAACTCGACGTTGATGTTGAAAAGTTGTTATTTCGCCACTTTTACTACTAAAGGAGCTGTTAACTTATACCCAGCAAACATCGTTCAACTTTTTCCCAAACCTTTGAATAACTGTAAAGTTATCAAGTTGATATCCACCATCATTCTCCAATTTTTCTCTAACCTTAGAGATATTTTGATAACTTTATAGTTTTTAAGTTGATATTCGTCATCATTTTCAAAGTTTTCTCCAGCTTTGAGATATTTTGACAATTTAATAGTTTTCAAGTTGATACCCAATTTACATAAATTTTAGTCTAAGCTCTTCGAATTTAATTTAAATATTAAAAGCTGGAGATTGGAGAATATGTTTGAGAACTATAAAGTTTTCAAAATATCTCAAAGTTTAGAGAATACTTGGAGAATGATGTTGTATATCAACTTGAGCACTACAAAGTTATCATAAGTAACTCCACTTTTTGTATGAAAACACATTTTCTACTTTGATAATTTGATGTGCTAAGCTTTTTCTATTTTTTAATAGTTTTTTTACATATGCAATTTTTAGAAGAATAAAATATTGGAAAAGTATATTTTTTAAGCAGAAAATTTATTTTTCATACTAAAAAGTGACATAAAAGATACCATTCTGGTATAAAAAGGGTATAATTAGTCTCTTCATAGGAACTGCTTGAACAAATGCGACCAATTTATTCTATCTAAAAGAGACTAAAAAAATAGTAGTCTACTATTCCTCTGCGATTGATCCCGGACTAATCGCATTTTTTGCAGGGAAATACCATACGACCTTTTACTAAAGTACCGTTTTACATGAGTAACTTCACTTTTTTGTATGAAAACACCTTTTCTACGTTGATAATTTGATGTGCTAAGCTTTTTCGATTTTTTTAAAATTTTTTTCACGTATGAAATTTTTAGAGGAATAAAATATATATGAATGAAAATACGAAAGTGATACAATTTTGGGGTTTATTTTGAAAACATTATTTTTTACCACATTTTACATATACGCTGCGCGGTACCTTACCTTCTTATTATACTATCCTATGCAGGGCCGGTCACCTTTTTAACCCTTTCGTGAGTTTTTGCATTTTTTAATTTTTTCGCGAATAACAGCTACGAACTCACGGGAATTAAAGTACCTATCGAATGGTATAAAAATATTCAAAATCGGTTTGGTACTTTTCGAGTAATTGCAATTTAAAAAATGCTTCATATGAAGTTTGACCTTTAATAACTTTTGTTGTTGTTGTTTCCTCCGCTAAAAAAATACGGTTATACTCTCCTTAACTATATGTATCTATCCTTATATTTTGTTTTTTAGTTTGGGAGTTTGTGGTATACTGCATTTTTGCAAAAAAGTTCGCAAAAATCCGGGAACTTTCTAATCGGCTTAAAACTTGTACCTCATATATTAAAATTCAAAGAGCTACAATACTACATACTCAAAAAAAATCGTATATGTATATCGAACATCAGTACAAAAGCCAGGAGAATGACGCGTTTTAACCGCCAGAACTAAATTCAAAAAATTATTTAACAGAACGGTTTAGAACGGTTTATTCAGATTTGATTTGTCCGGCTGACGACTAACGAATATAAAATTAAATTTACAGACAAGAAAAAATATGACAGAACTAAGTCAAATTAAAGAAATGATATGCTAAGTTCATAGATCTAAAAAATATTACAAAGTACAAATTCATTAAAGTACTTATCAACAACATTCCCACCCCCGTGAATCAACTGGATTCACAAATCGCAAGAAACGTCCGAAACGGCCACCTTAGAAACAGCTCGTCGTTTAACTCCTAAATTTGTTCGTACGTCAACTTGTCGTATTTCACCATCGCGGCCAGGGTAAACTTCCTCCAAAACACCACGAGACCATTCCCTTCGTGGCATGTTCGGATCACATAAAAACACCAGATCACCTTTTTTGATAGGATTCCTCCGCTGGCACCACTTAACGCGACGTGTCAATGTTGGCAAACACTCCGATTATCCAGCGCTTCCAAAAATGATCGCGGAGTTGATGTGCAATACGCCATTGTTGATGCACTGCGAATGTATCTGTTGAAACTTCATATGCACATGGTATCTGTGCGGTATTAGCCGATCCCAATAGGAAATCGTTTGGCGTTAACGGCTGCTCCTGATTTGCATGTACTGGCAAATGTGTGAGAGGTCGAGAATTAACAACATTTTCCGCCTCAATCAAGAAGCAGTTGAAAGTATGTTCCTTTGGCTTGACTTCTTTCATTGTTTGTTGCAAAACTTTCTTGATCGACTGAACCATACGTTCCCATGCTCCTCCTTCGGCCGGATTGTGAGGCGAATTGAAAAACCATTCTACACCTCGTTTCGATTAATCTCTTTGTATTCGATTGCAGTCGAAAACTTCGTCGAAACGTTTAGCTTCGTTATTGCTGCCGACGAAGTTTTTTCCGTTGTCGGATCGTAGTCGTTGTGGCACTCCTCGGCGATTTATAAAATTTCGAATGACGGTTATACAAGAGTCGGTACTTAAGTCGTGAGCAATTTCTAAATGCACCGCGCGTATGGTAAGGCATGTGAAAAGAGCCACCCATCTCTTTTCTGTACTGCGTCGAACCGTCACGGATACAGGACCGAAATAGTCGAGGCCTGTGTATGTGAACGGCCTGACATATGGCGTCAAGCTGTCTATCGGAAGTGGACCCATAAGCGGATTGATCGAGACGGCTTTTCGGATTCGACATACTTGGCAATTGGCTATAACGCTTCGAAGAAGAGTTCTCAAACGTGGTACCCAGTAGCTTCGGCGTACGGAACATATGGTCGCTTCTATGTTTTGATGGCCCATTAACATGTGATGATTTAACACAACCAATCTCGTGAATATGTGCGTAGGCGGCAATATTATGGGGTGTCTAACGTCCATTGGTAACCAACTGGCAGCATCGATACGTCCTTGTACTCGCAGGATTCCTTCTTCGTCTATGTATGGTGACAATTGTACCAGAGAGCTTTGGTGTGATATATTCTGCCCATTACGAATTTGTTGTATTTCAGTATTGAAAGCCTCATTTTGAACAATTCGGCATAAAAAGAGTTTCGTTGCTTCCAGATCACTGGCAGTCAATCCATAGCAGTTACTTAAACTTAGAATTTGGCGTCGACATCTTTTAGTAAACAGGATTACCCAGGCTGTACTTCTTAGCAACCTGTTAAGAGACGAAAAACGATTAAAACTTATTAAGTCACAACTTACGATGCTCAAAGTGAATTGCGATCGTATCTCTTCATCTGGTTCATCGAGTTTCATGGCAGAAATATCTTCGGCTGGCCAGGAATTCTCAGGCTGGCGCAGGAAAATCGGACCATTAACCCAACGGCTTGTCTCCGAGAACTCTACTTTGTTGTTGGAACGTGTAGCTTTATCGGCTACATTTTCGGCGGTAGGAATCCATTGCCAATTGGATACTTTTGTGGAGGCAAGAATCTCTGAGATCCTATGTTGCACGAATGGTTTGTATTTTCGGTGTTTACTTCGTATCCAATTTAAGACGGTTTTTGAATCACTTGCCGATGGTTACACTGTGCTCTTCGATCACGGTTTGCATAAGTCGTGTTCCCAAAATAGCGGCTTGGAGCTCTAGTCGCGGCACCGTTAGGGGCTTTAGTGGTGCGCACTTGGATTTAGCGCTGACAAAACTTACTCCTACTTCATCCCGGGCGTTTGTGTACCTCCAATAGGCAACAGCAGCAAACGCGTTTTCACTTGCATCTACGAAAATATGCAATTGTATTTCTTGAGGCTTACCTCCATGAAAATAGTAGCGAGGAATTGCATATTCGCCAACTGAAAGAAGTTGCTTACGCCATCTTTCCCACAACTCGGCAACGAAGTCGGGCAGCGGCTCGTCCCAGCAGGCTTCTTGACGCCACGCCTCACGCATGAGAAGCTTTGCTCCAATTATGAAATGTGAGAAATCCCAGTGGGTCAAAAGCTGACATGACCACACTTAGTAGTTCCCTCTTGGTAGGCCGTCTCTTACCTTTAAGTACGACCTCACTGACATTGTGGAACTTCAAGTTGAATTTTAAACAATCTAAATTTGGCTGCCAATTCAGACCCAGCACCTTTTCGAATGCTAGACCTTCCTTCTTCACGAGAATTTTTGTGACATCGACGCCATCCACAGCAGCGAGAACTTCTAATGAGCTAAACGTGAAGTTACGGAGCTCGAAACCGGCATCCATGTGTATGGACTTCACTTTGCTTGAAACTGCGATAGCTCTTTCTATCGTGTCAAAACTGTCAACGAAATCATCAACGTAATGGTGCTCCAAAATGGCTTTAACTGCACGGTCTGTGCATGGATTTTCGTTGCGATGTTCCAAGGCGTTTCGAATTTTGACGTAATGCGCGACACATGGCGAGCACGCCGCTCCAAACGTCATCACACACATTTCTTATGGGTCTGGTTGTCTATTGAGGTCACCATCTCTCCACAGGAACTTCTGGGATTGTCTGTCTTCTGGACGTACCAACACCTGATGAAACATTTCCTTAATATCACCGCATACGCCCACCGCTCCTTCACGGAAATGGAAAAGGATTGATGGTAATGGTCTGTAATCTTGAGGACCTTTCAGCAAACAGTGATTTAACGAAACACCTTTAACTTCAGCGGCAGCGTCAAAAACAATTCTCAATTTATTAGGTTTGTTAGGGTTCATCACTGGAAAGTGTGGTAGATACCAGCTGCGCGACGTTGTGAGATTGTCTTCTGGATGTTCAAGCTTACGTGCATAACCTTTTTCGACGTAAGATTCAATCATGAGTTTGTATGCGACGGCCAGGCTAGGTTCGCGGTTCATTCGTTTCTCCACACTTACTAGTCTCCTTAATGCCATGTCATAACTGTCTGGCAGATGCATGTTGTCGTCTTTCCACAGCAGAGCCGTTTCGAATCTTGCACCAACACGGCGGGTCGTAGACTCCAAAATGTTCCTTGCGCGTATATCTTCGTCACTTTCAATACGCTTCACAGCTCTCACTCCGAAACTTTCAGTGTCGAAGAAGTCGGCTACCATGTTGTGGAGATCTTCATCAGTCTTGCTGTTCATCAAAAGGCATATAGATGGCTTAGGTAAAGTGTTGTTTGATGGCCCAAAAACTACCCAACCCAATTCTGTATTGGCAGCATACGGACCATTCTTACGCATCGCAAAGGTTTGGGAAGCAATACCCAAGTGACAATTGTCAATTCCTATAAGTAGTCTCGGCACTATACTGGATTGTGGCTGCATTGGTAACTGAGGAATTTGTTCTTCATCGCAGATAAGGTCGGAACGGCTAAGACTTTGTGATGGCAATTGAAGATTCTTGACAACGTACACATTTTTCATTTTGTGTTTCTTTGACATACCTGCACCGCTGACACATATGTCAACCAAAGTAGTTGGTTCCTGCACCGCATGACCACATGACCACATTAGCCTACTCGAAAGTTTATTGAATTCCGCTAGAGAGCGGAATATTGGATTGAAGAGGGCGTAGTTTACCCTGATAGAACTCAGATAAAAAGGAGGGGAAAAACGAAGGGACCTAATAGGAACATTGAACGTGATTTTCTCGAGAAGGTCTGGGCAATTTACCGAACCAACAACGAGATCATACACGAACATAAGCAGGTGCAAAGTTCTCCTGGACTGAAGGGATTGTAGGTTAATTAATGTACACCGAGACTCATAAGAGGGCAACGGATTATCAAAATTGAGTGAGCCAAGCCCAAACCGAATAAATTTCCTTTGAACCCTTTCAATTCTAGCCGCATGACAGCTGTAGATTGGGTTCCACACAATGGACGCATACTCAAGCTTTGAGCGAACCAACGATATATATAAAGCCTTCCTAGTATAGGGGTCATTAAAGTCCTTAGCATATCGGCGTAAGAATGCAAGATTTCTATAAGCCTTCGGGAGGACATAGCAGATATGATTAACGAAAGAAAAATGAGTGTCAAAGACGACACCTAGATCCACAAATTCGTTGACTGTGCTCAAGAGACTGCCTGCTAAATAGTAATGTGAAACAAGATTATTGCTGGTCTTCGAGAAAGACATGTGAAAACATTTTTTAACGTTTAGAAAGAGCTTATTAGTATTACACCAGTCAACAAGGTTAACCAAGTCACATTGCAAAAGTAAAACATCTGATGGACTGTCAATCCTGCGAAAGATCTTCAAGTCATCAGCATAAAGAAGAAAGTTGGAAGACTGAAAGCAAGCGCCAATGTCATTGATGAATAGAACGAACAACAGCGGCCCAAGGATACTACCCTGAGGAACCCCAGAATTTGCCACAAAGGTGTGCGACTTACAGTTTTCAATTTCAACACAAAGGGATCTATTAGACAGATAGGACTTCAACCAACATAGGAACACCGAGTGAAAACCATATAACTATAGTTTCATCAGCAAAATCTGATGGGACACTTTGTCGAATGCCTTAGAGAAGTCAGTATATATGGTGTCCACCTGGGAACCGACTTTGAAGGCTGATAAGCAGAAATCCGAAAAAGATGTCAGGTTAGTGACTGTAGAGCGACCTGAAACAAACCCATGCTGGCGCGGCTCTATAATGCTCTTAACAACAAAGAAAAGTTTTTCATGAATAATTATTTCAAAAAGCTTAGAGCAAACTGAGAGCTTAGCAATGGGTCTGTAATTTGAGACATCATTTTTATTTCCAGACTTAAAGATCGGCGTGATTGACGCTGTTTTCCACCTATCAATAAATAAGCCCGAAGAAAGAGATAAATTAAATATGTAGCATAGAGGAATGCATAAAGATGAGCTACAGTGCTTCAGAACAAATGCACAAAGTCCATCAGGGTCACATTTTAGCGAAGGCTTTAACGAGCGCATAGCTTTACTAACATCATCCACAGATAGTGAAAGTGAACCAAAATCAATGCGTTCAAATAGGTATGAGCTCGAGTGAGGACTAGTTTGAAAAGTAACTTCATCTTCGAAATTAGATTTGAAAAATTCTGTAAAAAGTTCCACAGTGTCATTTAGAGACTGTGAGCAATTGTCATTGTAATTCATGCAAATAGGTATGTTGGTAGAACCACGCTTGGACCGAATAAAATTCCAAAATGCTTTGAGATCATCCTTCAACTCCACTTCTAACTTCCTCATATACTGATTATATAAAAAATTATCAAGAGCATTGAACTCCCTCACACTATTTAAGTACTGATCCCGAAGAGCAGTATTCGCAGAATCGGCGTTATACAATTATTACGTCTGTTTTTCAGCCTTTTAAGAGTAGTGTTGTACCAGGGTAATTTATAAATTTTGGGGGCCCGGCGAGGCTCCTTATCATAAAAAACCTCTGCCAACGTCCTCAAAAAAGTTTCAAAACAGTTACTAACGTCATTGGACTGCAAAATATTTTCCCAGGATATATCACAAAAAGTACTATTAAGTACAACAAAGTCAGTTGACCGAAAATTAAAAGAATGGTTATTTAAGTCAAGAGATATCGGGATAGCATTAATATCAATTAAGTTAATGACGAGCCACAGCGGGAAAAGGCTTTCAGAGAGGCTAAAAATCAAATTCTCATCCACAAAAACAAGATCTAAGAGCTTAGCAAGTGCATTAAAGGCATTATTAATTTGAATAAGATTACAACTTAATAGGCTATCTATAAAATTAATATAAAGCGATCGCGTAACATTAGAAGGAAACATAACCCCATTATTCTGGAGATCCAACCAGACGAAATCAGGTAAATTAAAATCCCCGAGAATACAAAAATGAGAATCACAGTTGGTTTCGCAAATATTAACAATGTTTTCGATGTGAGAGTTATATAAGCTATCCGAACTATTTGGCGGAATATATGAAACACAAATGAATGTAGATCCAGCAGTACCGAATATGCGAACAAAAAGTTGATCAATTAACGAGTCATTATGTAAAAGTTGATAAGCCGAATATCGTAGATTTCTTTTTATGGCGATAAGAACTCCACCTCCTCTCCGGTGACCAGTCTTCACAGAATCCCTGTCATTCCGAAAGGTATGAAAAAGACAAGGATTAAAAAACTCTTCATCCAAAAAGTCACTATTTAGCCAGGTTTCCACGAGGACATAAACATCATAGTCCATGCGGGACGTCGCTAAAAGAATTTCTTTAGATTTTGTGCGCATACCTCCCATATTTTGAAAGTATATTTTGAGAGAAGAGTCGGATACATTATTACGATTGGTACGATTATTACGATGAAATACATTTGCGCTAGATGTCACTGATTTTTCCTTGAAAGAAACGAAAGGGCCGAACAATGATATCAGCCGGCCACACATTCGGATTCAGAATTTTGTCATAGAAGGCCGTTGTTACTCCAAGCTTGAAGTTCACACTCTCAATACTATCCAGCGCAACCCCACTTTTTATCAGCTTACGGCAGGATAAGTGGTTACGGCCAACACCGGCATACTTTGAAACGTAATCGATGACATTCAATTCAGAGACTGTTGGTTTGAACGAGGAAATATGCAGCCATTTCTTCTTCACAACAACTTCGAGCTCAGCATTTACATTGCGGCCATAAACGCCCCTCATGCCTCTTAACGCATTTACATTAGCGTTATCATTATTTTGCCGCACAGGGTTGGTATGACTATGTTGTGCAAAAGGCGCAGAGGTACCAGCAGCAACTTGATTAACCGTGGTATGCATAACAGATGGGGCGGACAAGAGACTAGCATAAGTTATGTTGTTAGGCGGCTCGACTGCGGCCACAGAGGAAACCGCAGTTAAAGAAATTGTCGAGGTAACACTGTTAGCTGCAGCAGAGCTAGCTATGCTATCGATTGGAGTATTCATGCTAGCGGCAAATCCACTGTTAGTTGTGCTAACAACACTTTTGGCAACCGAGACTTTGTCACCAATTACTTCAATACTATTCGCATTGTTGTTACTCAACTCGACATTTGGATCATTATTAGAGCGATTCGGACTATTGCATATCTCTGTGCCGGCATCGGCTGCCTTGACAGATTTAGGCTGGTCGGCAGGTTCAATTTGATTAATGTTCTTAGCTCTACCTTTACTTGCATTTTTCTTTTTGTTTGTACTGAGATGCTCAAAGAACTCGGATTTAAACGAAGCAAAAGCACCAACAACCCCATCATCATAGAGCTTGTGTAAATTGAGAAGCTCAGAGCGCACAAGTTCCAGTTCGCCTAACAACCGGTTTTTGTCAGCTTGCAGAGCATGAATACACTCAACTACACTTGCTTGCTCTACTCGCATAATTTTTAATTCAGCGAGAATAGATAACAACACATGAAATTGGTCATTGTCATTTGCACAGCGGTTCAGTCTGTTGTTCTTGTTGTTGTAGAGCGACAGCATTAACCGAACGAACATCATGGTGAGTGACAGCACAATCACCACAAATATATAACTCGTCAGAGTTTTTAAAATAATCCAAGTTGGCCGCCAAAGTACCAACAACACACTGCAAGTGAAAGACCTCTTTGCACTTTTCGCACTGAACACTGCTTTGAGCGCGTTCAACTCTATGTCCACAAAAACAAGGCATATTGAGAGAAAGTTCAAATATGTATGGAATTATGTATAAGAAAAGATAATAAATTTGATTATTTTAAGTGATTGTTATTATTTTACAGATGGATTTAGATTGTTTATATTTCAATTACACAAATGAGTTCAAATTATAAATATATTGCACTACTATACATGTAGAGTAGAATCGAAAACACAGAGCTCCAGTAAAACACGTCCGTACACGACAAAGACAATATTTGTCTTTCGTTTTGGATGTCACGCTCCCTTAATTGCATTTGAGTGGCTCTCAAATTGCTTTCTAACAAAGCTAAACGTTGCCCCATGGCGTTGAAATCGAATACTGAACGGGCCGGCGGGTCCATTATGTTGTTTCTAGATGCTTCGGTGGCGCTAGCATCAGTGGCTAAATTTGTGGTTATTCCACTCTCGGCATCAGACGTGGGTACAGCTATGGCGACTGATGTACTCATTTCCGGCTGGCTAATGCTCGTAACACTGGAAGATTCCTCAGTAATTGGTCCTAAAATGATGTTTTCCATACTATTTTGGCTGGTTGTGGTTGGCAAATTATTGTTTAGTCGGGGGCTCCTACGAGGTGGAGTGCGAAATAACATTTGCGGAGATAGACGGGCGGCGGAAATAACTTTCTCCACAAACGGCAAATTTTTCACGACGAATATCTGAATAAAAATTGTTATCGCTGGTCCGGTTTATCCGATTTAACGCGTTTTAACCGCCAGAACTAAAGGCAAAAAATTATTTAACAGAACGGTTTAGAACGGTTTATTCAGATTTGATTTGTCCGGCTGACGACTAACGAATATAAAATTAAATTTACAGACAAGAAAAAATATGACAGAACTAAGTCAAATAAAAGAAACGATATGCTAAGTTCATAGATCTAAAAAATATTACAAAGTACAAATTCATTAAAGTACATATCTTATCAACAACAGCGCATAAATATGAGATTACATCTAAAGTTAACGTCCTAGCTAAACCTTAAATATTTAAGATAATATGTCCATACGACTCACATTTAACCATGTATAAATTAAAATGAAATATAGCCACTAAAGAAAATAGGAGCTAGCCAGGAAAATGCCGATTTGAGTGGAACCGTATAAATAGACTGGGTAAAAGTTACGCTAGAACTGATATCATAATGGCTACCATTAATATTTTTTGTTATACATCTCACTGAAGCACTGCCATTTAACCTGCATAATGAATTATTCAACGTTGGGCAATATTTTGCGAGAATTTCACATTTTAACCTGGCCCAGGAGACTGACGGCCAAAAATGATGACAAAGTTTATTCACTTTTTTTAATCAGATTATTATAGATCATATTAGTAAATCTATTAAATATGTCTTAAACAGATATTGAATAATGAATAGAAACAAGAAATATTGGAATAAATATAGGATATTTGGTTTTACGACAACTTTATTAAGCGTTCAAGGAATTGTGACACGCCAGGGGACTGATGTTACGAGGATTTATTCCATAATTTTACAAACTAGCTTTTAGGATATGTAATTGAAATTGAGGGGATATATAAATAGGGCTCTAAATTTTCATAAACTGTTGTATTATATCAAGTCACTCTAAAACTTTCCGATTGATTGTGTGATGACATTAAGTTGTACTACTTTTGTGTTTTCACCCATATATAGTATATTTTCTAAGCAGAAAATGTATTTTTCATACTAAAAAGTGAAGTTAGTTATATATATATATGCATATAAAAATTGCGTGAAGCAAGGAGAAAAAACGGTACTTTGCAAATTGCGCAGTCATCGAAACTCCGACAAACATTCTCACGCAAAAACTCTTCGCTTCGAAAACCACTCCCACCCCTTTCCGCGCTCATTACTCTAACATGAACGTACATAAATATACAGCGATCCAGGCAGCTGCCACTTGCCTTCATTTTTGTGCCAAAAAAAAAAAAACTAAATGTACCAAATCACATATGTAAATATTATTTGATCCTAGCAGGCGCGTATCCAGAAAATATTTTCGGGGGTGTCCAACATTTTTTTTTTTTTTCATAATAACCATTTTGACTGGAGAATGGAAATGACTTAGCTTAAGTTTAATTTTGTTACTAGTGCAGACGCGAACCAAATTTATCAAAGCCTATAGACAAACAACAAAAAATAAATTAGGCAATTCACAAGCACGGTTGCCGTTTGCCTAAAACCAAAAAAAACGTACCAAAATAATTTGCTAGCCACATAATATAACATTTTGCACCCTAAATCAAAAACCGCCGACATTTTTTCAGGCCACTTTATTAGCATAGATCGCTCATAAAAATAAATACAATTTGGCAATTCATAAGATCTTCTATTCGCGTATCTGCTATTAGTTTAAAACTGTCATAATTTCCATGCTGTCATTTCTCATATAAAATTTGAATAGCACAATAAAATTGGGCAACGTATGTATATCAAGTGTGCTATTTTGTTTTTCAATTTCTTTTGTTTTGAAATGTAATTTTCTTTTCTTTTCAATTTTCAATTCAATTTGTTCAGTTTGAAAAATAAAAGAAGCAGGAAAACAAAAAATTAACAATTTCCTGAAAAGTTTCTACAAAAATTTAATTTATAATTTTCAGATATGACCGTTCAACTCATCTTAGTGCTCACAAGAGCTGTGTTATCAAAATAGTGCAATAAACAATAATACATCTTGTGAATTGCCTAATTTTTTTTCTTGTTGACTGTTATAGTTACTCTTTGAAAAGCCTGTCTTGACAAGTTTTTGAAAATCAAGTTACTTTTGTGCGATCCAGAAGCGCCTAACTTGAACTTCCTCCGATTTTGAGTTGTGTCTCTTTTTGATTTAGTGTGCGATTTATTAAAACAAATTTAAGCAGTTCATCTGCATAATTTAACACAGAAACGGGTTTTAATATAAGAACATATCGTTACAGTAATATAGAAAGGCGCTAACTCATTTTTTTTAATTTTAGATCGAGTTGCTGATGGATTTTTAATAATTACTTCTAAAGGAAGCTTCACTAAAACCCTTGTACCTACTATACTATATTGTAGTGAAATATTACAGGCATTGATATTTGTGTTTTCGAACAAGCCATCGTTGCTATGGTTTACATTCAGTTTTTTCGAGTAAGTTTTCGATCTAAGAAAATATAAGTTATGGTGATTCAAATATAAGGAAATTTGCCAACCCTTTGGGGCATGTATGTAATATTTCTATCAAGGAACCCTTTTCTATGAAAGGAAATTTCGAAAACAAAGCTAACGGAACTAGCTAAATATTTAAGAACATAAATACCTAAGTACTATCTGGTCCATATTTTCTTGGTACTCGGGACGTCACTGATACATTTTTGCATTTTTTTATAACTTTTTGACGTAAATAGGCATAATTGCCCTGTTCAAAAAAAAAAATATTTGTGTAATTTGTAATTAAAATGTTTTCGGATGGTACTAGCTTTTACTAGTTTTAGTAATATATGCCTAGGAGTCGCTATTTTTTTCGCCCTTTCCCAAGTAGTACCACTTTACTTCTACTGCCAGTAAAGGAGAGTGAAAGGGACACATCATGACTAAATAATTTGTTTGTAGTCATTCAAATGCAGTTTTGATATTTGTAGCAGTGTCATTGGAGTCGCGTTGAAGTTAAAATGACAAAAACGTGCCGAATTTGGAAGTTGCGTACCAACGTACCCGGAGAAAAAATTCGTACCAAAAATGGTACGTTTCGGCCAAAATGTCAACCGTGTTCACAAGATCTCCTATTCGCGTATCTGCTATTTATTAGTTTAAAACTGTCATAATTTCCATGCTGTCATTTCTCATATAAAATTTGAATAACACAATAAAATGGAGCAGCCTATGTATATCAAGTGTGCTATTTTCTTTTTCAATTTGCTTTTTGGAATGTAATTTTTTTTCTTTTATATTTTTACTTCAATTTGTCTAGTTTGAAAACTGAAAGAAGTTTTTACAAAATTTTCATTTATAGTTTTCAGATACGACCGTTCAACTCATCATAGTGCTCACAAGAGCTGTGTTATCAAAATAGTTCAATAAACCATAAGACACCTTGTGAATTGCCTAAATAAATTGTCTTTTGAAGAACACTAACAACATATTTATTTAAGCAGCAATGTTTAGGGATAGGGTAAAGCGTTCAGCAGAATCTGACTTTTGAAGTTTTCTTTCAGACGGCGAACCTAAGTCTTTACAAAAATTTTGCTCTGTCGCAATTTTTGTTATTTCAAATATCTAATTTGACCGGAAATCAAAAAATATTATCCTATGAGTTTGGGATTCATATTCCAAATTTTCTCTTTTACAGTCACAGACTAAAAACATGGCACTATCATGTGTGTTACCGCCACCTATTCCATCTCTAGCTTATAGTAGATAGTCAACCCTGAAATAATCGATTAATACACTTACTTAATTAGTACTTATATTTTCTTGTAAATTCGTGCATCATGAACTTAGATGCAATTGAAAACGTAGCTATCACATGTGAAACTTTAAGGTTAACCATTATGATGGGTTTGTTTATTGGGCTGCTCTAGCTTACGCCAGGTTGAGATATTTCACAAACTTGTGTTTAACGAACACTTTTCTTGCTCTAGGTTGCTCTATATTTGTTTCATGAGTACGATCAAAACAAAACTAGAGTAATCCAGATCACAAATTTCTGCTCTAGCTTTTTTTATGGAGTAAGTTAGAGCAGAGAAGCAATTGTCAGTCAGAAAAAAGTAAATTTTTGGAAACTTCAAAAAAATTAGTTTGGAAGAAAGTCAATGTTTTTTATACGTGAATTTGCATTAATTTTGAAGATTTAAACAAAAAAACCAAATAAAAAGAAGCTATCGAGACTCAAGTGTTTCATGGCATTTCTGCTCTAAGTTGCTCTATTTCTATTTTGACAGCTGCCCTGCTCTGCTCTGCTCTAACCTGCTCTGAACTTTTTTTGGTCAGTAAACAAACCTGATTTGTACAACATCGAGCTTGTTATGTAGCTGGTAGTTTGTTTGGTGAGGAGTGGTGGCAAGCAGGTATGCTTGCATCCCAGGCTAGCTCGTCACCGTGGGGCGGGGTACTTTCCACCACCCTCACCTACAGCCACATGAACAAAAAGGGTTCATACCTGCATATATAGAAGAGTTAAAAGTAAAAGTAGAAAAAGGGCATAGGCAAGAAAAGTCAAATAAGAGAGAAATCGCAAAAAGGAAAAGATCATGAAAATAAAGGAGAGGCCTGTCCCGTCAGGTGGAGTCTTCCCACCCGCTTCCGTGCAACTTGCACGAAACCATGGGCACTGTGCTGACTCCTAATAACTTACAGTGCCCCCAAACCTGACTCAAGTCTATCTGTCGGTCAATTAGTCATTTTCCCTAATACTCACCTTCACCTGTCCGTGCGCGCGCAAGCCCAACACCCACACCAAAATTAAGTATTTAGTGCATATTAGCAAACATGGAACCTTATTTCAGTCATACATTGTAATTTATTTAATAAAACAAACTCCTATTGAAATCCTATTGAAATCCTATTTTAGCGTAAATCTCCAAATTCATTTAAATTAAAATTTCTAGATATCCATCTTATAACCTAACAAACAAAGGTAATAATAGAAGAAAGAACAAAAAAAATGCCAATCAAATGCCAAAATAGAGCGAAAACTTATTCACTAAGCTAAATTATATTAATCTAACCACCTTATATATATATCTAATTCAAAAAAGAAAAAGAAAAAGAGATAATAAAAAATTTATATATTAATTTGACTTCCTGATGTATATAGTTCAAACCAAAATATAATCAAATTTATGTATTAACCAACCAAAAAAAGGATATGATAAAAATAAAAAAATAAAAAAAGTGATAAAAAAGTTCAATTCTAAGACTCCCTAATGTAGCGGTCATTGATCTTTTGATCAGCTGATCGCTGTCCCACTGACCCAGATTTCGATTTCAAGATCAAGGCCAAGTGTAGTTATGTATTTTCAAAGAGTAAAAAAAGAAGAATGTAAAAAAAAGGAATTGAGCGTGTTGTGTTTTTGTGCGCGTGAGATTGTGTTTCTAGGATAGTTATGCATGTACGTATATTCTTTCGTTTTTTTTTTGTCGCTAATCCCTTTGGCTATCTTGGGAGTAGGGTGGGATTACGCGCTCAATATACGTACATACATACAGACGTATATACGTATCTTTAATTACTCACCAAGTCACTGCTCCAATGGCGCCACTGCAGAGTACCTATGCTGAAAAAAGAGAAAATTGCATACATATATACATATCTACTCCTAGCACTTGGTCATGCGCACAATGACCACTCTCGCCCACTCAACCAGATCAATCGCTTATGATCTTGGCTTTCTTGAATTACAAATGTAGTGCCCTATGCTGCTCCTATGGATACACATGTCATGCGGCATCCGTCCGTATCTACACCCTAATTACTTTAGGCGGAACCGAATGTCCGAAAAGTTCGGGTGTCCGGGTGATAAATTTCGAGCCTGGATAAGGTGGTGACAGTAGAAAGACAGATGGAAAAGAAATTTAAAAAGGTAATGATTAAAATTTATAAAAAAAATGAAGTGTCAAAAAGGTAGGAAGTAGTGATAAAAAAAAACGTGGGTGAGATTGTGATGGTGTTAGTGGTGGTGGACTAAATTGTCGAACAAAAAGGTTAAAGTGGGAGATAGAAAATGGAGCAGAAAGAATTTAACAATGGCAAATGGTAATGGAAACTGAACTAGCTAAAAGTAGGTGGGGAATTAATAAATGAAGAAAAAATGACCAAAGGAAACAAAAAAAATGGGATGAGAATTTAGGTGATTAAAATAAAAAAATTCGAAATACGAATTCGAATCGATGAACAAAAAAAATTAAACTTTTAGCTTTAACTTTGGAAAAAAAAACAGAAATACTAAAAAAAATTCGCTAGTCTGTAAAAAAAAAAAACTTCACCCAAATGCCCATATAAAAGAAAACCTAAATCCTAACGAAGAAAATGATGGATGGCAAAGAAAAATTAAATGAAGTGGAAACTAAAAGAATCGGTTCATAAAAATACAAACTGAAATGGGAACTTAAGTAAAAAGATTAGAAAAAAAAATGACAACTTTCAACCCCGAATTCCAACCAACCCAAAATGCCCCTAATGGTAAAATAAATAAAAAAACTAAGTATAAAAAAATATTAAAATTTAAAACTACAAAATAATATATATATCTGGATATCTGGTGGATGTGTTGTTGAGTGTGGTGTTGATTATGTGGCTGGATCTCTGGTGGATGTGTTGTTGAGTGTGATGTTGTAGCTTCAAGTTTGTTGGCATCCGTGCCGCCCGGTTTGGCTGGTGCACTTACAAAAGGTTTTACCACCCTTGGTTTGTTTTTGTTGTTGTGGTGCAAATTATCAGTGTATCTGTGTTGTTTTTGTGGTGAATGTCTGGCTGATGTCTCGTTAATAGCAGTGAAAGTGTTCAGTGTATCTATGCTGTTGTTGTATCGTGTGACTTGTTGTTGTTTTGTGTTATCTATGTTTTAGGCGCATTTCCTTAGCGTTTTGCCGCAAAAATCCGGTACCCTGGGGGTACTCCCGGTGCCAATGCAACCTGAATCCAAAAAAAAGCGAAAATTTAAGAAAAGATGTAAGGTTGTAGGTGGGGATTTATTAAGAGGGGAGAGGACAAAGGAAACATTTTTAATCATACATAAGTATGTTCTTTTGTCTGCTTGGACGTAGATGCACATATACACAACTATCTGTGTACAGATGCACCTATGTGCATGCAATTTTGCTGTTTGGCTTGCCAGGGAGATTGGCCATGAAATAGAACCAATCTCGCCGCAAAACATGCTAGGGAATACATAGGGGATATGAGGGTAGGGACGACTTACCGGGATTTTCCGGGTGTTTGGGTGCTTTAAAAATATTGCTGGTTGGGCCCGCTCCTGGCCGTGTTAAATTATAGTTTGAAAAACGTTTGCCGCGAACTTGATTTTGCGCGATTTTAAGCTAGGTTTAAAAATCCGCGCACTTCACTTTACTTCACTTGCTTAGCTAGCTACACTCACAGTTTTAACGCAACTTTGGCCCGTTGACTACCTCGGCACCCTTTTTATACCTTCCGCCGTGGTAAGAAAAGCTACCTTTTTGGGAAAGTTTCTATGCAGGCATATAACTATGCATTCGTTTTTCCCGCATTCTCAAATATACACTCATACATTCACACAACAAGCTAATATCTTCCTTTCTTTCTAACATAGATAGAATGTTGCTAGGCGTTCAGCAACATTGCCTCTGTTACCGCCTCTGTTGTTAACAGCAAACATCAATGCTATCTACAGTAGCAGTAACACAAGCACTGTTGATGAAGCCCTACTGCACAATATCCATGTTAGATGGTTAGGTTAGGTTGAAGTGGCTGCCGCAGAGGCACACTTAGGCCAGTTTTGAAAGGCCCGTTGTGATACCACCAACACAAGGAAAGTCAGTCCCGGGACCCAGCCAAATGGAAAATCCCTGAGTTGTTGGGATTTTCCATATAGCAGAATCCCGGGACTGACACTCCTAAACCGACACCGTTACTCCTCCTCGAACCACTTAGATGACTTTATGCAGGCCATCAAGTCCTTTATGTCCAGTTCCGCGATCTGGCTTAGGCTATCCAGGAACGGAACTCCCAAAAAGCGCGTTCTCGCGCCGCTTAAAGCCGGACAGTTGCAGATGAGGTGTTCCACTGTTTCCTCCTCCTCATCATCTTTGCAACTCCTGCAGCATCGTCGGTAGCGCACACTTAGCCTTTCTGCATGCCTACCAATGAGGCAGTGACCGGTTAATACCCCTATCAATATGCAGATTTCCCTCCTAGTTAGGGCATAAATGCGTCTAGACCTTTTAAGATCCCATTTTGACCAGGTTTGTTTCGATATCCGACATCCTGGGGATTGCAGCCATATTTCGTTGGCTTGACGGAGTGTGTGCTCCTTCAGCATTAGTTTGCATGTGGCAAACGGCATACCTAAGCGCTCTTTATCCTGAAGAACCTGCTTGGTCGTGCCCTGTCTGGCAAGCTCGTCTGCCTTACAGTTTCCCTCAATGTCCCTATGTCCCGGGACCCATATGAGGTTTACGCGGTTCTGTTGGGCCATCTCCTGAAGAGATCGACGACAGCTGAGCGTCAGTTCAGAGTTGAACGTGTATGAGCCAAGGGATTTGATGGCCGCTTGGCTATCGCTGAAAATAGCGATATCTTCTCCGATAACACGTTTGCTTAACCAGGCCGCGGCGTCTAGGATTGCCGAGACTTCCGCCTGGAAGACGCTACAATGATCAGGTAGTCTGAAGGAGAGCTCAAGGCCCAAATCCCTTGAATAAACCCCTCCTCCAACTCTGCCGTCCAACTTCGAGCCGTCGGTGTATATGGAAGTGCCACTATTTGTTTCGGGACACCAATCCGTCCTCTCCCAGTCTTCTCTGCTGGGAATGTTTATTTTGAAACAGCTATCACCGACTATAGTGGTCGCACAACGATCTGTGCTTAGAGGGAGAAAGCTGTAAGATTCCAGAATACTGGAGTGTCCAATAGTACCCGCCCCCCAACTGGAGGTTTCTCTTAGGCGCAGAGCTGATGCCGCTGCTGACCCTTCCAGATCAAGTGGCAAAATGCCCAGAATGACCTGGAGGGCTTCGTTGGGCGTTGTCCTTAGCGCACCGCTTATACAGATCATATTGGATCTATGGACTTTCCGCAACAGATTCAGGTATGTTGCCTTGCTCAGCGCAGGCCACCATACGACGACTCCATATAGCATGATTGGACGAATACTGGCCGTGTAGATCCAACTGCATACTCTAGGGCTGAGCCCCCATTTTTTGCCAATGGCTCTTTTGCATAAGTAAAGAGCGATGCAAGCTTTCTTCTGGCGCTGAAGAACATTCTCCTTCCAATTCAGTTTCCTGTCCAGAACTATGCCTAGAAACTTGGCCTTATCCGACAAGCCCAGGCGCGTGCCATCTAGTTCTGGTAGGCTTAGTGGCGGTGTTTTGTACCGGTTGGTGAAGAGGACAAGTTCCACTTTCCCCGGGTTGATACTAAGTCCGCAGCGAGAGGACCACGTCGAAACTTCTCGCAGTGCTACTTGCATCAGGTCACACAGAGTTTGTGGGAACTTGCCTCTGAATGCAATAGCTAAATCGTCTGCGTATGCCACTATCTTCCCGCCCCCCCAACTTGTGTCACGTAGCAACGAGTTGACTGTGAGGTTCCATAAAAGCGGGGAAAGAACACCACCCTGGGGTGTTCCCCTTGTGACATAGCGTGATAACTCAACCGTACCAAGTGAAGAAGCTATTTTCCTTCCCCTTAAAAGTTGGTCAATTAAACCAGTTAGAGGTCTATCTACGCCCAGATTAGTTAGAGCGGAGTTGATAGCCTCCGGGCTTATATTGTTGAAAGCCCCCTCAATGTCTAGGAAGGCCACGAGACAGTAGTCCAGCGATTTCTCATTGACCGATACTAGGCTGTGCAGAGCGGTTTCTGTTGATTTACCCTTGGTGTATGCATGCTGATAGCTAGAAATAAGGTTGCTATCAATAGTCGTTGAGAGGTAGTCGCTTAGTATCCTCTCAAAGGTTTTGAGTACAAAGGACGAGAGACTGATCGGTCTGTAGTCTTTTGGCTCGTAGTGGGATGCCTTCCCAGCCTTAGGGATAAACACTACCGTGGCGCTTCTCCAGGAGCCCGGAATGTGGTTGAGAGCCAGGCAGGCTGTGAAGAGAAATACCAGCCATTTAGCTGATGTCTCCAACGTGTTTATAAGTTGTGCGGGAATAATCCCGTCTGGCCCGGCAGCCTTGAACGGTTCGAAGCTTTTAACCGCCCACCTAACCTTTTCCTCCGTGATGGGTATGTGTACAGCCAGGTTTGTTGTAGGTGCTAGGGGGTCTCTGTCTAATATTTCATTGTGTAACTGCCAATTAGTGTTACGTGGGTTGCGCTTCATGATTGGTTGTTCTACAATAAAGTCCAGAACCATTTCTATGTAACGGTGGTCGGAGAATGAATGTTCTTCCAGAACCCGCCATTTTCTGACCCACTCATAACCGCCTTCACTACAGATAGTGAGGTCTATGACCTCCCTACGGGTCTTAGTGAAAAAAGTAGGCTCATTACCCACGTTGCAAATTACCAGGTTGGTTGTTAAGAGGTAATCAAACAGAGACTCGCCCCTGGCATTGATATCGGAACTCCCCCATTGGACATGGTGAGCATTAGCGTCCGCTCCAATAATAAGATTACCCGTGCAGAAATTTGACACCAGGTCTTTCACCTCCGTTTGTGGTGGGGGTTCTTCGGCGTCGTAGGGCATATAGACCGACGCAACCGTCAGGCGGGTGCTGTCGACCGTTAGACTGATAGCGGTAATATCACCATTGGTGTAGTTAGGTAGGAGAAAGGAGTTCAACTCAGACTTGACCAAAATACACGTTCGGACTTTGCTCTCCTCGCTGGCTCGAATGAGCTTGAAGCCCTTAGTCCCCAATCCGCAGATTCTCGAGCTATTGACCCAGGGTTCTTGGATGAGGACCACATCCACGTCGCCTTTAGAAAGACGACTACTTAAAGCAGCCGAAGCCACTTTAGATTTGTGCAGATTAATCTGAAGCACCACCAACATGAGAGCGCACAGACTTCCCTGCCGTCCCCATGTCGTCGAGGTTTGCCCCATCCCGGAGGTTGCCTATCAACGACGACTTGTTCCGATTAACTGCCCGATATGAGTCCTGCTGCCTGTAGCGTTAGATGTTAATCGCTCAGCGTTGGCTGCTACCACCGTGACGTCGAGGACTTCCTCGTCCTGTAGGCTGTCCTCCATCTCCGAGTTGTTCACAGCACTATCGGCAAGGGACGTGGCGGATAACATGCTTTCCGCATCGGAATCCTCCGCTTCCTCTTCTGGTAATTCGTTTTCCGGAGCAGCCGAGAAGGTAGCGCGCTGAGCGTCACCACGATATACGTGGATAACGATCTGGCCTACGCTGTAGTGTACTAGGCCATTGCACCTTTTGAGGGGCTCGATTGACTCTTTATTCATGGTGAACACCACCTGTCTGTCGGGCCCCACCGCATCCCCGACCAGATTAACACTCCAGTCATGCGTTGGGAGGGACGGATTCATTAGCCGTAGCATCCCGAGAATTCTGTCGGGTTCGTCAGGGATGGCCGGAATCCACACCCTTGCCCTTGGACGAGCTGGAATGTCCTTCCAGTCGACGACCTCTATCTTTGCGCCCTTGTAGACTTCACCCAGTTTAGCAGCTGCTGCCTTATACAGTGCTACGGTTTTTGCATCCTCGCATGCGAGTAATTTGATCTGACCCTGGTGCCAGCCCGCATCCGTTACTCGCGCCGAACTACCCGGAAACTCCGGAGCAACGTTGAGAAGAATGTTGCCGAGTTCATTTCGCACGTAACGCCACCGGTCCTTGGGGATGGCCAGACGGTCATTGCCTCGGTCAAGGACGCCTATAAGGATCCTGTCCTTGGTTACCTCAGCAAAGCTTAGTTTGCCCGCTACAGAGGTATTCTGATGCCGCTTGGGAGGGGGATTTAACTCCAGGTCCGATCTCTGGCGCTTGAAAGGGTTAACTTTTAACCTCTTTGGCATGTAAGATTTTTGGAAATCCGGTATCACAGCTTTCGCTAGCTCTACCGATTTACTGGAATTCGGCGACAGCGACTCCTGCGGTACCCCTTCATACCTCTTCAGGATCTTTGCAGCCAATCTTTTCTCGTGGTATGTGAAGCGGCGGGGAGATCTCTCCCGGGAGTGCGGGCCCGTAGTTGCCATCGCGGTCGCTCCCCTTGCCGAAATCTCAGTTGCAGCTTCCTTCCCCTTCGAAACTCCGAGGCCAGGTCGTGAGACCGCTGCCACAGACGTAAAGATACTGGTTTTCATATCAGAGGTTGCTGGGAGTTTAGCATCCGCCGTTGTCCGCTTAGCTGCGTTGGCAACCGCACTGGTGCTAGCTCCCATCAAGTCAATCTTACTCGATAGAGGGTTGGTTGACCGACTCGTAGTTGCCATCGCTGTCGATGATTGTGGAACGGAGGTTGTCCTCCGGCGTTGTTGTTGCTTTCTCGCCTGCTCCTCCATAGCTCTCCTTTGCTGAGGAGTGAAATTTGGCGTTGTTTGCTTTTTGGGTTTTTCGTTTTTATTTGCGTTATTTGAGTTCATCATGTTCGTACGACCCATCGCCGGACAAGGCCAGCTTAGGGTCAAGGGAAGAGTAGGTAGTAGAAATGTGTCGTCCGCCGCGGCAGAGCCCCGTACCGCGGTAAGGCCATGCTTACTCTCTGAGGCGACCCGGTATCAGAGAGGCTCCGTTCAAATACAGCCACGATTTGCCTCCCGGCTGCAAACGTTCAATGGGCACGTGGTCGCATAACACCCTGGATTGGGAGGGGGAAGATCTTTGTCGTCGCGCCAGAGAGGCTAGGTTGCTCTCGTGATGAAGTGCCGTACGGAGCTATGATCATAAGGGCAGCGTAGCCCTGTGGCTATCGACTTAAGCCCTCGTACCGCGGCAAGGTATCCACCCTTCACGAGGGATCCATGTTAGATACTTAGCTAACATTGCGATATGTTGCCAGCATGGTGAAAGGCTGTCGTTACAAGCTAACAGGTTTGTTTATTGGGCTGCTCTAGCTTATGCCAGATTGAGATATTTCACAAAATTGTGTTTAAGGAACACTTTTCTTGCTCTAGGTTGCTCTATCTTTTGTTTCATGAGTACGCTCAAAACAAAACTAGAGTAATCCAGATCACAAATTTCTGCTCTATCTTTTTGTATGGAGTAAGTTAGAGCAGAGAAGCAATTGTCAGTCAGAAAAAAAATAAATTTTTTGAAACTTCAAAAAAATTAGCTTGCAAGAAAGTCAATGTTTTTTTTACGTGAATTTGCATTAATTTTGAAGATTTAAACAAAAAACCCAAATAAAAGGAAACTATCGAGATTCAAGTGTTTCATGGCATTTCTGCTCTGAGTTGCTCTATTTCTATTTTGACAGCTGCCCTGCTCTGCTCTGCTCTAACCTGCTCTGAACTTTTTTTTGGTCAGTAAACAAACCTAACATAACTCAGAAAAGTCAACTTAAAAGTGTCTGCCTTTCTTCACCTAAAAAGTACGTATATTTACACTTTCTCATTATTGTTCATTATTAATAAGTACAACTACAATTACTTTAGGAATTTTAACACTCTCTATCTAAATCTGAAACTTGCTGTAATATTGCATACTTGGACATCAACACGTTGTTTCTTTGAGTGTTCAAAATCGAAGAAGATCTGCAGGCTTAGCGGCGAGTAAATTTCTTTCCTAACATCAATTAAAATTCTTTTTTAATTATCACATATACGCTCGAACCAGTTGCCGGACTAACCTGGTGCCGGAAATCAACTACAGCAATCGATCGAAATCATAATCGTAATCGCTACGCTCTACTCACAGTAAGTAAAAAATGAGCCATTCTAGCTTACAGGGTCAATCATCCAACCACACCATCACCAATCCTCCCGAACATAAGCAACCGCCGTCTCCGACTTCCAAAATGGCGACAAATAAAAGCAACTCTCGTCGCACTTCGAGTGTCTCTACAAATACACAAACGCGGCGAAAAGCACTGGAGCTACAAAGACCAGCAGAGGAGCAACAAATTAAATTAGACTTCGTCAAGAAATATAAATTGTTGGAAGACGATCTTGGTGAATCGAGTAGCGAAGCAGACTCACAGGAAGCGGTCTCTGAGAAATTAGGTAATGTTCAAGAATGGTTGAATTCAGTAAATGCTCCACGAAGTAACCAATAGAATCTGAAGATGCAGATGCAAAGAACCAAACTGACGTCGAACATGGTAGCATAACCTCACAAGCTAGCGACGTACCAAGCGGGCACGCCAGAAACATTACCGTTCAAGCCAAACAACAAAAGGATACTACACAGGTAACTTACATTACAAGCGCCACGGCCATGAATGACGGCCGACGCGTAGAACCTATTATAAGGAATTAGTTTCAGTGTAACACATATCCATCGTGGGGAGAACGCACATTGTTTGGGCAAAGTAGAATGCAAGATAATATGGCGATAAATTAAGGCCGTGTAAATCCTGCTTTCAACATATCTAAATTTAACTCTACTATGCCAAACGTTCCCTCATCACTAATGGGTCCACAAAATTTGGTACCGCTGCCAAACGTATCAAACATTGGGTTTCCACAACTTAACGAAACGTCACCTATTAGTAGTAGCACTCATAACAATTTAACTTTACAGCAGATAAATGCACGGCACTCAGTTACGCGCGAGCTGCCCATATTTTCGGGGCGACCAGTGCCACGTATGACTGGTGTAAAAGTAGGTCGCCTCCCAGTTGGTGCACCCTGGGTAACGCTAAATGACCTACATAGCCTGCACGGCTAGTTTAGTTTCTTGTATTGCCGGATCTACGAGAACGGTACCAGTACTTGTGCTGTACCCATCGTGCCGAAACGACCCGGGCCGTTTTCTTATATCGACCCGGCCAAGAGCAATACACTCGAGGTGACCCTGTCTGACATTTAGGCAGGGCTACACCTCGTTACAACAACAACAACAACAACTGGTCGACAACACTTTGCGGCTTAAACGATGAAAAAAAAAAAAAAAAAAAAAAAAAAAAAACTAATGGCGGCGATATACCTACAGGTTATCATCATAACCTCTAACGAGATTTTTAGCCGAGCTTCTCTTTCCAACTTGTGGTGTGTTGCTTTTTTGAGTTTTTCCTACAAGTTGGCGGGACCTACAGTTTTTTGCCGACTCCGAACGGCACTTGCAAAGCAAATGAATTTTTTGCTGAGAAGCTTCTCATGGCAGAAATACACCCGGAGAGTTTGCCAGACTACTGCCGAGGGGCGACCCCGTTTTAGAAAAATTCTTTTTCTAAATAATTTTTGATGTTACTTTTGCCGGGCATCGAACCGCCACGACTTGGTGTAGAAGGCCGAACACTTAACCGCTACACCACGGCGGCCGCGATGCTTAAACGATGCGGAGAACTTAATCCGACTTCAAAAATCACTGAAAGGAGAAGCGTACAATGCTGTGCAACACATTCTAATACACCCAGCCGTCCCCGATGCTATCTCAACGCTAAAAGTTCTTTTTGGCCAGCCAGAGAAAATTGTCAATTCTATAAAAAACAAAATAAAACTTATGTCACCAGTTAATCAAAATAAATTGGATACTTTCACCTCGTTCGCCGTCAATGTAAAAGCGTTACGAGCTACAATAGAAGCGTCTGGCTTATATAATGAGTTGGAAAACTCTTCTCTGCTGCAAGACCTTATAGAAAACTGCCGCAAACTCTCCAATTAAATTGGGGTACCTTTAAATTAGGTTTATTAAAAGAAAATAAATACCCAAATCTCGCAAAATTTGCAGATTGGATATTTGACTTCGGAATTTCTGCAAGCAGTGTTAATACAACAAAACACGCAAGTGTCAGACAGCAAAAACAAAAAAGCTTATGCTCAGCAGCAACGAAAATGTTGCGTATGCAAACAGAATTGCAACAATGTTGCGAAGTGTCAAAAATTTCTTAGCATGGATCGAGCCACACGTTGGAACGTTGTGCGACAACATAACCTATGCAAACAATGCCTTAGACAACTTGTTGATAGAACAAAATGTCAAAAGGTTTGCGAAATAAATGGATGTGTATATAAACATCACTCTCTTTTGCATCGTTTTTTCAGCACGGCAAATGAAGGCCAACAACAAAAACAACTGCATGTGAACGCAGTAGCAGAGACACCAGCAAACGTCAAAATAAATGCAAACAGCTGTAATGCGCACCGCAATAAGAATCAAAATATTTTATTTAGAATTTTGCCAATTACAATATTTGGTAAAGACAACAAGTCATTAAAAACGTTTGCCTTCATTGACGAAGGGTCCTCAATAACTTTATTGGACAAAGCTATTACTGAAGAGCTCAATATAGGTGGAAAAAGCGAACCACTATGCCTAAAGTGGACAAGCGATATGAGAAGGACCGCAAACGATTCAAAGTTAGTAAATATACAAACTGGACCAAATCAGCGAAAATTTTCTATTAATGCACATACAGTAAACAAATTATCTCTCCCAATGCAGAGCCTAGATTATGAGAAAATAAGTGAGCAATATAAACACATAAATGCGTAAATATACTTGACAAACTTCTAATGGTCACTACGAAAGTTGCCTTCTGTGGCGATTTGACAAATTCGAATTGCCAGAAAGCCACGGTATGGCAAAAAATCGACTTTATTGTTTAGAAAAAAACTACAACGCGAGCCAAATCTCAAAGCGGTTTTTGATAATACTGTAGCCGAATATTTAAAAAAGAGCTATATCAGAAAACTGAACCATAAAGAGCTCAGCCAAAATGATGGAACTGCTGTATGGTATTTACCAATATTTGCGGTATTTAACAAAAACAAACCAGGTAAATCACGCATTGTATGGGATGCTGCCGCAAAATCATACAGCGTCTCGCTTAACACTTTTCTGTTAAAAGGGCCTGATCTTCTTATATCTTTGCCAGCAGTTTTGTACCGATTCAGACAAAAGGTGATTGTCATATCAGGAGACATTCAAGAAATGTTCCATCAAGTGCGGATTAGGTCAGAAGACCACCACGCACAACGGTTTCTCTGGAGAGAATGTGACACCTCCATCGAGCCGAATGTTTATATTATGGAGGTAATGATCTTTGGAGCAGCCTGCTCTCCGTGCACATCCCAATTTGTTAAAAATTTAAATGCTGAGCGATTTGCAACTAGCCATGCTAGAGCAGCCGACGCTATACAAAACAACCACTATGTGGATGACTACCTCGATTCTGACGACTGTGAAGAAGAAGCCATAGCGCTGGCACGCGACGTGCAACATATACACAAAGCTGGTGGATTTAACATTCGGAATTGGTGCTCCGATTCGCCGGTGATAACGGCGCGGAAAAAGTACTAGGCGTTTTTTGGATTCCTAGTGAAGATGTTATAACATTTAAACTCTCACCATTGTAGACGCCAGCGATAGCGCCTACGCCGCTGTATGCTACTTACGTATATCAAAAGTTAACGTCGTCGAATGTTCTCTTCTAGGTTCAAAGGCTAGGGTAGCGCCCCTAAAACAAATTTCGATCCCTCGACTAGATTTGATGGCGGCATTAATTGGGGTTCGGTTCTCAAAATTTATTTCTGACTCACTAACAATAAAGATAAGTCGCAAAGTATTTTGGTCCGATGCCAAAACTGTACTGAGCTGGCTCCACTCAGACAGTAGACGCTACAACCTTGTTGTTGGCCTACGTATAAGTGAAATCTTAGAATCAAGCGACCTTTCGGAATGGAAATGGATCCCGTCAAAACACAATGTGGCAGACGAAGCCACCAAACGTCATAAAATAAATTAAGCGACTTCATGCGACCGTTGGCTAAATGGCCCGAATTTTCTACGTTGGCCTGAAGAAGAGTGGCCACAAGTTCAACACAATATCGAAGAAACCAGCACTGAGTTGAAGAAACATGTTCTGCATATATCACAAGTTACAAAGATAGTGGAGGTAAGTCGCTTCTCAAAATGGTGCCGACTGCCAGAGCGATGGCCTACGTAATACGTTTCATTCACAACTGTAAGAGAATCCAGCCGAGTCAAGAAACGCCTCCCGGAGAGCTGTAGCAAGAAGAACTCCATAAAGTTGAGTTAATACTTTACCGACAGGCTCAGGTAGAGGAATTTTCAGAAGATATCATGCACCTTAAAAAGAAAGAACGGCTACGAAAGCAATCCTCTTTATATAAACTGACCGCATATCTAGATGAAAATGATGTTCTAAGGGCTTGTACCTCGTCAGGATCCAATAATTCTTCTCAAGAATAATCGCATCACAGCTCTGATCGTTTTACACTTTCATTCGAAAGTTCACCACTTGAATAGCGAAACTGTTATAAACGAATTGCGTCAACATTTCCACATTCCGCGCCTAAGGTCTACTGTGCAATCCATTTTAAAAACCTGTCAAACATGTAAAATTATAAAAGCTGCACACGTAGCGCCTCAAATGGCAACACTGCCACGAGCACGGACCACGCCTTACGTAGCGCCTTTCACATTTACAGCTATCGATTTCTTTGGACCTATTCTCGTTACAGTAGGACGTCATAAGGAAAAGAGATACGGCGCGTTGTTTACATGCCGGACAGTGAGAGCTATTCACATCGAAACTGTGTACTCTTCATAGCTTCATAGCTTCATAGCTCGCTGAGGCACGCCACAGGAATTTTACAGCGATAATGCTACCAATTTTGTTGGGGCGGAACGGGAATTGCGTGAAGCTGCGTCTGTATTGAAAAGGACGTGTTAGCTAGTTATTTCACAACCTCGACCACATCATGAAAATTTATCACACCTGCAGCTCCCTATATGGGTGGAGCATGGGAATGCCTCGTTCGCTCATTCAAGACAATATTTTATAAAATTACTCCGGAAGTAGAAAATATTATAAACTCTCGACCATTAACGTATCTACCAATAGACAGCCCACAAGAGGAGGCCCTTACCCCTAATAACTTCCTGCTGGGAAGTTCAAACGGGATGAAACCCATGGCCATCTTCGCTGACAACCGCACTATTTTACGTCACACCTGGCTCATATCCCAACACTATACTCAACATTTCTGGCAGCGTTGGGTCAAGGAATACCTGCCAGAGTTAACGTACCGCACAAAATGGCACGAAAGGAAGAAGCCAATTCGGGTAGGAGGTTTGGTTGTGATTGTTAATCCTGGTTCCTCAAGAGAGGTACGTTTGGCAGAGAGGTAGGGTGCTGGCTACAAAAAATGCCTTGGATGGACAGGTTAGGAGTGCCACCGTGCAGACCTCGCAAGGAGTGTTTGAAAGACCAGTTGTGAAATTAGCAGCATCGGCTCTCATGTTGTCGGTGGTTCAGATAAACCTGCAGAAATCTAAAGCAGCCTCAGCTGCTCTAAGTAGTCGTTTTCCTAAAGGCGACGTAGATGTGAACCTCATCCAAAAACCTTGATGATAAACGCAAGAACACTCCAACCGTAAGTTCCCTCTTACTGGCGTATGTGATAATCTTCACTAGTTCAGTCCTAGCGAAAGCTGAACAGCTAATCGTGAAGGGATTTGATGACTCCACATCGTCATCCTTCATAGAGCTCACACATCTGTAATATTCAGCCGCACCGCATGAACTCCCATCGGGCAGTGCGCCGTCCACACATACATAATACAATCATATTTTGATGAAATTTTTCTGCATGTATTTGGTAATCGCCATAATCTTACAATTAAATTGCATTAAATGTCATTCTGGGGCTAAGGGACTAATGCGTTTGCCTAGGGGCCAGGCCCGTAGCCAGACCTAACCAACTGTACGGGCAGATACTATCGCTGTACGGGCAGGATTAAAAGTTTGCAAAATCAAATCATTAAACGAATAATTAGTTAAAATTATTTGTGTAATATATTTTTTTATTTTTTTTTTTAATATAATTGTTATAAATAAAATATATAAGAAAATTCAATTAATGCATAAAAGAAACATACAAAAAATATTGTTAAGAATAGATACTTAGTTTGTACTAAGTTTACGTGGCAGTTTACGATTTTTGTTATCATTAAATTTTCGGAGAATGATATCGATATCAATTGCACGTGTGCGATGTCTTTCAAAAGCTAAGTAGACGAGATCAGCCATGCGGGCATGGGTCATGGACAGGCGTTCCGGCTTATTAATTGAAGTCAATGCCGAAAACGTTGATTCGCAAGTTGCTGTACTGCACCCAGATGTCTCAACAGCTGCCATCAGCTCGAACGTATCACTGAAAGCTTCACGAAATCTGAAAAGTACCTCCAACTTTGTTCCATCGTCAGCCTGTTCCTTTCGACTCTTGAAAAAGTTTTTCAAGACTGTCAATTCTCTTCGCTGGGATCTTTTAAACCTGTAAAGATGTAAATTTATAAGTGTTAGTAAAATGGAAGGGACAAGTTTTGTGTTGATGGTAAATGTTTCGAACTACCTAGATCCCTAAAGATATTCAAATCATCCATTTTGAATTCGCTAATGTTGGAACTCGCAGTAACTATCTCTTGATTCTCTGACAAGCGTCGCTTGATTTCGTTTATTATAATATTGTGGCGAATGTTCTCAAGAAACGCTCATCTCCCAACTCTAGCGTATTTCCACCACTAGCGTCACTACCACAATTACAGCTGCTTAGGTACATGACACGAGAGCGAGAGTGTGCGAATGTGACACAAAGAGGAGATGGCGATAGATAAACGTTTCGAGAACACTGTTGCACGAATAACCCAGAAATGTGTAGACATTTCTAGGTTATGAAGCCGCTGTCTGCTAGGGTATATAAACCGCGCAAAGACAACGCACTTCAGTCAGTTTATTTTGAAGTGTTGTACAGTGAAGTACATACTGAACAGTGAATTAACCCGCGATATTGTGCTACGGTTTTTAGTAGTAAATAAAGCGTACTATTTATTAAGCAGAATCTGAATGTTTTATTTAACGTACAGTGATCGAACTCAGGGAAAATAGTCGAGAAATCATCGATTTCATCACAATTGGTGTCAGAAACGGTATTGTTAAATAAACAAGGACATCGTAAGGATAACAAGGACATTGAAAGAATAGCAAGGATAACAAGGACATTGTAAGGATAGCAAATACGTTGCAAGGATACCAAGGACATGGCAAAGTGAATTGAAGATCCAGCAACTCAAAAATGAGTTGGAACGGCGTGGACTGACAACAGCAGGCAATAAAGCAGAGCTTCATTCACGTTTGCGTGTAGCCATGGAAGCGGAAGGAATCAACGTTGACGATCTAGTTTTTCAGCATTCAGAAGAGGCAACGAACAAAATAGAAGAGCAAAAGGACTGTCCGGATTCAGTTGCAAATGTTGGCACAAGCTCTTTATTGGCTGCCTTGGCTCAGATGTCAAACAGCATAACATGAACAATGTGAACTCAGTTGGAACAACAAGAGACACGCTTGGCATCTCAGTTTGAAGAGCAGAAAGCATACACTGCGTCTCAAATATTGCAGTTGTCTACACAGCTGGAGGAGCAGGAAGCACGTATGTCCTCAAAACTAGAGGCGCGCATGGACGAGAAAGTAATGCAGCTTGAGGAGAAAGTCGAAGCCGAGGTGGATGCGAAATATATTTTTATGTATATTTACATATAAATATGTAAATTCGAATATTCTTAATAAAAAATACTTTATTTTATAGACCTCAAAGTTTTATTTTAAAAATTGAATGAAATGAAAATCTTCAGAATATTTCAAAGAATGAAAATTTTTGAAAGATAAATTGAAATATAATTTTATATTTCCTTTGAATATATGAAAATATTTCTAGGTACAAAGTTGTTCAACAAATTATAGTATTAATTAACAATATTACTAAAAGTAAACATTATAATATAACTTCTCCCTCATTTAAAATAAGATACTCCTGTATCTTAATTACTTATATTAAGCTAATTATGAGTATTACATATTGAAATTCAATTTACAAATTCATTAATAACTAAAATAAATGTACTTAAACATTAACTTTTTTAACAAATCAATCCTCTATATCATTTGTATCAAATATGCCTTCAAATTTCAATTTTCTTTTTATATTTGAGGGATGTATATTTTCTAAGTTATTTAATTTATATTTTGGTTCTTGTTTATGTCGAAGTGATTTATAATTTTTAATAAAACCTTCTTTCCTCCTCTCCATATAATTTTCCCTTTTCTTATTTCTTTTCTTAATATAACCTTCTTTTATTATTAATATATTTTTATATATTTTAATTTTATCACATTGTCCAATTTCAACATTTATTGGTTTTTCTTTTATTATTGAATGAAAACTATTATTATAAAATTCAATTGCTTTACTAATTTTATCTTTTATATTAAGATCATTATATTCGATAGTCATAATTCTTATTTTTTCCGAAATTGTATTATGCAATCTCTCAATATCTGCATTTCCTGTATGATTATTTGGTTTCACCAAATGTAACTCGATATTTTCATTTTTCAAATAATCTTTAATATTAATACTTTTAAATTCATTATCACAAATTAATTTCAAAAAATATCCACGTTGAGATTTATAAAGTCTTAATTTTTCTATAATGGTTTGATTATTCCTATCCTCTAAATAATAAGCCGTTGCAAATTTTGAAAATCTATCAATAAAAGTTAAGAAATTTGATTTTGAATTTGCATAAATATCCATATGTACAATTTGTTTAATATCAGTTGGTGTTTCTGTTAATTTGAACTTATCTTTAATTGGATTTCGATCATATTTTGCCCTACTACAAACTGAACAATTATTTATAGGTTTGTTTACTGACCAAAAAAAAGTTCAGAGCAGGTTAGAGCAGAGCAGAGCAGGGCAGCTGTCATAATAGAAATAGAGCAACTTAGAGCAACTCGGAGCAGAAATGCCATGAAACACTTGAATCTCGATAGTTTCTTTCTATTTTGTTTTTTGGTTTAAATCTTCAAAATTAATTCAAATTCACGTATACACAAACATTGATATTCTTGCAACCTAATTTTTTTGAAGTTTTCAAAAATTTATTTTTTCCTGACTGACAATTGCTTCTCTGCTCTAACTTACCCCATAAAAAATGCTAGAGCAGAAATTTGTGATCTGGATTACTCTAGTTTTGTTTTGAGCGTACTCATGAAACAAAAGATAGAGCAACCTAGAGCAAGAAAAGTGTTCGTTAAACACGATTTTGTGAAATATCTCAACCTGGCGTAAGCTAGAGCAGCCCAATAAACAAACCTTATATATATATTTATTAAAATTTTTAAATTTGGTATATAAATTAATCTTTTAAGTCCCTTATAATTTTCAATTATTCCAGTATGTCCGGTTTCATTTTTATGGTAATTATGTATAATTTTATAAGCTTCATTTTCTGTTTCAACATCTTTAGCATGAAATGAACATCGCAAAAACTTTATATTATTAATACCGTCATACATTTTAATAATTTTATTTTGCAAAATATTATATTTACTATTTTCTAATTCCGAATATATTCCAATTTTACCTTTAACAATATTTCGTCGTAATATATCTTCTAAATTACTTTCTAAATCAGAAGAATTTATAAAAATTTTCATATTTTTATGGTTAAAATCTATTTCTTTTTGTTTATTATCTGTCAATATTATTTGTGTTTTAAATCTATTAACTACAGTATCTAATATATTAATATAATTTTGTATATTTTCTTCTTGAGAATGAATTGTTTTTATTTCCGTATTTGCATTATTAAAAAGTGATTCAGAAGAGTTTGATAACATATTAATTTCATTTGTATTTGCATCTATTCTACTGAGAAAATCAGCTACTTGCTTTTCTTTACCTTTAATATAGTTAAGTGTGATATTAAATTCACTTAATTTTATTAACCATCTATAAAACCGTGGATTCATTGCTTTACCCTGATATTTAACAAAAAGCCACCGTAATGGTTGATGATCTGATAAAATTTCAAATTTCAAATTTCGCACTATAAAGATATGGTCTAAAATAACTAGTTGCCCAAACTATTGCTAAAAGTTCTTTTTCAGTTACTGAATAATTTTTTTCATGGTCATTTAAAGTTCTACTAGCATAACATATTGGATGTTGATTTTGTTGTAAAACAGCACCTATTGCATTAATACTTGCATCAGTAATTAATTGAAAAGGTTTACTAAAATCTTGGCGGCCGCCGTGGTGTAGCGGTTAAGTGTTCGGCCTTCTACACCAAGTCTTGGCGGTTCGATGCCCGGCAAAAGTAACATCAAAAATTATTTAGAAAAGGAATTTTTCTAAACGGGTCGCCCCTCGGCAGTAGTTTGGCAAACTCTCCGGGTGTATTTCTGCCATGAGAAGCTTCTCAGCAAAAAATTCATTTGCTTTGCAAGTGCCGTTCGGAGTCGGCGAAAAACTGTAGGTCCCGCCAACTTGTAGGAAAAACTCAAAAAAGCAACACACCACAAGTTGGAAAGAGAAGCTCGGCTAAAAATCTCGTTAGAGGTTATGATAACCTGTTGGTATATCGCCGCCATTAGTTTTTTTTTTTTTTTTACTAAAATCTGGGTACTTAAGTACTGGTTCCTCTGTTAAAATAGTTTTTAACTTTTCAAAAGCATTTATATAATTTGAGTCATTTAAATTAAGCTTCATGTCTTTCTTTAAATATTTAATTAATGGATATGCTACTCTAGAATAATCTTTAATAAACTTGCGATAATATCCGGTTATACTCAAAAATGATTTAATTTGTTTAACAGTCTTCGGTATTTGAAGTTTTAGAATTTTGTCAACTTTTTCAGGATTTGGTTTAACACCTTCAGTTGTTAAAATATGCCCTAAATACAATGTTTCTTTTGCAAAAAATTTGCATTTATTTATTTGAATACGAAGATTTGCCTCCTTCAATTTTGAAAAAACTCTCTTTATGTCATTTACATGTTCCTGAAAACTAGTCGAAAAAATTAATATATCATCAAGATATACGACTCAAATCTTATTTATTAAATCTTTTAAAACAAAATTAATAAGCCTTTGAAAGGTTGCAGGAGCATTTTTTAATCCAAATGGCATACGAACAAATTCATAATGCTCATAAGGAGTAGAAAAAGCTGTTTTTAAACGGTCTTCCTCTCTTACTAGAATTTGATGAAATCCTTTCGCTAAATATTGTGAACGTCCTAATTTATCTAAAAGATTTTCTATATTTGGAATGGGAAATTTGTCATCTATAGTAATATTATTCAAAGCCCTATAATCTATAACAATTCTCCATTGCTGTTCCCCACTATTATACTTTTTTTTGGTACAATCTATAAAGGACTATTGTAAGAAGATTTACTCTCTTTATGATTCCCTGATTCATCATGAAATCTATTTGTTTACAAATTTCTTTCTCATGTATTTGAGGATAACGATATATTTTAGAATATATTGGTATCAACAGTGGTTTCAATTTCATGTTGAATAACATTTGTACTTGTAAGAAGTTGTCCTTCTATATAAACTAATTCTTTAAAAGATGTAAGGATATTTTTTACGGCTTCTTGTTCTTCGTTATTAAGATCTTTATAAATACATTCGAGAACTTTTTTTATCAATATCGCAAATTTCTAATTGGTGAATTTCGTTATATGAATAAGGACAAGATTGCAAAAATTTTATAATATTACCGTTTATAGTTAAAGTTTCATTTTTCATATCTATTACTGCTTTCATGGGTTTTAATAAATTTTGACCTATTATTGCATCGAATTGTTTTCCACTAAAATCCGTTAATTTCCAAGACATTGTTCCTCTTCATTAAATTCACTAGGCAATTTTGTAATTATTTCATATCTAATTATTGTTGAACTATTAATAGATGAAAAACAAATGCTTTTCTTAAGTAAAACTCTTTTATATTCAGGTAATTTTTCTTGATTTAAAAGCGAAGTTGTTGAACCTGTATCTACTAATGCTCTTAGGGCCGTTATCTCATCTTACCTTTAGTTTTAAAGACCACTTATCGAACAGATAATTGTGTTTCCGTTTGCTGAAGTTACCTATAATTTATTGTGCAGATAAATTTATCCGCCACTTCATCTGCCCTTTAAAATTTGTTGTTAACTTTAAACTGAAGCATTGCCAGCTATGTTTCAGTTTTGTTTACATCTGACATTTAAATAATTTTGAAATTAATTAGGAAATATCAAAACGAAATATGCAAAACGGCGTTCACCGGACAAAGCTGAAGATAGGCGAGAACAGACGTCTCATGGATGTGCTTCAGGGCCTCCACATGGACCTTTGGATCAAACGGTGATGCTGCTAGGTGTCGGTTCTCATCCCCATAGGGGGCGGTACTATCTCAAGCAATTGCCTGTTAGGATGTTGCGGTTTGCATCAATTTAACAGGAAACCAGTTGTACCTGCACATCATCTCATTATGCTCCCTAACTGGGAGCTTTTACGTCTCGTGATGTAAATGAGGTATAGGAGACATAAGGACACACTCCGTAGCAGTTCTGAGTGCGGTGTTTTGGCAGGCCTGCAGCTGACTCCATTGAGCGTCAGCAAGCCCCGGCGATGCATAGTTCAGGATCGGCCGACCAATTGCCTTGTAAGTTGCCAGTAACTTTGCTTTATCTTTTCCCCAAGTGCTGCCGGCTAGCGACTTCAAGATTTTGTTGCAGCTTGGTATTTTAGGGACAATTGCGGCTGAAAGGGCAAGTAAAGTGTGCATGGTGTCGAAAGTCACCCATAAGATTTTGGGGCGGGAGACAGTAGATAATTTTGGGCCACCTACGTAGATTTCTAACTCCATGTCCACTTGCGCTCCAAGTCGTGAATAGTGTCGCGGAGGACTTTGACGGCGATATAAACTCTGTGCGAAAATCAACAGTTAACTCTGCGACCTTTCCAGGTTTTTCATCGAGCGAGATTCGACTTAATCTACGGCGACACTCTTTACGACATGGACGCACCAAGTGAGAAACGAATTAGACATTTAGGTTGATGGCACTATGCTACCAACTGTCAGCCACTGACATAATACTTTCTCATTTGCTGGTCATGAGTCTGTAATGGCCTCAAATCGTCGCAAAAACATCCTCAAGTCACTTGCCGGCAGTATTTGGGGAAAAGATAAAGAAACGTTGCTGACTACATATAAGGCCATTGGCCGACCAGTCTTTGACTATGCTGCACCCATATGGTCGCCTAAACGTGCATAACACAAACTGGACGAAGTTACAAGTCTGCCAAAATACTGCTATCAGAACTGCTACGGGATGTCTCCTTATGTCTCCTGAGTCTCACCTCCTTCAAGAGGCAAAACTGCTCAATGTAAGAAAGCACGCGGAAAGGCTTAGCAGGCAATTCCTTCTGAACTGCCACAAGCCAAGACATCCAAGCCGCCATCTTATGGACACAGACCCGCCCCAAGAAACATAACGAGACATTTCCGTATGCATTATGACGAGATCCGGCATCATATTACCTTGACGATTGATCTGCGGAATCATAAGCGAGCTCTAACCAATATCCACACTGAGTTGGTTGATACCTTTGTCAGATCTCGACCTGTGAACCCCGTTTTAAATAGTCTTCCGCCCGAAATTGCTGAAGAAGAACGCACCTTACCAAGGGAGACGAGAGTCACCATGGCACAGCTTCGGTCTGGATACAGTGTTAAACTCTTACTTATCCCGACTAAATGACACCATTTCAAACACATGCCCTGCATGTGGTAGGACCCCCCATGATACCCTACTCTCTTCAACTGTCCAATTGAACCTACTCTGCTAACCCGTCTGTCCCTCTGATCCAACCCTGTTGAAAGTGCACGTTTTTTTGGACTCCCGTTAGAAGAGCTTGTTGAAGATCTTCGGAATGATCATACACTCTAGGCAGGGCAATGCATTGTTAACAACAACAAAAACTTTGACGGCGACAATGTCATGCTCCTTAGGGAGAAGAATTCGACAGGAGTGAGGAGATAACCATTAAGTACAGCTCATCGATGGAAGTACCAGCTGCCAATATCGCGCAGTCGTCTGCGTAAGAAACTATCGAGACCCTTTCTAGTGGAGAAGGAAGTTAAGGAATATAATAACTAAACAACAGCGGGGAAAGGACATCACCCGGAAGCACCCCTTGTTTAATCTTGCATGGTTTTGTTTTTTGTTCGTAAAAACGACAGACGATTGACAACCACTCAGATAGTAAGCGGACCAACCCTTAAGACAGGGGGGTGAGTGATGGATCGTCCAAATCGGAAACCAGCTGCGCCTGATTGACTGTGTCAAAAGCTTGAAGATAGAATAAGGCCAACTAGGACCTTCCTGTCATTAGACGTTTTCTACTTGAGTCCGTCCACTATCTGAGTGTTTATGGCATTGAGGGCAGTAGCTGTAGGTACTAATAATTTTCCCAAAGCCATGTTTTCAAGCGCCTCTCCTTAGGCCCATACGGCGAACGTATGGGTTTGCCGACAAATGATTTCTGACGCATATATAGGGACGAGAGAGGTATTAGAAGTATTAAACACTTCATCTGCAGGTGTCCCGCGATAGCCAAAACGAGGAATGCATCTGTAAATATTATATTTTTTGCCCATTATTTATTTATTTACAATATTTTTGACTGAAACAAAATTAAATTGTCATTGTCATTGTCATTGTCAAATGTATTGCCATTCTTAAAAAATTTTCATCACCTGCTAGTTTTTTTTTATCAGGAAGATGAGAAATTGAAAACAATTAAAGGTCACTTTAAAGTGAGGAATAGTTTATCTGCCCGATAAGTAAATTTAACTTTATTGGGTGGATGAGATAACGGCCCTTAGTTTATTATTATTTATAGTTAATTCGATTATCGGTAGTGATTTTGTGAGGCTGTTAAATAAAAATTTTCATGTGAACTTTTTGGTAATTCTTGATTTAGCGGTCTCAATTCCATATGATCTACTTCCATATTGTTATTATTAGTATTATTATTATTATATTTATATTGCAAGGCAACATACCTGAATCTGTTGCGGAAAGTCCATAGATCCAATATGATCTGTATAAGCGGTGCGCTAAGGACAACGCCCAACGAAGCCCTCCAGGTCATTCTGGGCATTTTGCCACTTGATCTGGAAGGGTTTCGGTCAGCAGCGGCATCAGCTCTGCGCCTAAGAGAAACCTCCAGTTGGGGTGCGGGTACTATTGGACACTCCAGTATTCTGGAATCTTACAGCTTTCTCCCTCTAAGCACAGATCGTTGTGCGACCACTACAGTCGGTGATAGCTGTTTCAAAATAAACATTCCCAGCAGAGAAGACTGGGAGAGGACGGATTGGTGTCCCGAAACAAATAGTGGCACTTCCATATACACCGACTGCTCGAAGTTGGACGGCAGAGTTGGAGGAGTGGTTTATTATTATTATTATTATTATTATTATTATTCTTTATTCAGTCTATGATTTTCATCTTACAGACTATATACATGAAATTAAAACTAAAAGTAAATACTTAAGTACTTACTACATTAAAACTTAATTCAATAAGAGACTTGAAAGAGGATTCAAGGATTTGGACCTTTAGCTCTCCTTCAGACTACCTGATCATTGTAGCGTCTTCCAGGCGGAAGTCTCGGCAATCCTATACGCCGCGGCCTGGTTAAGCAAACGTGTTATCGGAGAAGATATCGCTATTTTCAGCGATAGCCAAGCGGCCATCAAATCCCTTGGCTCATACACGTTCAACTCTGAACTGACGCTCAGCTGTCGTCGATCTGTTCAGGAGATGGCCCAACACAACCGCGTAAACCTCATATGGGTCCCGGGACATAGGGACATTGAGGGAAACTGTAAGGCAGACAAGCTTGCCAGGCAGGGCACGACCAAGCAGGTTCTTCAGGATAAAGAGCGCTTAGGTATGCCGTTTGCCACATGCAAACTAATGCTGAAGGAGCACACACTCCGTCAAGCCAACGAAAGATGGCTGCAATCCCCAGGGTGTCGGATATCGAAACAAACCTGGCCAAAATGGGATCTTAAAAGGTCTAGACGCATTAACCGGTCACTGCCTCATTGGTAGGCATGCAGAAAGGCTAGGTGTGCCCTACCGACGATGCTGCAGGAGTTGCAAAGATGATGAGGAGGAGGAAACAGTGGAACACCTCATCTGCAACTGTCCGGCTTTAAGCGGCGCGAGAACGCGCTTTTTGGGAGTTCCGTTCCTGGATAGCCTAAGCCAGATCGCGGAACTGGACATAAAGGACTTGATGGCCTTCATAAAGTCATTTAAGTGGTTCGAGGAGGAGTAACGGTGTCGGTTTAGGAGTGTCAGTCCCGGAATTCTGCTATGTGGAAAATCCCAACAACTCAGGGATTTTCCATTTGGCTGGGTCCCGGGACTGACTTTCCTTGTGTTGGTGGTATCACAACGGGCCTTTCAAAACTGGCCTAAGTGTGCCTCTGCGGCAGCCACTTGAACCTAACCTAACCATATTTATATTGATTAAAACTACGATTTCTACTATTACTAGAATTAGAATAAGGATAAGCGCTATTATTGTAATTATTATTAAAACTATTATTGTTATTAAAATTAGGTCTATTATTAAAATTATTATTATTACTAAAATTGGTATTATTATAATTATAATTATTATTCAAATTGTTATTATTAAAATTATTTCTATTATTAAAGTTATTGTTATTACTAAAGTTGTTATTATTATTCAAATTATTTCTATTATAATTAGGTTTATTCAGATTATCTGAAAAATTACTATAATTAAATTTATTTGACCTCTGATTATTTCTAAAATTTGAATTGGGACTCTGATTAAAATTTGAATAATTACTTGTTCTTTTATTTGAGGAAAAAGTATTTTGTCTAAAATTATAAACCATCTTATTTTCATAATTTCTTATTAAACCCTCTCTTTCAAGAAAATTTAAAACATGTCTTAAATTAGTTAAATTCTTATTAACTATAATATAAGCTAAATTTAAATCTATATTATTTAAAAATGTTTTTAAAATAATGCTTTCTGCATTGGCTGGCCTGAATTCTACTGGTTTACATTCATCAAATTCATACTTTTCATTAATTTTACACAAAATTTCGCATAATTTATTTTAATAATTTACTATTCCAAAATTTTTAGTAGAAAATGTTTGTCGATATAAACTATAATAAGATTCTTTAACACCGAAATTGTTTATTAAAATTTGTTTAGTCGCTTGCCAAGAAGGATTGGGCCCTAAGATCCTAACAGTATTTAAAGCTAATCCCTGAATTTTATTTAAAACTACTCTATTATGTATATAATCTTTAATTTGTTGTTCACCATTTATTAAAATTAAAACTGACTCTACTTCTCGAATAAAAGATGTTAAAGCATAAGAATTATCACCTTGAAATTCCTTGATTTGTTGGGCATCCCTCACTATGTCCTTGAAAGTTAGTTGCAAAGCCATTTTTGTATTATCACCCTTTTATTTTGATTGTTGTTATATATTTGCCTGTTCTTGTTGTTATTGCTTGTGTAGTATGCCAGAGCAAGTCACTAACAACAACAAAGCCACACGCTGACTTCTAAACGTTATGCTGTGGAATGTACCTACACATTTTGCTTTGTCAACAGATTTCTAATTACGTTCATTTTCTCACGCTAAGTACATGAACGACGCAAGCTAGAGAGTTGTATCAGTTGCATGCGCTAGCTTCTTATACGTAGCTATGTGCGACAGCACTGCTAGCATCTCCACGCTTGCTATATGTACGTGTGTGTGTGGATGCATTGATTGTAGCTCCACGTTAGATATGTTTGAATATGTGTTGATGACTGCGCTGGTTATGCATTAACTACACACAGCTATACTCAGAGCTACATATGTACATATGAATGCATGCCCATATGTGCAAGCGAGAGTCTTGCCTTAGGTTTAGCCAATAAGAATATTTCTTACGTTTGTAGTAAATAAGAAGTAAGTATGTATAGGTTATTTTCTAAGATATTTTAGGGTATAAATAAGCCGAATATTCTGAATAAAAAAAGAGATTTTACATCCACCACTCCAGAGTGCTGATCCATTTAATTTTGTGTGTTTGCATTTATTACATGGCGATCCTGCCAGTGATACTGATGGCAAATTGCTTATTGTAGCAATTGCCTAAATTCACTGCAGGAAGACCGGCTAATAAGTTGTAATTTTTTAAAAAATATCCTGAAGGATGCAACGATTCTAATTTCCAACCAGGGCATGAATTAAATTGTCTGGATCGAACGAGTATAAAAATATCCTGAAGGACGCAACAATTTGCAATTTCCAACCAGGGCATGAATTGAATTGCCTGGATCGAACGTGTATAAAAATATCCTGAAGGCAGGGTCGTCGACAGGATTTCCGGGCCCGGGGGGATCGAAATTTCCGGGCCCCCTATATGAAGTAATTTTTTTTAGTGAACTCATTTTTTATTTAAAAGTAATACATGTATACAAGAAGGTTTTATATATATGTGGCTAAACTTATAAATTAACTTTTCTTGATTTTTTGGCGGTGAAATTCCGAATTAAAGCATTGTAGTCTAGTTGCCTTGCTAAACGAGATTCTATACAAAGAGTAGCTAGCCCAGAAACACGATCTTGTGCAGAGCACGAGCTCTGAAAGTTCTTTATCCTCGCAAGAACACTAAATGAGCGCTCAGCACCAGCAACTGTGACAGGTATTGTGCAAAATAAACGCAGCGCGATACAAATATTTGGAAAAAGCGATTGTAAATCCTGAGAAAAAATTGCATTCAACAAATTGAATGGTGTAAGGGCTATTTCAAAATTAGTTTCGTATATGTGTTTCAAATGGATTATTTCATCTTCTAAACCCTTTTTAACGTCAAATTCATGTACTTTCACAAAAATCGTAGCATAATTTCGAAGTTCGTCTTCTTCCATCGTTGGGAATTGCCATAAAAAAGCAAATGTTGTATTCAGCTTTTTCATGCCTTCAAATCGACGAGAAATTCCTGAAATCACTGAATCCACTATGACTAAAAATGTGTTCCTTTTGAAATCAGTTATGGCATCTCGTTGATGTTCATCTGAAGATATTCGGAGTCTGTTCTTTCTGGTTAAAGGGAAGGATGTTGAAACATCTAATCCGCTGGCTACGTTCTCACATTCACGCAAAATGCTGTCCCATTGGTTACGAATGACTTGTAAATCTGAGAGTAGGGTTAGGTTCAAGTGGCTGCCGCAGAGGCACACTTAGGCCAGTTTTGAAAGGTCCGTTGTGATACCACCAACACAAGGAAAGTCAGTCCCGGGACCCAGCCAAATGGAAAATCCCTGAGTTGTTGGGATTTTCCACATAGCAGAATCCTGGGACTGACACTCCTAAACCGACCGCCGCTTAAAGCCGGACAGTTGCAGATGAGGTGTTCCACTGTTTCCTCCTCCTCATCATCTTTGCAACTCCTGCAGCATCGTCGGTAGGGCACACTTAGCCTTTCTGCATGCCTACCAATGAGGCAGTGACCGGTTAATACCCCTATCAATATGCAGATTTCCCTCCTAGTTAGGGCATAAATGCGTCTAGACCTTTTAAGATCCCATTTTGGCCAGGTTTGTTTCGATATCCGACACCCTGGGGACTGCAGCCATCTTTCGTTGGCTTGACGGAGTGTGTGCTCCTTCAGCATTAGTTTGCATGTGGCAAACGGCATACCTAAGCGCTCTTTATCCTGAAGAACCTGCTTGGTCGTGCCCTGCCTGGCAAGCTCGTCTGCCTTACAGTTTCCCTCAATGTCCCTATGTCCTGGGACCCATATGAGGTTTACGCGGTTCTGTTGGGCCATCTCCTGAAGAGATCGACGACAGCTGAGCGTCAGTTCAGAGTTGAACGTGTATGAGCCAAGGGATTTGATGGCCGCTTGGCTATCGCTGAAAATAGCGATATCTTCTCCGATAACACGTTTGCTTAACCAGGCCGCGGCGTCTAGGATTGCCGAGACTTCCGCCTGGAAGACGCTACAACGATCAGGTAGTCTGAAGGAGAGCTCAAGGTCCAAATCCCTTGAATAAACCCCTCCTCCAACTCTGCCGTCCAACTTCGAGCCGTCGGTGTATATGGAAGTGCCACCATTTGTTTCGGGACACCAATCCGTCCTCTCCCAGTCTTCTCTGCTGGGAATGTTTATTTTGAAACAGCTATCACCGACTGTAGTGGTCGCACAACGATCTGTGCTTAGAGGGAGAAAGCTGTAAGATTCCAGAATACTGGAGTGTCCAATAGTACCCGCCCCCCAACTGGAGGTTTCTCTTAGGCGCAGAGCTGATGCCGCTGCTGACCGAAACCCTTCCAGATCAAGTGGCAAAATGCCCAGAATGACCTGGAGGGCTTCGTTGGGCGTTGTCCTTAGCGCACCGCTTATACAGATCATATTGGATCTATGGACTTTCCGCAACAGATTCAGGTATGTTGCCTTGCTCAGCGCAGGCCACCATACGACGACTCCATATAGCATGATTGGACGAATGATGGCCGTGTAGATCCAACTGCATACTCTAGGGCTGAGCCCCCATTTTTTGCCAATGGCTCTTTTGCATGTGTAAAGAGCGATGCAAGCTTTCTTCTGGCGCTGAAGAACATTCTCCTTCCAATTCAGTTTCCTGTCCAGAACTATGCCTAGAAACTTGGCCTTATCCGACAAGCCCAGGCGCGTGCCATCTAGTTCTGGTAGGCTTAGTGGCGGTATTTTGTACCGGTTGGTGAAGAGGACAAGTTCCACTTTCCCCGGGTTGATACTAAGTCCGCAGCGAGAGGACCACGTCGAAACTTCTCGCAGTGCTACTTGCATCAGGTCACACAGAGTTTGTGGGAACTTGCCTCTGAATGCAATAGCTAAATCGTCTGCGTATGCCACTATCTTCCCGCCCCCCCAACTTGTGTCACGTAGCAACGAGTTGACTGTGAGGTTCCATAAAAGCGGGGAAAGAACACCACCTTGGGGGGTTCCCCTTGTGACATAGCGTGATAACTCAACCGTACCAAGTGAAGAAGCTATTTTCCTTCCCCTTAAAAGTTGGTCAATTAAACCAGTTAGAGGTCTATCTACGCCCAGATTAGTTAGAGCGGAGTTGATAGCCTCCGGGCTTATATTGTTGAAAGCCCCCTCAATGTCTAGGAAGGCCACGAGACAGTAGTCCTTTTCACACAGCGATTTCTCAATGACCGATACTAGGCTGTGCAGAGCGGTTTCTGTTGATTTACCCTTGGTGTATGCATGCTGATAGCTAGAAATAAGGTTGCTATCAATAGTCGTTGAGAGGTAGTCGCTTAGTATCCTCTCAAAGGTTTTGAGTACAAAGGACGAGAGACTGATCGGTCTGTAGTCTTTTGGCTCGTAGTGGGATGCCTTCCCAGCCTTAGGGATAAACACTACCGTGGCGCTTCTCCAGGAGCCCGGAATGTGGTTGAGAGCCAGGCAGGCTGTGAAGAGAAATACCAGGCATTTAGCTGATGTCTCCGACGTGTTTATAAGTTGCGCGGGGATAATCCCGTCCGGCCCGGCAGCCTTATACGGTTCAAAGCTCTTAACTGCCCACCTTACTCTTTCCTCAGTGATGGGTATATTTACTGCCAGGTTTGTTGCAGGTGCTAGTGGTGCATCATGCAGATTCCCCGGAAAATGTGTATTCAAGAGCAGCTCAAGGGTTTCCTCTTCCGTGCTGGTCCAGGATCCGTCAGGTTTTCGCAGATAGCTGATGGTTGTTTGACTTTTCGAGAGGACTCGTCTAAGTCTCGCTGTGTCGTCGACCTTTTCGACGCCAGTGCAGAAATTTCTCCACGAGGTTCTCTTCGCCTGTCTCAGAGCTTTTTTGTAGGCCCTTAGTTTAGCTTTATATTCGTGCCACTGAGGCTCAGAGCCGAAGCTCTTGGCCTTGTTAAATTGTTTCCGGCATGATATTCGGAGCGAGTCCAAATCGTAGGACCACCAATGTGGCCTGTGTTTACCACGTGGTTTTGGCACTGGACAAGCCTGTCCTAGAGCATTTGAGAGCGCCGATGTAAATGTAGTAACAAGATCCTCCAGCTCCTCTACTGATGAGGGGGCTTGTGAGGGCAGTACTGGTAGGTCTCTGTCTAATATTTCATTTTATCCCTCAAGAATAAAAATTAAGTTTTGAGTTTTAACTTTTTTCGCGGATTGAAAAACTCAAAACGCCGCTGTGCCTTTTTGGCAAGTAATAAATCATAATTATTGGGTGGTATATCCTCATCAACATATCGTCGCTGCCAACGAAGACATGTTTCGTTGTTCGCGTGGAAGACTAACATATTTCAGCCAAATTTTTTTTATTAGAATTTCTAGAAATTTTTGGAGTATGCAGTTTTGTAGCTCATTGAATTCTAGAAGGAAGTCCGTATACATTCATAATATTAACTTTTTATATGAAAGAAAAAAATTAAAGTCGTGGAAAAAAAAATTCGCCAAAAATCAGCGCAATTTTTTACAAGCTTGAGATTACCATCTTCTTAGACTAGAATTCAATGAGCTACAAAACTGCATTCTCCAAAAAAATCTAGAATATCTAATAAAAAAAATTTGGCTGAAATATGTTAGTCTTCCACGCGAATAACGGAACATGTTAGTCTTCGTTGGGAGCGACGATATGTGCTCAATAATTTAAAACATATTTATTTGTATACACATTCATATTGTACAAAAATATGAATATATGTACATTAGGGTGCCTCACCAAAAAAGCTTAACTTTTGCCATCGGAATTGCATTTATTTGGTATATCCTTGTCAATATACATACATATGTATGTACTCAATAACTAGAATCATATTTACATATGTGTGTCCACATTCAGGCATTAGATTGTACTTACCAACATGGGTGTTTTTCCAGGAAACTTGTAGTAACTTTAACTTTTAGTTATTTATTTTTAAAAAGAGAATCTTTTCTAAATTATCGGGAGACAAATTGCACCGCAAGTCACTGATAAAAAAAATTAAAAGAGCGCTCTACACTAACTTGCGTAGCTGGGGTGCTATGCACTATTTGTGCTAGTGACCACAAATATGGATGCGTATATTGCTTTGTTTTCCAATACTTCATTATATTAGCATCCAAGTCTAACTGTTTTGGGGCATAGCTTTCAATTTCCGAAATTGCTGTTAATAGCTCAGTATCCTGGGGTTCATCTTCCGACCTTTCATCGGAGGGAGATACTTCTATTGAGCTGAGCAGATTACGGAGCAAAGACGTTGAACTTTGTGACTGACTTTCCGAAAAATACATATCAGCCAATTCGTTATTTCTCGACGGTAAAAAATTCTCTTCGGTTTAGGGGTTTATAATATATCCGTGAGAGGCATGCCTGTTGTAGGAGTAGACTAAGATCCACATCAACCCGAGGGTTGGTGGAGTGAAGAAAATCGTTTCCGCTGTTTTAATAATCATGTGATAAAATTTCGCTAATCCCGTTTTATTTTATTTCAAAAGAACCGAAATCAACAGATCCTCCGATTTCGGGATTGACATCCCTTATATATACACTTCAACATGTGGTAGATGGGTGTGCATTTAAGTCATAGGTGGTCAGCCTGCACTAACAAACAAATAAAAATTTTGTCAACTACAATTTCAAACTTATTCTGAGTAATAGAGTGTTAAGAGTTTCATATTTTATTTTAATTCACGTGCTCCCGTCATAAGAGCTCAACTCATGACTGCTCCCCATGGCCCCCCTTACCTGTCCAATATGCTTTTCGGAATTTAAATCATATTCTTCAAACATATAAGTGCAGAAAAAGTCTAATATTACTCATATTGGAAAATCTAATTCTAAAATACATTACTAAAATTGTATACTTAATAAATTTTTAATAGCAATGCAAACTGCCCATCTATGATGTTTATGCATAGGCATGAAATGTTAACCAGCTGAACTCTTTGTATTAGTTATTTTGTTTTTCTTTTGAGTCAACGAAGCAAAATTTTTTCATGTGAGAGGCTGAATCCCATACCGCTGACCTATCTCAACAATGCACTGTGGGCGTCTGATCACCATAATGGGGAAATAAGATAGTTTATATTTATGTACATACATTTTTTCACCTGGTACACTTGGCGAATTTTGCCCCATACATACAATATCAATGTGTATACATATAAATATGTTTCAAATTATTGAGCACTTATGCTGACAAGGATATATCATCTAATAATTATGATCAACAACCTGCCAGAAAGGCGCTGCGGTTATTTGAGTTTTTCAATCCGCGAAAAAAGTTAAAACTCAAAACTTAATTTTTATTCTTTAGGGATAAAATATCGCTCAAGAAATAACTTTTATTTTTGATCAAAAAAATAAAAATCAAAAATAACTTTTATTTTTGATCAAAAAAATAAAAATCAAAAAATAACTTTTATGTTTGATCAAAAAAATAAAAATCAAAAAATAACTTTTATTTTTGATCAAAAAAATAAAAATTTAAAATAACTGCTATTGTTGATTTTTATGAAAAAAATCTGAAAATAATGATTAAATGTGGATTTTTATATTAAAACTCATAACAGTTACGGTCCCTGAAAAAGAGAAATAAGGTTCAACAAATTCAAGAACCAGTAATTCCGAAGCCAATCAAACCAAAAAGGAAAAGAGGAGGTATTAAATTTACTAATAGAAAAGCTTTGGCTCAATTATATGAAAAATTGAATTTAGCCATCAGCTGGGCAGAAAAAATTAAAATAAAAAGGGACATTAAAGTTTTAAGAAAAAAAATTAATGAAGACAACAATAATAAATTTTCTGTTTAATTAAATATGCCTAAAGATTTCTTTGCTATTTTGGACGAAGTTCAACAAGAAATTGATAAGGAGTTCGAAACTCCTGATTGTGAAAAAATACTTAAATGGTTAACTGGGTATTGGGAATATTTAGAAATGCCAAGGGCACCAACCCTTGAAGACGTAATTAATCCCACTACCCTTGAAGAAGAAACAGTAAGAGCAATGAGAAAGGCAGGATTACAACCTCCTGGTTGTTAAGAAGGAGAAATATGTAAATAAAAATAAAAAAAAATTTGAATAGATGAATTTTGAAAAAAAAATTTTTTTTAATAGATTTGATTATTGGAAATTTGTCTCGTAATGGGAGGTAAGGAATCGAAAGTCAGTGACCCAAACGCAAATGTGGTAAACACAGTTCAGATTGTAGACCACACTGAAGCTTTAGACGCAATAAAAATTTACCTTGTAGTTATCGTTGTTATTCTTGAAATTTTATTCAACCCACAATAAATTTCTTAAGAAGAGATACCAGAGCCGCGCAGACGGTCTGGATAAAGTTTAATTTAAATTTGTTTAATACTCAATGGATAAATGGGGAGAAATCTCGAATGAACTCGCTGAAAATAAGGTAAATGCAGAAAAATCTTATAAATGCATATGCAAGAACACTAAAATTAAAACTGAGACTATAAAGAAACATTAAAGTGTTCTACTTTCTTCATTAAACAATATAGGAAAAGTCATACGTAAAGTAAATAATACCCTAACGAAAGCTCACCAATTGGAATCGTGTCAGATATTTTCGAGCGTTAGAGATAAATTGGTATCCTCGTTATCCAGGTATAACGTTGACGTTGAAGTACCAACCTCCTGCGAGCAACATATCGATATCGATTTCGACGTTTGGTTGTTCGAAGGTGGATCAGATACCGAGGAAGAACAAAAAGACCCCATAAATACCAATAAATCTGCTCAAGCATAGATTGTTGTGCAAGAAGAAACATCTACACAAACAAATACTGTCACGTCAATTGAACAAAATTCACAAACAGATACAAACATGGCACAAACAACAGTAGCATTTATCAAAACTGCGTCATCGATCTTACCTGAGTTCGATGGCAAACCCGAAAATTTGTCAAGTTTTCTGGATGCCCTTGATATCCTAGAACAAATTAAAGAGGAACATGAGGCTATTGCAGTTTCAATGATAAAAACTAAATTAAAAGGCACAGCTAGAAACTTCATAAGCTGTGAAACTTCAATTCAAGAAATTAAACAAAAACTAAAAAGTAAAATAAAGGGCGAGTCAGTAGAAGTTTTAACTGCAAAACTCTTAAACATCCAACAGCGTAGTAAAACTGCAAATCAGTACACTGCTGAGATTGAAAAACTCACAAAATCATTGGAAGGAGCATACATATCCGACGGTCTAACAACCGACCTCGCAACTAAGTATGCTACGCAAACAGCTGTCAAAGCTATGTGTAAAAACTGCTCCAATGAAAAAGTAAAAACCATTATGCAAGCTGGAACGTTCACCTCAATGAACGAAGCGGTATCTAAATTTACAAACAGTTGCACAGAAGTAACTGGAAACCCAAACTCACTTTTGCACATACGCCAACAAAATTATTTTCGCGGTAATTTCCGCAGAAGTTACCAAAATAACTCTTATAGAGGTAGCCAAAGGCGCACATTTCCATCACGATTAAATAACAATAATAATTATAATAATAATAACAATAATAATAATCGATCTTATCAAAGGTCAGGTCAAAATTTTGGAGCACGAGGCTCTAATCGTAACAATACCAGAACGGTAAGAAATGTAAACCAACAGGAAAACCAGCAGACTCCATCTCAACAGTAAATTCTGAAAATAAAAAATTATATGTTTTTAATTTACATCTCAATAGCTACATATCCTCCAAAACAACTCTAAATAATTTTATTTCAATCCTCCTGATTGATACAGGTGCGGATATTTCAATTATAAAAAAGAGTCAAATTGACAATAATGTCATAATTAATCATTCACAAAAAACTGATTTAAAGGGGATTGGTCAAGGTTTAACAAGCACTATTGGAACAGTGAAGGCAGACTTAAAGGATGATTACCTATTAATTAAACATAAATTTCACATAGTTGAAGATAATTTTCCGATTCCTTGTGATGGAATTTTGGGACTTGATTTTATTAAGAAATATAGATTTGTTTACTGACCAAAAAAAAGTTCAGAGCAGGTTAGAGCAGAGCAGGGCAGCTGTCAAAATAGAAATAGAGCAACTTAGAGCAACTCAGAGCAGAAATGCCATGAAACACTTGAATCTCGATAGTTTCTTTTTATTTGGTTTTTTTATTTAAATATTCAAAATTAATGCAAATTCACGTTTACAAACACATTGATTTTCTTGCAAGCTAATTTTTTTGAAGTTTTCAAAAATTTACTTTTTCCTGACTGACAATTGCTTCTCTGCTCTAACTTACTCCATAAAAAAAGCTAGAGCAGAAATTTGTGATCTGGATTACTCTAGTTTTGTTTTGAGCGTACTCATGAAACAAAAGATAGAGCAACCTAGAGCAAGAAAAGTGTTCGTTAAACACAATTTTGTGAAATATCTCAATCTGGCGTAAGCTAGAGCAGCCCAATAAACAAACCTTATAATTGCATTTTAGATTACAGTAAAAATGGAGACAGCCTAATACTACGTCCATATGATTACCCAGAAAACATTATAATTGCATAACAATACCCGCAAGATCGGAAGTAATCCGACAAGTACATATTGAAAATAGTAATTCCGATTTATTAATACCTCACCAAAAATTAGGAGAAGGCATTTTTATTGCAAACACCTTAGTAAATTCGCAACAAACATTCATTAGAGTCATTAACACAATAAATAAAAATGCAACTATTCAAAATTTTAAAATTAACACAGAAAATTCAAATGATTATACAATAGTAAATACTAAATCTGAATCAGCAAAAAATAATAAAGAAAAATTAGAAAAATTAAATAAAAATTTCCCACCTTTCGCTAGTCAATCACTTAATACATTATGCTCATTATGCTACTAATTTTTACAAACAAAAATTGCATATGAAAGATAATACCCCTGTCTACATTAAAAATTATAGATTACCTCAAGCCCAAAAAGGTGAAATTAACAAGCAAATTAATAAATTATTTGAAGATGACATAATAGAGCCGTCTATGTCAGAATATAATAGCCCAATTCTTCTGGTACCGAAAAAACAGTTACCAGGAAAAAACGATAAAAGATGGAGATTAGTAGTCGATTACCGGCAGGTAAATAAAAAACTAACCGCGGATAAATTCCCACTACCAAGAATTGATGATATCCTAGATCAATTAGGTAGAGCTAAATATTTCTCATGTCTGGACTTGATGTCCGGCTTTCATCAAATTGAATTACATAAAGACTCTAGAGACATTACATCGTTTACGGCGGACGATGGCACATATCGTTTCAAAAGATTGCCATACGGTTTAAAAGTAGCACCTAATTCATTTCAAAGAATGATGACACTAGCATTCGCTGGCCTTAAGCCATCCCAAGCTTTTCTATATATGGATGATTTAGTGGTATTAGGGTGCTCTGAAAAACACATGATTACAAATTTGAGAGATGTATTTTCTACTTGCAGAAAATATAATTTAAAATTACATCCGGATAAATGTTTATTCTTTAACCAAGAAGTCACTTACCTTGGACATAAATGCACAAATAAAGGAATTTTGCCCGATCCTAGTAAATATGAAATTGTTTTAAATTATCCAATACCAAAAACTGCAGACGAAGTTAAACGTTTTGTAGCATTTTGTAATTATTACCGATGATTTGTTCCAAATTTTGCAGCTCATTCCAGAATTTTAACGAGATTGTGTAAAAAGAATGTTTCTTTCGATTGGACAGAAGAATGTCAAAAAGCTTTTGTCTATTTAAAGGAAGCATTAATACACCCAAATATTTTGCAATATCCCGATTTCGATAAAGAATTTTGTATAACAACAGATGCCAGTGGATTCGCATGCGGCGCAGTTCTTAGTCAAGAATATGAAGGCAAACAATTACCAATTGCCTATGCGTCAAGAGCATTCACAAAAGGTGAAAGCAATAAAGCCACAATTGATAAAGAATTGGCAGCAATCCATTGGGCTATAGCTTATTTTAGACCATATGTTTATGGTAGAAAATGTTTAATTAAAACAGACCACCGCCCCTTAACATACTTATTTTCGATGAAAAACCCCTCATCAAAATTAACTAGAGTTCGGTTGGAGTTGGAGGAATATGACTTTGAGGTGGAGTACATAGCTGGAAAAGAAAACTATGTCGCGGATGCACTTTCACGCATCAATATAAATGATTTAAAAGAAATGTCAATTAAGGCATGTCAAATATTAAAAGTTACGACTAGATCGGAAACTAAACAAAAGACTAATAATAATAAAAATATTAGTAAAGAATTTAAAAGTCACATTGAGAACCCAATAATATATGAAGCGCTAAATAAATGTGAAGTAAAAAAGCTAGCTCAGCTCGTGTTCGACCCCCCGAAACTGCAGTTCAAAAAGGGAAAGAAAATTTGTAGCGAAATAAATATTAATGATTTAATTGTTGAGGCGAAGGTTGATTCAGGTCAATCCTTTGCCAGGTTTTCAAATGAAGCCGGCAATTCATCTATTAATAATAATTCAATTGTTGAGGCGAAGATTGATTTAGGTCAATTCTTTGCCAGGCTAATGAAAGAGGCCGACAATTTGGAAATAAATAAAATACAGTTGTCCTTAAGAGACAAATTGTTTAAGAATAATTATACTCGGGTAAGCACATTTAAAGAAATTGGTACCAAAGTTCTCAAAAATTTAACAATTGCATTAATTCCGGAGGTTATGCATGTGACTGATAATGAAAATATTAAAAATATATTGGAAAAATATCAAGATGATCCTGTTACTGGTGGCCACCCAGGAATCAATAGAACAAATAATAAAATTAGACAAAAATATTATTGGAGAAAAATGAAAAATGATATTAAAAATTATATTAAAAAATGCATTAAATGCAGTAAAAATAAAGTAAATAAAAACTTAAAAGAACCTATGATTATAACAGAAACGCCCACAAAAGCTTTTGATACTGTGCAAATTGATACAATTGGACCATTGCCCGTGTCAGTAAATGGGAATGAATACGCAGTTACCATAGTATGTGATTTAACAAAGTATCTGATAGCAATTCCAATTGCGAGTAAACATGCGAAAATAGTAGCAAAAGCCATTTTTGAAAACTTTATTTTGGTATATGGTTGTATGAAAACCATCATAACTGATATGGGGACTGAATTCAAAAACAACGTATTTGAGGAATTGTGTAAACTTTTAAAAATTTAACACAAAACTTCTACCCCATATCACCACCAAACTTTAGGCACCGTTGAGCGTAGCCACAGAACTTTTAATGAATATATACGTTCTTACATATCCATTGACAAAAATGATTGGGATGAATATTTAAAATATTTTGCGTATTGATACAATACAACACCATCTACGGTTCATGGCTATTGTCCATTTGAACTAGTTTTTGGAAAAATACCTCTGTCTTACGATTTTTTACAAGAAAATATTATCAGCCCAGTATATAATTATGAGGCTTATAATAAAGAAATTAAATTCAGGTTGCAAATCGCGCAACAAAGAGCTAACCAATTAGTAAAAGAAGCTAAAGAAAAACAAAAAATTTATTATGATAAAAATCTTCAAGTTAAAGAAATTAGTATAGGAGATTTAGTCTTAATTAAAAACGAAGCAGGTCACAAGTTAGATAATAAGTATAAAGGGCCCTACAAAGTAGTAAATATTGATCAAAATAATAATAATTTCAGTTTAATTTCATATAAAGGAGAAAATATGAATTTAGATAATAATTGCACATTAAGTAAAGAAAATAAGAGAATTGTAATACATAAAAATAGGCTTAAGCTATTTGAATAAACTCATTTCATTAAATTTTCGTTACCCATAAATTTTGCTTATTTTTCACTTTAAGTTTTACGACCATAAAAAATAGTTGTATACCGAATATGTTCTAAACAAAAAGCCGACACTTATTTAAAGTGTTCAACAGAAAAACATAAATACAAAAAGAAGAAAAATGTATCGTATGAAAATTTTTATAAGCAAACAAACATTTAAAAACATGAGTTATTGCCCACTTGAAAATAAAATAAACAAAACCAAAAAATTGTAACATAAGTGTAATCAAAACAGAACATAAAATTTTGTAAACAAATAGCAACAATAAAAATCTAAAAAGTATCAAATGAAATTTGTGGACACAAATTATTTGTAGAAATGTACAAAAGAAAAATAAAACCACTTAAGAATATTACACTTATAAAATCGTTCATATGTATTCACGATTTTTTTTTTAGGAAAGGAGGTGTAGTATGCCAGAGCAAGTCACTAACAACAACAAAGCCACACGCTGACTTCTAAACGTTATGCTGTGGAATGTACCTACACATTTTGCTTTGTCAACAGAATTCTAATTACGTTCATTTTCTCACGCTAAGTACATGAACGACGCAAGCTAGAGAGTTGTATCAGTTGCATGCGCTAGCTTCTTATATGTAGCTAAGTGCGACAGCACTGCTAGCATCTCCACGCTTGCTATATGTACGTGTGTGTGTGGATGCATTGATTGTAGCTCCACGTTAGATATGTTTGAATATGTGTTGATGACTGCGCTGGTTATGCATTAACTACACACAGCTATACTCAGAGCTATGTACATATGAATGCATGCCCATATGTGCAAGCGAGAGTCTTGTCTTAGGTTTAGCCAATAAGAATATTTCTTACGTTTGTAGTAAATAAGAAGTAAGTATGTATAGGTTATTTTCTAAGATATTTTAAGGTATAAATATGCCGAATATTCTGAATAAAAAAAGAGATTTTACATCCAGCACTCCAGAGTGCTGATCCATTTAATTTTGTGTGTTTGCATTTATTACACTTGTTGTTATTACTGTTGGTTGTTGTTATTTGTAGTTAATTGCTGTTGTTACTAATTGATTGATGTAATTGTCTGTCGTTTCTTGTTGTTGTTTTTAGTTGATTGTTTTGTTGTTTGAAATTCCTTTTTATTGTGGTTACTAATTAATTGTTGTTGTTTGTTTGTAGTTTGTTTTTTTATTTTTGATTGTTGTTTTTGTAGCTCTTTTTTTGTTGTTAGTATATAGTTAATTGACGTTTTTTTATAATTCCTTTTGGTTTTTATTGTTGATTATTGTTGTTTTTGTTTGTAGCTCCTTTTTTTTTTTTGTAAATAATTTATTGTTGTAGCTTTTTGTTGTTTTTCTGCTTCTATATTCTTTCCTTCCTTTTTATTATAATAATGGTCCTTTTTGTAAAATCGCCCTTTTTATGTACATATATATTCGTTGTTGTTATTGTTTTAAATTGTTTGTTGTTGCTCCTTTAGTAGTCTTTCGATATGTTTGTTGTTGTTTTTTTTTTTAAATTTGATTGCAGCTGTTTTTTATAATCCGTATATTTTTTGTAATATACTCCTTCTCGAATTTTAAATCTAATCGTCCTTAAGGAGGATTCGTATTTTATTTTTTAAACTATTTTGAAGTATTTTTTAAAATATGTTAGTCGCGTTTTTTTTTTAAATGAATCAAACTTCGGTCTAAATTCGCGGTGGTTCGAAAACTGGACTGCGCCAAATATATTTTTATGTATATTTACATATAAATATGTAAATTCGAATATTCTTAATAAAAAATACTTTATTTTATAGACCTCAAAGTTTTATTTTAAAAATTGAATGAAATGAATATCTTCAGAATATTTCAAAGAATGAAAATTTTTGAAAGATAAATTGAAATATAAATTTACATTTCCTTTGAATATATGAAAATATTTCTAGGTACAAAGTTGTTCAACAAATTATAGTATTAATTAACAATATTACTAAAAGTAAACATTATAATATAACTTGCGTAAAGAAGTCGTATCCAGGAGTTGCAGCTGAATCGTCCAAGTGTTTCAACAAGCGCACCCAAGGCAAAAACCCCATCATTTGACCCCTTTCCAGGTATTTAAGCTACAATTTAAGAAGACAGCAGCTGTGAACAACTGGAACGCTGAGGACAAAGTCGCTGCTTTATTTGTGGCATTGAAAGGACCTGCCGCTGAAATCTTACAGACTATTCCGGACGCTGAAAGAAACAACTATGAAGCGTTGAAGAAGGCTAACGAAACATTACAGGAGTTTGCATCGGACATCGAGAGGTTGGCTCATCTAGCAAACGCAGACGCACCAGTGGAATACATCGAGAGGGTGAAAATCCAAAAGTGGAGACGCCAGACTTTGCCAACAAAATCGACAAAAATTTGGAAGCATTGAATGGGGCACAGAAGAAAAGCGATGGCTCCATTAAGTGCGGAAAATCTGGTCATATTGCACGCTATTGTGGATCTGGCTTCAACAATTCCAATTATGCAGGCGGACGTAAGCGCAAGGCTGAAGTAGATGAGCAAGTATCCCAATCCAACCAACTGTTAAACTAAAGAGAGTCAGCCGCAAGGGGCGTAGGCTGGCTCCCGCAATTGGATGCCCCATAATCTCTGTCTCACAGATCGGAAGGAAGTCGAGTAATGTTACTGTTGGAGGACTCGTGGACGGAAAGGAGCGTTTACTGACTGTTGATACGGGCGTATCTCATAACATCATTCGATCTGATTTAGTCAACAAAGTAGTGAGGCCATTACATGGAGCAAAGTTCCGAACGGCGACTGGTGAGGACACCCAAGTCCAAGGAGAAGTAACATGGGAATTCGCAATTGGGAATGTCACCGTACTGCACAATTTTATAGTGGCAGATATTGTTGATGAGATCATAGTTGGTGTGGATTTCTTAAGCAACCAAGGCATCAAGATCGACATGCAAAACAGGACTATGAGCTATAAGAACATGGATGTACCACTAAATTTTGGTAACGAGAACAAGTACAACAGTAAGCGGGTCCTCGTGGAAGATAGCCAACAAATTCCACCGAAGTCGGAGGCAGTCGTTTGGGCAAGGATTGATGGAGATTATGGGACAAACAAATTGTGGGTTGTCGAGGCAGCAAACAAATCAAGGATGGATATACTAGTATATTGCTCAACTGAATGTGAAATAACACAAATTTGTGTTATTGCATCACTTAGAGAAATAAGTCAAATTTTTTTCCCACGTTTGAGCAATAACGAAACTGTACCTGTGGACGAACCTCAACAAAATTATATATAATTTGTCCGATTTGCCGAGCAGTTGTTAATGATGCCTTCTCTATATTTTACTAAACTTTACATAACTATGCTTATTTCGTGAATTATTGTTGTGTTTATAAATTTTTTTCAAAATTTTTGTTAAATCAAATTTATATTAAATATAGATTGTCACAAAGTTAACAAAAAATGTCAAGTATTGCGTTTGAAGTTAAAAGGGACAAAAGATGTTAAATAAAAATGCCGGGGGGCGGCGCGTGGCGCGTGCGCGGCTTGGCCCCAACGACTTAAGCAGGTTTGATATGAGCCCCTTCCGATCCTGTCTGAAATGAAATACTATATTTGAGCAAAAAGACAAAATTTGACTTCTTTCCGAGTGGTAATAAACCAAACCTTAAAATTTTGCTACATTTTGTGTTATTTCACATTCAGTTGAGCAATAACACAAAGTTTGTGTTATTGCCGTTTGGGGTATTTCAACCATCGCGCTCATAATTTTACGATTGTCCAAGAACACACAAGCGCCGTAGGTAAAGCAAAATGTAAGACACATTGTACAATGGAAATTAAATTGTATTTGTAATTAATTAAATTAATTTAATAAAGATTTCAGCTCATTGCTTATAAACCGAATAAAGGGACTCGAATATTGTCTTTTTCTACGGGCCGCCAAGTGTTGGAACAACATTCTGAAATATTTTGTGGTGAATTAACATATGGAGAATTCCGAGCTAACGCACATACTAGTTGAGGATAGCAATGGAGTCCTACCGGCGACTAGCATTGGTGAGGCTGACATAGCAGGTACTGACGCAGCAACAGGTATAACATCACCGGCCGCTGTCTCAAATGAGCCACATTGTCACGCATCAACGCCCGTTGCACAATCTTCAATCTTTACAATGCCGGCAATGAACAACGCTTCTATAATAACGTCAGTATATGGAACACAACCAGGGTATGTACCACCATATTCTTCCACCGCACTACCTTTCCCACCGGCAGCTTCCAATGCACGTAATAGCGCGTACATGCCAGTCAACACAGGTGGTGCCATACCTAACCTCACTTCTAGCGCAATGAATTTTAGCACGTTGCCTTATTCAATGTTCGGCAATTCATTTCAACCATTTTATTCACAGGCACCTATACAAAGTGCTATGGCTCCACCGCCAAATACTTCGGCATACGTTCAGCCGAATACTTCTGTCTTTATGCAACCAAATACAATGCATACTCAAATGTATGACCCTTACGCATTTTTTAGTCAGCGTAACGCATCAGACATTAGTTTAACCCCAATGCAGATTTCGAGCCGCCATGTAATTTCTAAAGATTTGCCCATTTTTTCCGGCAAACCTGAGGACTGGCCTTTATTTATCACAAATTACGAGCAGTCTACAGAGCGATGCGGGTTTACCGATCAGGAAAACTTGATCAGATTGCAAAAGTGTTTAAAGGGACCAGCCCTCGAAGCAGTGCGCGGTAGGTTAATGATGCCGTCGACAGTAGGTCTGGCAATCAATACATTAAGGATGCTTTATGGTAGGCCAGATGTCATTCACCAATCTATGCAGTCTAAATTAAGACAAGAACCAGCCGTAAAAGGGGATAAATTGGAAACCTTAGTAGGCTTTTCACTCGCTGTGTAAAACTATTCCGCTACAATGCAGGCAGTAGGCCTCGCAGATTACTTAAATGACCCTGTACTCCTAAACGATCTGGTATCAAAATTGCCAAGCGAACAGAGGCTGAACTGGGGCAGTTATCGTTTATCACTACCTCGTGTTGACATTGCCATGTTTGACGAATGGCTTTTTAGATTGGCTATGTGCGCGAGTCAAGTAACGACATGTCAGATACGCACAAGCACAAGTGAAAACAATGAAGTCAAAAGAGGCAGCCGCAGTACCCAGAAAGCCAGAATTCTAGTCCACGACGTCGTCGATAAAAGGGGAGAGGTAAGAGCTAAGGTATTTGTATGCCCAAAGTTAGGTCCAATCATAAGCTTTCGGAGTGTACCGAATTCACTGCACTCTCACAAAACGAACGTTGGAAGTTCATACGCGAAAATAAACTCTGCCTACGCTGCTTTAACGCGCACTACGTTCGCCGATGCCATTTAAGAAACAGGTGTGGGGTCGATGGCTGCCAGATGGCACACCACCCTCTCCTGCATACACCCACATCTGTAAATGGCAGCGCTATTCAAGGGCAAGTTGCGTTGTATCACGATCGACACCCAAGTTCCACAAAGGAACAAACAAGCACTCTGTTTAGGTATGTCGCTGTCACTATTCATAGCGCATTCAAATCTATACAAACATATGCACTAATTGATGAAGGTGCCTCTTGCACTTTAATTGAAAGCGAGCTTGCGGATGAACTTAATTTGGACGGACCGTCCGAAGAGTTATGCCTGGGTTGGACTAGCGAAATTACGCAAAGCGAGAAAAACTCAAAATTCCTAGGTTTCGAAATTGCATCGATGCAGCCTGGGGCCCCGCGCTTCGCCCTACGGGGTGTTCGAACTATAGCATGCTTGGGTCTGTCAGTTCAAACTTTAGACAACGCTACGTTAGAGAAACACGACCACCTCCAAGGCCTCCCTATAGTGCCCTATCACGCCGTCAAGGCCCGAATACTTATCGGGGTCGATAACGCAAAACTTGGCGTTCCAATTGAAATCAAGGAGCACAGCGGCTCCAATCTTATTGCTGCTAAATGCCGATTGGGGTGGACAGTTTTCGGACGCAGTCAATCCGGCCACGATACGGCACCGCGACTGCTTCATATTTGCAGCTGTGATCCCACTAGCAGTGAACGTCTGGACGAACAGGTGAAAGCATACTTCGCCCTCGACTCTACCGGAGTCTACGCCCCCTGCAAACAAGTCAGGTCCAAAGAAGATGATCGGTCCTTACAACTTATGGAAAAACTTACCAAGTTTCTGGCATCGGAAAGAAGATGGGAAACTGGTTTGCTATGGAAGCAAGACGTCGTTGAGCTTCCCGATTCTCTTCCAATGGCACGCCGCCGACTAGCGTGTTTGGAGGCGAAGATGAAACGTGACCCTCAACTCCACAAATTCATGGTTGATAAAATTTACGAATACAATAAGAAAGGCTATATACGCAAATTAGAAGCACATGAAATATCGACAGGTGGTAGATCTTGGTACCTTCCAATATTAACAGTGTTCAACGCCAACAAGAACAAAACCAGGTTGGTATGGGACGCTGCTGCTAAGGTCGGAGATACGTCGTTGAACAGCATGCGTTTAAAGGGACCTGACTATTTGAAATCAATGATGGGCATTCTCCTCCATTTTAGAGAGAAGCCCGTGGCGATTTGCGGAGACATATGTGAAATGTTTCATCAGGTCAGGGTGGCCAAAAGGGACCAGGTCTCGCAGAAGTTCTTATGGCGTAATGGCTATCCCAATCGTCAGCCGGATGTATATGCCATGTGTGTGATGACATTTGGCGCTTCATGCTCATTTCCCTGGCAAACTACGTGAAGAATCGTAATGCCGATCGGTTTACAGAGACTTATACCAAAGCTGTTAAGGCGATTGTCGGAAGAAACACATTCGTCGACGACTGGCTTCAAAGCGCAAATACTGAGGAGGAGCTAACACGAATGGCTATCGATGTCCGCTGGATTCATAAAGAAGGTGGGTTTGTAATGCGAAACTGGGTATCAAATTCTAAGCGTACACTGGATGCACTTTCCGCGAGTAGCGCCCAGGTAGCCAGATGTTTTGAGGAGCCCGAAACTAGTATCGAAAAGGTTTTAGGAATGTGGTGGCTTCCAGCGTCGGACGAAGTAACGTTCGTGCAAAATTTTCCGCAAGACGCCTTTGATAAATCAACATTTTCGTCGAAGCGGCAGGTTCTGCGCGCTATTATGAAAATCTTCGATCCTTTGGGACTACTGGGGTACGCTGTCATACAAGCAAAAATAATTCTTCAAGATATTTGGCGTTCTGGCGTCAATTGGGACGAAGCTATCGGGGAAAGCGAGCTGAGACGGTGGTTTAAATGGATGCAACGGATTTCTTCGATAAACAACATTCGAGTTCCCCGCTGCTACACACTTGCCAGCTATAGTAAATGTAATCAGGTGCATATTTTCGTGGATGCGAGCATGAATGCTTACGCTGCCGTTGCGTACATACGCGCTGAAGTAGGTAACGAGGTAAGCTGTTCTTTGTTGGCTTCGAAGACGTGGGTGGCGCCACTGAAGCCAGGCTAGAGTTAATAGCAGCAGTACTTGGCGTGAGGCTAGCAAATTTTATATGCGAACAACTTTCCGTTCAGGTGAGCCGTAGATACTTTTGGACAGATTCAAAAAATGTTGTATATTGGGTACGATCAGATGCAAGAAAATATCATCAATTCGTTGCGTTACGCATTGGCGAAATTCTTGAGAGCTCTTGTGCTAAGGAGTGGAGGTGGCTTCCGTCTACTGAAAACATTGCCGATGAGGGTACGAAATGGAACGAGGACCGTCAGTTTGACGACAATAAACGTTGGTTTAGAGGGCCAGAGTTTCTAACTAAACCCGAGCCTGACTGGCCAGTGACCGTTTTAGCTGGCAATAGTACAGAAAAAAACGTAGGATTGCATCACATAAGCACCGAAACTCCACCGTTATCCACACTGTCAGTATTGGCAGCAGATGTAAATAGGTTTGGTATTTGGGAGAAACTTACTCTCACAGAAATATTCGTCTTGCGTTTCCTGCGAAAGGGTTTCAAGAACATACCGAATTCGCTGCAACCGCTATTCGAACTACACGATATGAATGCTGCAGAGCTAATCCTAATATCGAAGTGCCAAGAAGAAGTACTTAAAGAGGAGATAGATGATTTGAAAAACGGACGACGCGTTGAGCCTCGATCTGGAATCTATAAGTGGTCACCGTATCTAGACGAGACGGGATCCTTCGAGTAAAAGGACGAATTGATCTCGTAGATGGCGTGACAAGCGACGTAAAACGGCCAATAATTCTGCCTAGAAACCACAGAGTAACTAATCTGATAGTTGATTTTTATCATAGGAAATTTCACCACCATCATAATGAGATCATTGTTAACGAGATGCGTCAGCGGTTCTGCGTAGCCGCACTACGTACAATTGTAAAGGACTGCGCTAAGCGATGTCAGATGTGTCGCAACCGCAAAGCGAGCCCTCAACCGCCTCAAATGGGAAACCTGCCACAAGAGCGCGTATCATCATTTACGAGGCCATTCACTTTCACAGGGGTAGATTACTTTGGCCCCATGGATATCGCCGTCGGACGTCGTCGAGAAAAGCGTTGGGGCGCCCTGTTTACATGTTTGACCACTCGAGCGGTTCACATTGAAATAGCAGCGTCGTGGTCTACGGAGTCATTTCTTCTGGTACTGAAGCAGTTTGTGTGCCGCAGAGGAGTACCGCGACGTATTGTGTCGGACAATGGCACGAATTTCCGCGGCGCAAGCAGAGCTCTTGTCAGCGAAATTGAAAAGATATCGGCTGGCGATTTGGAGAGGCATTACCCCCGAATAGAGTGGTCTTTTATTCCGCCGGCTGCTCCGCACATGGGCGGTGCTTGGGAGCGAATGATTCGGTCAACGAAATCAATTTTAATGAATATCACACGAGACACAACACTACATGAAGAAGTTCTAAGGGCTACTCTAGCAGACGTCGAAAACATTCTTAACTCGAGGCCCCTAACGTACGTACCACTCGATACTGCGCTGACTTACCGTTTGTGACGAGGCACTCACTCCCAACCACTTCCTGCTAGGAAATTCAAGTGGCCTTCGTGAATCTGGCTGTGAGGATAATAGTGGGTCAGCGCTTCGCCAATACTTTCGAATCTCAAATCAGTTAGCCAACCAGTTCTGGAAGCGTTGGGTACGCGAATTCCTTCTGTACCTTACCAGGCGCGCGAAATGGTTCCAACCACCGATAGAAATAAACGACGTAGTACTCATCGTTGACGATAATGCAAAAAGAAATTCATGGCCGAAGGGCGTAGTAGTGGATCTTCACCGCGGAAAAGACGGACAGGCGCGTAGTGCGGTGGTAAGAACAGTGAGCGGCAGAGCTGTTAATTGAATGAATCAAAACAGTTACAATTCAGGATTTATTCATTTTTTCAAATGTTTTTCGTTGAATTTAATTTGAAATTCCATGTAGATACGATTTGACATGTTGAATTCATATTTTCCATTCAAAGAATTAAAGAATGCGAGAAAGTAATTCAGTTTGAACTGAATTGCATCGAAATAACTCTCATTCAATAACTCTCTCAATTGAATACCAACTTTGGTGAATCAATTCAATTTTTCAATTCAGTACTCTCGAAATTTAACTTTCAGAGGTGATATTTGCGTACTTTCAGTCTAACATGCCTGGAATTGATTTGAAGCTGTCAAAATAGTAATAAAACACGAGACTGCCATTTATCATTGTAAAATTTGGCCCTAACTCTAAAATTTTATATCTGATGGATTATGTTTCAAGTCTGTTGATTTTAATGTAAATAGGCCAAAATTTTATTGGAACCATTCAGAAACTGAAAGTTATATTTATATATTTGTTCAAAACTTATTTCGGCTATGATATTGTCTTCGGAAAATTGTTTTGAAACTATAAGCCCGAAAATTTGGTTCCGTTTTCTTTAGCTACGGCATCTCTTACTCATGTTTTCATATATTTACATACATACATAAAATCTTGCTGTTTTTAGCTGATTTCTCGAAGATTACGGCAAATTTTTCAAGAAGGTAAGTAGAAAATAATCGTCACATAAAAAAGGAACAACATGAAGTGCAGTTCCATCGTTTTATTACAGGGAAAGTGGAGAAAAACGCGTTTGAAAATTCGAAGCGGTAGACGTCAAAATGCAGCGCACAGTGTTAAAATTTAGATAAAAATGCAAACAAAATTCCGTGTTTTATCTACAGACCCGGAGTTGATGGACTCGTAAAGAATATAGCTTAAGGCTGCGAGGTTCTTGTTTAATGTATTTATTTTATCTTGTCATAATATAAACGTAGGAATAAATTTATTGAAACATTTGATTTAATTTAATTTTCACTTTTAATATTATTTCCCTCTGGAATATTTTAAGACATAGAAATTAAAATTACGGTCTACCGCCGCGGTATGATGACTGTGCGCTGACTTACCATATTGAAAGTACCTGGTGCAAGTACCGAAACAGGTCACACCAAAAATTCTTTGAATAAGTTTTTCAAAACGAGGCCACCTTCGGCAGTGTTCGGTAACGCTCCGGGGGTTTTTCAGCCAAAATGAAAATGCCTTGCCAGATATTGTGTAATTACAATTCAACTCGAAGGTGAAATATGTACATTATTTTTTGATGTGATTAAATTACATATTTGGGGAGGTTTTATCAGTCCGCAAATATTATAATATAACGAAACCACAGATATGTCAGTAATCACATCTGACTGAAGTAAATGTGCAAAATTTAACACATAGATGTTTCAAGTCAAACTATGGACGTGAGGTAACTTCTTTTTTTTTCAGGACAATTAAAACTCGAAATGTCGGTAAGGCAAATTCGAAAGCGAGGACCATATATGTATGTCATACATTTTACTTAGCTGCTAAATCTTTCAAAAAATCCCACCGATTCTGAGATAAATGAGAAAATAAAAAATTTGGATTTGTCGAAATTGCTACACTGTGAAGAGCGGCCATGTTTTTTTCGCTTTATAAACAAAACAAAAATTTGAAATATGAAAAGTAAAAATTTTTTATAATTGACAAGAACCATGCCTAGCGGGAAATATATTATAATTAACATGTCGTTGCATCTTTGCCTCTTTGATCTTAAAAAAAAAAAATAAAAATGTATTATTCTTTACCTAAAAGCTCATCCTAAGTCATGAATATTTCATGTATATACATAGTAATTATCATACAAAAATATAAACAAAGCGAAAAACACGTTCGTAAAAGCAAAAATGGCATATCAAGGAAAAGTCCATCGTTTGGAAAAATTGTAACATATTCCGATGTTGCTAAACATTTAGGTGACAGAGCAGGATAGGAAGAGGGTTTTGAAGCATCGAAGCGAATAACGTTCTAAGTTACAAAATCAGAATTTGTCAGGAGAGCAAAAAAACGCTAAAGTCATATATTTTAAATCTATTTTTCTCATCTGTCTCCCTTAACTTTTTCTTTTATATCTTTCATATTATGAGTTTTACACCTTTTTCATGATCTTCCAGTGCCGTTACGAATCACTTTCGACGCTTCAATGCAAAATAATGTATGTCACTTTAAATTACCCTACTATTTTTAAATGCATTTTTACAGTTTTGGTGTCAAATTTTAGAAAACTGGTTAACTGGAGAGCAATACAAAATGTTTTATGCAATGAAACTGGTTTTGAAAAATATTACACTTAGAACGTTATTCGCGATGATGCTTCAGCTGACAATCACTGTATGATTGTTTAGTTCTTTTCCAGCATTTGGTTTACAACACTAATCACATGTCAAAAGCCATTAAAACTTTTCTGTGTATGTACTAATTAAAATTAGAAAAAATCAAAATTAGGCAATTCAAAATTTAAGACTGTCATATTTTCTTTGTTGTCATTTCTTATATAAAATTTGAATAGCACAATAAAATTAAGCAACCCATTGCGCAGGTATGCTATTTTGCTTTTCCTTGTTTTTTCGTTTTCTCTGGTTTCAAAAGTAAAAGAGCCACGAACACAAAAATTCAATATTTTCTGACAAATTTGTATGAAAATTTAATTTAATGTATTCAGACACAACATTCAACTCATGTAGTGCTCTCAAGTGTTGTGTTGTTGACATTGTTCATAAAACTATAAAAGACCTTGTGAATTTCCTTAATAATAAACACTTAAGCTGTAGATGCAACACCGCAACGTAGATATATTGTGATAAGTCCTAATACTTATGTAAGATGTCAGAAACGTACCTCACTGTTACAATTTCCTACTGGTGCGCTTATTGTATCATGAAATGTTGTCATTATATATTTTTTCTTTGACATTTGAAGTCAATCCCGGGATTGTTTTTTATTAGTCCCGAAATCTCGAAAAGCAGTTAAAAAATCCCGAATGTTTAAAATAGCTAGTTTTTTACGAATAATATAACATTAAGTTGGATTAAGGCAGTTTTTTGAGCTTTTGGTTTTATATATAATCATAAAAGCAGGGTATAAAAATTAACACCTAATATTACAGCCCACTTATGAATGGAGAGAAATTTTATAAAATCCCTAACTTTTTCGCTTGTTGATTTGCATTAACTTCCAAAGCAGCTAGGAGAAACCGTAAGAAGATGTTTGGTTATTCCCGGTCTTGTATTAATATAAAAATATGTAAAGAAAAAGTTATAGGATATATTTAAACTCTACTTACATATTTTTTATATATATTTAAGCATCTTGTTGGTAATGAAAATAATATTGATGTACTGTCTTCAGTTTGTTTGTTAAAATGTATAAAATATCTAAATAATACATATTCGGGATATCGAAACTTTTGGGCTCACAAAACTAAAATAGCTGCCATCCCTACTATGCCTTTAAGGTGCTGTAATTTTTATTAACCCGTTTCTTATCCGTGATAAAAAATGTCCTGAATTCGACACTATCACCGACCAGAACTCCGGTCACCCATTGAAGACTTGTAAAAAGGCGGGATACTACCAAACAGCCACGTCGATTGTAAAATCGCGGATTTATTGCTTTTATGAGCTTTTTTCAGGCACTTCAGTAATATGTACAGTTAGACACAAAATTAAAGATGTCTTTAAGAATTTGGACAAAGTTCAGGGGAGCTTAGCAAAATGGCCATCCAGTTCTAACTTGCATATAATTATACTGCTTGGTCTACCAAACTGAGTCCTCAAAAATTTCATACAAAATCTGCCGAAGAAGTTGAAAATTTAGATGACCGTTTTACTCTCCTGAGCTTTGTGAAAATTTTAAAAGACATTTCAAATGGTTTCTGTTATGCAATTAAATGGAAATTAATTCCACTACTAGTTATTCATCATTTATTGGCGCTTAACCGCCTAAGCGATTTTGGCCGTTTCGTATCAAAGCACGCCAGTCATTCCTTTTTAGCGACAACGGACGCCAATTGGAAACCCCAAGGGAGTTCAAGTCATCCTCCACCTGTTGTTTCCATCTCAGTCGAGGCCTCCCCCTTCCTCTGCTGCCGAATTCAGGCGACGATAGGAAAACCTTCTGTGCCTTAGCTTCTTTGTCCATTCGCATAACATGGCCCAGCCAGCGGAGTCTTTGGACTTTAATTCGCTGGACTATGGTCAGATCTGCGTAGAGCTCGTACAGCTCATCGTTAAATTTCCTTCTATACTCGCCGTTGGCATCACGGGAAGGACCATAAATCTTCCGGAGAATTTTTCTCTCAAATACTCCAAGGGCCATCTCATCTTCTCTTGACATTGTCCATGAATCTGAGCCATACATCAGGACAGGTATGATGAGAGACTTATAGAGCGTGATCTTTGTTCTTCGAGAGAGGACTTTACTTCTCAATTGCCTACTCAGTCCAAAGTAGCACTTGTTGGCAAGAGTGATTCTCCGCTGGATTTCTAGACTGATATTATTTTCGGTGTTGATACTGGTTCCCAAATAGACGAAGTCCCTCACAGTTTCAAATTTGTAACTATCAACAGTGACATGGCTGCCAAGGCGCAGGTGCGCCGATTCTTTCTTTGATGACAGCAAATACTTCGTCTTGTCCTCGTTCACGGCAAGACCCACTTTTTTCGCTTCCTTATCCAGTCCAGAGAAGGCAGCGCTTACGGCGCGGTTGTTAAGGCCAATGATATCAATATCATCGGCATACGCCAGCAATTGCACGCTCTTGTAAAAGATTGTAGCATTGCGGTTTAGCTCTGCTGCTCGAATTATCTTCTCCAGCATCAGATTGAAGAAATCGCACGAAAGGGAGTCGCCCTGTCTGAAGCCTCGTTTGGTTTCAAATGGCTCAGAGAGGTCCTTCCGGATTCTGACGGAGCTGTTGGTATTGCTCAACGTCATTTGACAAAGCCGTATAAGCTTTGCAGGGAAGTCAAATTCAGACATGGCGGCATACAGGCAACTCCTTTTTACGCTGTCAAAAGCGGCTTTAAAATCGACAAAGAGATGGTGAGTGTCGATTCTCTTATCATGGGTCTTCTCCAGGATTTGGCGTATCGTGAAAATCTGGTCGATGGTAGACTTACCAGGTCTAAAGCCACACTGATAAGGTCCAATCAGTTTGTCTACGATGGGCTTCAGCCTTTCACACAACACGCTAGAAAGAACCTTATATGCGATATTAAGAAGACTAATTCCGCGGTAGTTGGTGCGGTTAGCGGGATCGCCTTTCTTATGGATTGGGCAAAGCACACTTAAATTCCAATCCGGAGGCATGCATTCGTCTGACCATATTCTGCATAAGAGCTGATGCATGCTTTTTACCAGCTCTTCGCCTCCGCGTTTGAACAGCTCGGCGGGTAGTCCGTCTTTTCCAGGCGCTTTGTTGTTTTTGAGCCGGGATATAGCTATCCTCACTTCATCATAGTCAGGTGGTGGGACGACTTTTCCATCGTCAGGGATTGGGGTATCGGGTTCGACGTGAGGAGAAGTGCTCCCTCCATAATTTAAGTACACTTTGTACGTCGGTGACCAGGTCGCCATTATTGTCCTTACAGGAGCTTGCCCCGGTCTTAAAACCTTCCGTCATCCGCCGGATCTTTTCATAGAATTTTCGGGCATCATTCCTGCCAGCCAGCATCTCAAGCTCCTCACACTCACGCCTTTCGGCCTCACTTTTCTTTTTTCTGAAAAGGCGTCTCTCTTCCTTCTTTGCCTCACGATATTGTTGCCATACACTGCGGGTTGCGCCCGTTCGCAACGTCTCCTGGTAGGCAGCGTCCTTTTTTTTCGAGGCAGTTTTGCATTCCTCATCGTACCAGTTGTTCTTGCGGGCTCGCTGGAACCCTATAGTGGCCTCAGCGGCGGTACGCAATGAGTGAGAGATATGCTTCCATTGCTCGGTTACATCGTTAGGTCGAGGATTGCCCTCTGCTAGCAGGTGTGAGAGTCGAGTTGTGAAATTATCAGCTGTCTGTGTCATGCGCAGCTTCTCGACGTCAAACTTTCCTTCCGTTACTGTGCGCACTTTCTTCGTTGGCTGCGACAAGATAATGGTCAGAGTCAATATTGGGACCACGCAGTGTACGCACGTCCAGAACGGTGGAGCTATGTCTGCCGTCGATCATGACATGATCAATCTGGTTTCTTGTTCTTTGATCAGGAGACAGCCATGTGGCTTGGTGTATTCGTTTATGCTGGAACCTGGTACTACTGATGACCATATTGCGAGCAGCGGCGAAGTCAATCAACCTAGTGCCGTTGGGGGATGTTATATCATGGAGACTAAATTTTCCAACTGTTGGACCAAAGACTCCTTCCTTGCCCACCTTGGCATTAAAGTCGCCGAGCACGATTTTGATATCATGCTGTGGGCAGCGATCATAAGTCTGTTCAAGTTTATCGTAGAAGGAGTCCTTCTCTGCGTCGTCCGTCTCCTCAGTCGGCGCATAGGCGCAGATAAATGTTATGTTGAAAAACCTCGCCTTGATGCGGATCGCAGCGAGACGCTCGTTCACAGGAGTGAACGCTACTACTTGGCTGCGAAGTCTCTTTCCCACCACGAATCCTACACCACGCGCTTTGCCGCATGTCTGGCCACTGTAGTATACGTCACAAGGACCGATGGTCGTTTTCCTTGCCCCGTCCATCGCATTTCCTGCAGGGCGGTGATGTCAGCCTTTGCACCTACGAGGACATCAACCAGTCGGGCAGCGGTACCGTCCCTTGAAAGGGTCCGGACATTCCCGGTACATGCCCTAATATCCAAATCGTTATGCCTTATTCGTTTTGCCGGGTCGTCAACTTTAAAGGGGGTTTTCATCCGAGGCTTTGTATATTTTTTCATTGGAATTAAGTTTTTTACGTGGCGGGTCCCAAACCCAGCGCACAACCCGTTTCGGGGTTTTGGAAAATATTTACACATTTATATAGCGAGCCGCTTGCTTCAAGACAGACGCCCGCTTGCAGCCGCACCTCATGGTGAACAGACGCTACGCAAAAACCTCGGTGAGCCCTTAAACCAAGTATGTCAGAGTGGCCCCACCGGGGCTCCCTCTCTTTCTGCCGCGAGCCTAGGTAGCTCCCGTTGCCCAGAGTGCACGAACGAGGACGCAAGAGTCGGGATTGAGCAAGGTCACTTAGTAACCACACTCCATTACACTCTAGTTATTGTTGACTAAAAAATCGAAATAAAATACTCATATTTGGAAAGAATTTCCATATTTCAAAGTATAAATCCAAAAAAAAAGATTTGATTTTTTTTTCATTTTTCAAAACTGACGTATGTATATGACTAATAAAACCATGAAAGAGCTCCGCATTTTTTTATATTCATAAAAGGCATGAGTTTCAGCTGAACGTAATATTGTGTATTGCCTGTACAACTTGTAGATATGAGAGCAACGCAAATTCATATATGGTAATAGCAGGGCGAATTCGGCAATATTCGCTGTGCGTTGAAGATCTTTAAAAATACTGAAGCACTTTAGAAGTTGTTAAATTTAAACTTGACACTGCCAAATTTTCCAAAACTAAATATGCCAGCAAAAAATTCATTTGCTTTGCAAGTGCCGTTCGGAGTCGGCAAAAAACTGTAGGTCCTGCCAACTTGTAGGAAAACTCAAAAGCAACACACCACAAGTTGGAAAGAGAAGCACGGCTAAAAATCTCGTTAGAGATGATAATAAAATAATTACACATTCATATTTATTTTTTATTTATGTGACAAAAGCTTATTTAATTAAATTCAATAATGTGCTCAGAGGGTTAATAAAATATGCCCGAAAAGCTTCATAACTAACACATCAGCAACACTAATAAGGCAGTTTATGTGAAGACCAGGCATGTTATACCTTTCAAAATCATACTTTTTTATGTTTTAACTTGAATTTTTTTAAATTCACATATTTCTTACACGCGAATAAGCTTTTTCCACTAATTTTATGTTATAGATTATTATAATATGTAATGTAATTTTTTTTTTCAAATTCTTCTAGCGTGAAAGAAACTTGAAAACTTTTAGTACTATTTAAGGGAGTAAATTAGCATTTTTCCAAAAACTGATTCGTACTGAATTAGCGGAATTAACTCTCCAAAAGAATCAAATCAACTGAATGGCCATTCTGAATTAAAGAGCTTTTCTTCGTAATTCTATTTTGAATTCTTGTTGAATTGACACTTGGTGGATTTATAAATCATGATTTCTGTAAAGAATTGCTGAATGCGTAAATTGAAGTTAAATTCTTCAACGATGAAAAGAATTTCAAGTACTGAATGAAGAAAAACTATGATTTCAAAGAGCAAAAGATTTAATTCTTTAACAGCTCTGGCGAGCGGTATGTGCACCCGACCGGCTGTTAAGTTAGCGAAGCTGGACCTGACGAGCACGGCTAAATTTCTCCACCTTCGCTAACTGCAAACGTCAGACCAAATGTAAAATCGCGCTCATAATTTTACGATTGTCCAAGAACACACAAGCGCCGTAGGTAAAGCAAAATGTAAGACAATGTGTACAATTGAAATTAAATTGTATTTGTAATTAATTAAATTAATTTAATAAAGATTTCAGCTCATTGCTTATAAACCGAATAAGGGACGAAGATTATGGCACAAAGCGGACCACGCTTTTTCCACAATACTACTGTGTAGGGTTTTTAAAATTATTTTCAAATTTTTAGTTTTTTTAAACTATATTTATTTTTGTACAGTAGAAAATTTTTCATGGACTATTTGACCGATCGAATAATTTATTTTTAAATTATTCTATTTTTGTTATTAACGAACAAACTGAGCAACAACTCACAAACAAACAATACCAGCTACCGTGATTGCAATTTCGTTCTTGCTAAGGCACAAGACTTACGGCTTTGTATTTGTTGTTAGAAATTTTTCATTTTTCCCTTTATAGTGGTCATTGAACCGAGGAGAAATTAGGAATTTCTAACCGCAGCGTGTCATACTAGTTACACCAACACTGCTTGTTTGATTTCGTGGGATAATTGCTACTATCTTCGTATGTATTCATACATATACAACAAAAAATAACATCAAAAAATACACGTATTAATTTAAAAATAAATTATTCGATCGTTCAAACAGTCCATGAAAAATTTTCTACTGTATAATAACATGACCATAACATCAAGCTTTCATATTCTAGCCAAGGACCCGTGGACGCTGTAAAAACTCGTAACTCGTCACACATCTTAAGCTACAGATGTCGCTGCTGTGTGATCTAAAAGGCAAAGAGATATGTATTCATATATATACAACAAAAAATAACATTAAAAAATACACGTATTAACGAACATAGTAGCAATTATCCCACGAAATCAAACAAGCAGTGTTGGTGTAACTAGTATGACACGCTGCGGTTAGAAATTCCTAATTTCTCCTCGGTTCAATGACCACTATAAAGGGAAAAATGAAAAATTTCTAACAACAAATACAAAGCCGTACGTCTAGTGCCTTGGCAAGAACGAAATTGCAATCACGGTAGCTGGTATTGTTTGTTTGTGAGTTGTTGCTCAGTTTGTTCGTTAATAACAAAAAAAGAATAATTTAAAAATAAATTATTCGATCGTTCAAACAGTCCATGAAAAATTTTCTACTGTACAATAACATGACCATAACATCAAGCTTTCATATTCTAGCCAAGGACCCGTGGCGCTGTAAAAACTCGTAACAGAGGATGCAGCTTAAAAGCCCTAGTCATACATCTCAAGCTACAGATGTCGCTGCTGTGTGATCTAAAAGGCAAAGAGATATGCATTCATATATATACAACAAAAAATAACATTAAAAAATACACGTATTAACGAACATAGTAGCAATTATCCCACGAAATCAAACAAGCAGTGTTGGTGTAACTAGTATGACACGCTGCGGTTAGAAATTCCTTATTTCCCCTCGGTTGAATGACCGCTATAAAGGGAAAAATGAAAAATTTCTAACAACAAATACAAAGCCGTACGTCTAGTGCCTTAGCAAGAACGAAATTGCAATCACGGTAGCTGGTATTGTTTGTTTGTGAGTTGTTGCTCAGTTTGTTCGTTAATAACAAAAATAGAATAATTTAAAAATAAATTATTCGATCGGTCAAATAGTCCATGAAAAATTTTCTACTGTACAATAACATGACCATAACATCAAGCTTTTATATTTATTTTTTACTTTTTAGTCAAATGTACTATGAAATTATCGATAAATATATCCAAACGAAACCTCTGGACTTCCACTTTCGTTTGATATCCATATTGTTAGGAAATTTTAAGGCATTTGGCCTCAGATTTTGACAATAACTCAGTTATCGATAAATTTATCTAAATATATCGAAGTCCAAATGAAACCTGGGGCTTTTCCCTTTCGTTTGATACCCATATTGTAGAGAATTTTTTAGCTTTTTTGGCAATCATATTTTGACCGATTATTCAGTTATCGACAAATGTATCGAAATATGGCGATGTCCAAGTGAAACCTGGGGCCCTCACCTTTCGTTTGATACCCATATTGTTAGGAAATTTTAAGGCATTTGGCCTCAGATTTTGACAATAACTCAGTTATCGAAAAATTTATCGAAATATATCGAAGTCCAAATGAAACCTGGGGCCTTTCCCTTTCGTTTGATACCCATATTGTAGGGAATTTTTTAGGTTTTTGGGCAATCATATTTTGACCGATAACTCAGTTATCGATAAATTTATCGAAATATGTCGATATCCAAGTGAAACCTGGGGCCATCACCTTTCGTTTGATACCCATATTGTGGGGAATTTTTTAGGTGTTTGGGCAATTATATTTTGAGCAATAACTCAGTTATCGATAAATTTATCGAAATATGGCGATGTCCAAGTGAAACCTGGGGCCCTCACCTTTCGTTTGATACCCATATTGTCAGGAAATTTTAAGGCGTTTGGCCTCAGATTTTGACAATAACTCAGTTATCGATAAATTTTTCGAAATATATCGAAGTCCAAATGAAACCTGGGGCCTTTCCCTTTCGTTTGATACTCATATTGTGGGGAATTTTTTAGGTGTTTGGGCAATTATATTTTGAGCAATAACTCAGTTATCGATAAATTTATCGAAATATGTCGATGTCCAAGTGAAACCTTTCGTTTGATGCCCATATTGTAGGGATTTTTTAGGTTTTTGGGCAATCATATTTTGACCGATAACTCAGTTATCGATAAATTTGTCGAAATATGTCGATGTCCAAATGAAACCTGGGGCCCTCCCCTTTCGTTTGATACCCATATTGTAGGGAATTTTTCAGGTTTTTGGGCAATCATATTTTGACCTATAACTCAGTTATCGATAAATTTATCGATAAATAAAGTTATCGATAAATTTGTCGAAATATGTCGATGTCCAAATAAAACCTGGGGCCCTCCCCTTTCGTTTGATACCCATATTGTAGGGAATTTTTCAGGTTTTTGGGCAATCATATTTTGACCTATAACTCAGTTATCGATAAATTTATCGAAATATGTCGATGTCCAAATGAAACCTGGGGCCTTCACCTTTCGTTTGATATCCATATTGTAGGGAAACTTTAAGGTTTTCGGGCAACCACATTTTGACCGATAACTCAGTTATCGATAAATTTATCGAAATATGTCGATGTCCAAATGAAACCTGGGGCCCTCCCCTTTCGTTTGATACCCATACTGTATGGAATTTTTTAGGTTTTTGGGCAATCATATTTTGACCGATAACTCAGTTATCGATAAATTTATCGAAATATGTCGATGTCCAAATGAAACCTGGGGCGTTCCCCTTTCCTTTGATACCCATATTTTAGGGACATTTTACGGTTTTTGGGCCACTGGGGCTTAAGCCGAACGAGAGTTACATACATACAAGCAAGCAAACAAACAAACATACAAGTGAACCTAATAAAAGCGCCGTCTCCGACTTCCAAAATGTCGACAAATAAAAGCAACTCTCGTCGCACTTCGAGTGTCTCTACAAATACACAAACGCGGCGAAAAGCACTGGAGCTACAAAGACTAGCAGAGGAGCAACAAATTAAATTAGACTTCGTAGCCAAGAAATATAAATTGTTGGAAGACGATCTTGGAGAATCGAGTAGCGAAGCAGACTCACAGTAAGCGGTCTCTGAGAAATTAGGTAATGTTCAAGAATGGTTGAATTCAGTAAAAGCTCCACGAAGTAAACCAATAGAATCTGAAGATGCAGATGCAAAGAACCAAACTGACGTCGAACATGGTAACATAACCTCACAAGCTAGCGACTTACACAGCGGGCATGCCAGAAACATTACCGTGCAAGCCAAACAACAAAAGGATACTACACAGGTAACTTACAGTACAAGGGTCACGGCCATGAACGACGGCCGACGCGCAGAACCTATTATAAGGAATCAGTTTCAATGTAACACATATCCATCGTGGGGAGAACGCACATTGTTTGGGCAAAGTAGAATGCAAGATAATATGGCGATAAATTACGGCCGTGTAAATCCTGCTTTCAACATATCTAAATTTAACTCTACTATGCCAAACGTTCCCTCATCACTAATGGGTCCACAAAATTTGGTACCGCCGCCAAACGTATCAAACATTGGGTTTCCACCACTTAACGAAACGTCACCTATTAGTAGTAGCACTCATAACAATTTAACTTTACAGCAGATAAATGCACGGCACTCAGTTCCGCGCGAGCTGCCCATATTTTCGGGGCGACCAGTGCCACGTATGACTGGTCGACAACAGTTTGCGGCTTAAACGATGCGGAGAACTTAATCCGACTTCAAAAATCACTGAAAGGAGAAGCGTACAATGCTGTGCAACACATTCTAATACACCCAGCCGTCCCCGATGCTATCTCAACGCTAAAAGTTCTTTTTGGCCAGCCAGAGAAAATTGTCAATTCTATAAAAAAACAAAATAAAACTTATGTCACCAGTTAATCAAAATAAATTGGATACTTTCACCTCGTCCGCCGTCAATGTAAAAGCGTTACGAGCTACAATAGAAGCGTCTGGCTTATATAATGAGTTCGAAAACTCTTCTCTGCTGCAAGAGCTTATAGAAAACTGCCGCAAACACTCCAATTAAATTTGGGTACCTTTAAATTAGGTTTATTAAAAGTAAATAAATACCCAAATCTCGAAAAATTTTAAGATTAGATATTTGACTTCGGAATTTCTGCAAGCAGTGTTAATATACAAGAAAACACGCAAGTGTCAGACAGCAAAAACAAAAAAGCTTATGTTTATGCTCACGCTCAGCAGCAACGAAAATGTTGCTTATGCAAACAGAATTGCAACAATGTTGCGAAGAGTCAAAAATTTCTTAGCATGGATCGAGCCACACGTTGGAACGTTGTGCGACAACATAACCTACGCAAACAATGCCTTAGACAACATGTTGATAGAACAAAATGTCAAAAGGTTTGCGAAATAAATGGATGTGTATATAAACATCACTCTCTTTTGCATCGTTTTTTCACCACGGCAAATGAAGGTCAATGCCCAATATAGGTGGAAAAAGCGAACCACTATGCCTAAAGTGGACAGAAGATATGAGAAGGACCGAAAACGATTCAAAGTTAGTAAATATACAAATTGCTGGACCAAATCAGCGAAAATTTTCTATTAATGCACATACAGTAAACAAATTATCTCTCCCAATGCAGAGCCTAGATTATGAGAAAATAAGTGAGCAATATAAACACATAAATGCGTAAATATACTTGACAAACTTCTAATGGTCACTTCGAAAGTTGCCTTCTGTGGCGATTTGACAAATTCGAATTGCCAGAAAGCTACAGTATGGCAAAAAATCGACTTTATTGTTTAGAAAAAAAACTACAACGCGAGTCAAATCTCAAAGCGGTTTTTGATAATACTGTAGCCGAATATTTAAAAAAGGGCTATATCAGAAAACTGAACCATAAAGAGCTCAGCCAAAATGATGGAACTGCTGTATGGTATTTACCAATATTTGCGGTATTTAACAAAAACAAACCAGGCAAATCACGCATTGTATGGGATGCTGCCGCAAAATCATACGGCGTCTCGCTTAACACTTTTCTGTTAAAAGGGCCTGATCTTCTTATATCTTTGCCAGCAGTTTTGTACCGATTCAGACAAAAGGCGATTGCCATATCAGGAGACATTCAAGAAATGTTCCATCAAGTGCGGATTAGGTCAGAAGACCACCACGCACAACGGTTTCTCTGGAGAGAATGTGACACCTCCATCGAGCCGAATGTTTATATTATGGAGGTAATGATCTTTGGAGCAGCCTGCTCTCCGTGCACATCCCAATTGGTTAAAAATTTAAATGCTGAGCGATTTGCAACTAGCCATGCTAGAGCAGCCGACGCTATACAAAACAACCACTATGTGGATGACTACCTCGATTCTGACGACTGTGAAGAAGAAGCCATAGCGCTGGCACGCGACGTGCAACATATACACAAAGCTGGTGGATTTAACATTCGGAATTGGTGTTTCGATTCGCCGGAAGTTTTAAAAACACTGGGCGAATCATCCGCTGAGCTTAAGATTAATATCGGCGGTAATAACGGCGCGGAAAAAGTACTAGGCGTTTTTTGGATTCCTAGTGAAGATGTTATAACATTTAAACTCTCACCATTACTATGGCACAGAGAAATCTTTGATGGAATCAAAATTCCAACGAAAAGGCAGATGTTAAGTATAGTAATGACTATTTACGACCCCCTGGGCTTAATAAGCAATATAATAATATCATCATTTATTGGCGCTTAGCCGCCTAAGCGATTTTGGCCGTTGCATATCAAAGCACGCCAGTCATTCCTTTTCAGCGATAACTGACGCCAATTGGAAACCCCAAGGGAGTTCAAGTCATCCTCCACCTGTTGTTTCCATCTCAGTCGAGGCCTCCCCCTTCCTCTGCTGCCGAATTCAGGCGACGATAGGAAAACCTTCTGTGCTGGAGCTTCTTTGTCCATTCGCGTAACATGGCCCAGCCAGCGGAGTCTTTGGGCTTTAATTCGCTGGACTATGGTCAGATCTGCGTAGAGCTCATCGTTAAATTTCCTTCGATACTCGCCGTTGGCATCACGGGAAGGATCATAAATCTTCCGGAGAACTTTTCTCTCAAATACTACAAGGGCCATCTCATCTTCTCTTGACATTGTTCATGAATCTGAGCCATACATAAGAACAGGTATGATGAGAGACTTATAGAGCGTGATCTTTGTTCTTCGAGAGAGGACTTTACTTCTCAATTGCCTACTCAGTCCAAAGTAGCACTTGTTGGCAAGAGTGATTCTCCGCTGGATTTCTAGACTGATATTATTTTCGGTGTTGATACTGGTTCCCAAATAGACGAAGTCCCTCACAGTTTCAAATTTGTAACTATCAACAGTGACATGGCTGCCAAGGCGCAAGTGCGCCGATTCTTTCTTTGATGACAGCAAATACTTCGTCTTGTCCTCGTTCACGGCAAGACCCACTTTTTTCGCTTCCTTATCCAGTCTAGAGAAGGCAGCGCTTACGGCGCGGTTGTTAAGGCCAATGATATCAATATCATCGGCATACGCCAGCAATTGCACGCTCTTGTAAAAGGTTGTGCCATTGCGGTTTAGCTCTGCTGCTCGAATTATCTTCTCCAGCATCAGATTGAAGAAATCGCACGAAAGGGAGTCGCCCTGTCTGAAGCCTCGTTTGGTTTCAAATGGCTCAGAGAGGTCCTTCCCCATTCTGACGGAGCTGTTGGTATTGCGCATCGTCATTTGGCAAAGCCGCATAAGCTTTGCAGGGAAGTCAAATTCAGACATGGCGGCATACAGCCAACTCCTTTTTGCGCTGTCAAAAGCGGCTTTGAAATCGACAAAGAGATGGTGTGTGTCGATTCTTTTATCATGGGTCTTCTCCAGGATTTGGCGTATCGTGAAAATCTGGTCGATGGTAGACTTACCAGGTCTAAAGCCACACTGATAAGGTCCAATCAGTTTGTCTACGATGGGCTTCAGCCTTTCACACAACACGCTAGAAAGAACCTTATATGCGATATTAAGAAGACTGATTCCGCGGTAGTTGGTGCGGTTAGCGGGATCGCCTTTCTTGTGGATTGGGCAAAGCACACTTAAATTCCAATCCGGAGGCATGCATTCGTCTGACCATATTCTGCATAAGAGCTGATGCATGCTTTTTACCAGCTCTTCGCCTCCGTGTTTGAGCTCGGCGGGTAGTCCGTCTTTTCCAGGCGCTTTGTTGTTTTTGAGCCGGGATATAGCTATCCTCACTTTATCATAGTCAGGTGGTGGGACGACTTTTCCATCGTCAGGGATTGGGGTATCGGGTTCGACGTCTCCCTCGCAATTTAGCAGTGAGGAGAAGTGCTCCCTCCATAATTTAAGTACACTTTGTACGTCGGTTACCAGGTCGCCATTATTGTCCATACAGGAGCTTGCCCCGGTCTTACAACCTTCCGTCATCCGCCGGATCTTTTCATATAATTTTCGGGCATCATTCCTGTCAGCCAGCATCTCAAGCTCCTCACACTCACGCCTTTCGGCCTCACTTTTCTTTTTTCTGAAAAGGCGTCTCTCTTCCTTCTTTGCCTCACGATATTGTTGCCATACACGGCGGGTTGCGCCCGTTCGCAACGCCTCCTTGTAGGCAGCGTCCTTTTTGTCCGAGGCTGTGGTGCATTACTCATCGTACCAGTTGTTCTTGCGGGCTCGCTGAAACCCTATAGTGGCTTCAGCGGCGGTACGTAATGAGTGAGAAACATGCTTCCATTGCTCGGTTACATCGTTAGGTCGGGGATTGTCTCCGATAGCAGGTGTGAGAGTCGAGTGGAGAAATTATCAGCTGTCTGTGTCACGCGCAACTTCTCGACGTCAAACTTTCCTTCCGTTACTGTGCGTACTTTCTTCGCTGCACAGAGGCGTGTGCGTATCTTGGTTGCAACAAGATAATGGTCCGAGTCGATATTGGGACCGCGTAGGGTACGCACGTCTAGAACGGTGGAGCTGTGTCTGCCGTCGATCATGACATGATCAATCTGGTTTCTTGTTCTTTGATCAGGGGACAGCCAGGTGGCTTGGTGTATTCGCTTTTGCTGGAACCTGGTACTACTGATGACCATATTGCGGGAAGCGGCGAAGTCAATCAACCTAGTGCCGTTGGGGGATGTTATATCGTGGAGACTGAATTTTCCAACTGCAGGACCAAAGACTCCTTCCTTGCCCACCTTGGCATTAAAGTCGCCGAGCACGATTTTGATATCATGCAGGGGGCAGCGATCATAGGCTTGTTCAAGTTTATCGTACAAGGAGTCCTTCTCTGCGTCGTCCGTCTCCTCAGTCGGCGCATAGGCGCAGATAAATGTTATGTTGAAAAACCTCGCCTTGATGCGGATCGCAGCGAGGCGCTCGTCCACAGGAGTGAACGCTAGTACTTTTCGGCGAAGTCTCTTTCCCACCACAAATCCTACACCACGCGCTTTGCCGCGTGTTTGGCCACTGTAGTATACGTCACAAGGACCGATGGTCGTCTTTCCTTTCCCCGTCCATCGCATTTCCTCCAGGGCGGTGATGTCAGCCTTTGCGTTCGCGAGGACATCAACCAGTCGGGCAGCGGCACCGTCCCTTGAAAGGGTCCGGACATTCCCGGTACATGCCCTAATATCCAAATCATTATGCCTTATTCGTTTTGCCGGGTCGTCAACATTAAAGGGGTTCTCATCCGAGGCTTTGATTTTGTTTTCATTGGAATTAAGTTTTTTACGTGGCGGGTCCCAAACCCAGCGCACAACCCGTTTCGGGGTTTTTTTTAGAATATTTACACATTTATATAGCGAGCCGTTTGCTTCAAAACAGACGCCCGCTTGCAGCCGCACCTCATGGTGAACAGACGCTGCACAAAAGACCTCGGTGAGCCCTTAAACCAAGTATGTCAGAGTGGCCCCACCGGGGCTCCCTCTCTTTCTGCAGCGAGCCTAGATAGCTCACGTTGCCCAGAGTGTACGAACGAGGACGCAAGAGTCGGGATTGGGCAAGGTCACACAGCAACCACACCCCAATACACTCCATATTTGGAATACGGTCGAAAATACCTTTCATTTCATACCCATATTGACATATTCTGCTCAATAAAATAAAAAATTGAGATAGGTGGCAACCCTGTGAGCCGCCTCAAGTGGCCACACCCACGCGTATAATCTTAGAATGAATCATACTATCTATAATGGCAAACTTTAAGCTGGAATTATTGGTGATGTTTGTCGTAACGCTGTAGTCGTATCCCTAACGCAACCCTATGCGATACATTTTTATCGATTATTGGTGCGGTAACCGTAAACAGCTGATTGACTGCAAAAACTTGTAAGCAATAAGCAAAAAGGTAATCAGCTGTTTATCGTTACCGCGGAAAACCAAAAACCAATTGGTTGGCTACGATCCGGTTACGACCTTAGCGTTACGATATGGCACCAATAATCGATTGCATTAAATCCCATAAGGTTGGTCGAATCAGCTGATTGGATACGACTACAGCGTTACGACAAACATCACCAATAATTCCAGCTTTATCCAAATCGTTTGAGCGGTTCCCGAGATATAGAGAAAAATAAATAAAATGCGGTTAGGTGGCAACCCTATGTGGCAACCCTACTTGAGATTTCCATAATTGGAATACGGTCGAAAATACCTTTAATTTTATACCCATATTGGCATATCTTGCTCAATATTTAAAAACATTTTAGAACCGCCCCTAGTGGCAACACCCACGCATATAATCTAATACCAGTATTCTATAATTCTGTCTCATATCAAGTCACTAAATTTGAGATATTTCATTAGATACAATTTTTGTTACTTGAGATGATTCCGGTATTCTATAAGAGATAGTCACAAGAAATCTACCACAGTCTCTCTCTCGCTCATTTTAAGGTGTGGTGAATACAAAAATTGTATAAATTTTAAGTAAAGCATTTGACACCCGCCCTATAGATGTCGATGTAGCCCAGGCGTTAAGCGTCCGGATTATGACGCCGGTCCGCGAACAGTAAATTTTTATTTTTTTATTTAATTTTTTCAAATTTAATTAACTTTTTTTAAACATTTAAATACTTCTAATTCGCAAATTCACTTTTTTTTTAATTTTTTAACAAATTTTCTTTAATTAGTTTTGTTTGTTACCTGCCTACAAGCAGATGACAAATTAGTGACTCTTTATTGAGACTAGAGATGTGAGGCAGCTTACTGAATACCAAATTGTATCAAATAAGAAATAGACCACGAAATATCTCTATTAGTGACTAGATACAGCTTCCAGAATTCAGGTATAAGAATGAATCATACTATCTCCGGTTTTACATTTGTCAAGTATTGCTTTCAACTCTGCTGGCGTTCTCTTTTGTGTTTTCTATTCGTGTCTACACTTGTCAATTTTTCTTAAAAGCAATTATGAAACAAAATATGGGGGTACAAGGAGGAGTGAAAGAGATAGCAAGAAAAACTTGAAACGAGTTGACGGTACGCTTTCAAGTGTACTCTTCCTCTCGCTTCTCACCCCCTTCGCCTATGTCGCGGCAGAATTGAATTCAAGACTTGAATAATGTAAAAGGGGTATATCTATAATGCCAATCTTTATTCACATCGGTCAAGCGGTTCCCGAGATATCAATAAAAATAAATAAAATGAGGTTAGGTGGCAACCCTGCTTGAGATTTACATATTTGGAATACGGTCGAAATTACCTTTTATTTGATACCCATATTGGCATACCTTGCTCAATATTTAAAAAAAAAAATTGAGGTGGCAACCCTGTGAACCACCCCAAGTGGCAACACCCCCGCATATAATCTTAGAATGAATCATACTATCTATAATGCCAAACTTTATCCACATCGGTCAAGCGGTTCCCGAGATATCAATGAAAATAAATCAAATGCGGTTAGGTGGCAACCCTGCTTGAGTATGTGTTGGTCAATGCGAGAGTAATTTCGCTACAGTGGTGCTAAGAAAATTTTCGCGCCAGTTGCTTAACCGACGGCAAGGAAGTAACAACGTGATTCCTTTGATGCAAAATTTTTATGATAATAGTTATACGCGACTAAGAATGACTGACAAACATTTTTCATCATTTCAGATAACTTTGGGAAAATTTAAAGCCCTTTAAAACACACAAAAATAAAATTTCATAGTACATTTACACTGCACCAAATCTGGCGAAGTTTTTTATACAAATCTCCTTTTCTAAATTTGCCATTCCATCACATTTGCCGAACAATACAATCCACAGTTCCTCAAAATAGTTGTGTTCCACATTTAGAATCGCCCAGCAAGAACCTTAATGGTTTATTGACGTGTGATAACTTATGCATTATGCACAGCTGTAAATAAGAGCCTTCTTGACTCCTCCCTACTACACGGGCCTAACCATGGTTATAAATACTCACTAATATATACAAGCAAAAATTGTGTATACAATTAGTACTCCATAGAGTACTCCAATGTTAAGCGAGAGTTGGAGTAGGTGTTCCTGTCTCGCTACGCTTTCTAATCCAACTGGAATAGTCTAATTGAACCTTTTTGGAAAATACTCTGGAATTGCATTTTTATTGGAGTAGTATGGGTACTCCAACGTGTTACAGGGTAAAGCGGGAAACAGAATCAGTCCGCCAACACGTCAGTTACGTGACCTATGTCAATTTTAGAGCAAATTCTACTTTGACGTGTCCTTCGTATCTGGCGTTACGCATAAAAACACCCGCAGTCTACTTTGCTGTTAGTTATTTCGACGTACTGAAGCGGGAAACGGAATCAGTCCGCCAATACGTCAGTTGCGTGACGTACGTCAATTTTAGAGCAAATTACGCATACAAACACCCGCAGTCTACTTTGCTGCCAGTTGTTTCAACGTACTGATTCTGCTAAACGCTTGATTCTGCTGAACGATTAAAGGGTCAATTACATAAAGCTTTGTTAACCTCGCCTGACATTTGCAACCTCAAAACTTTACGTTCAACTTCAGAGGTATGCTACAATGAACGCTTTGACGCTTTACTTTTATACATTGGTTTTCATTATTTATTTCTTTGCATTCAGAGTGGTCTGTAGTGGAATTCAGTACGCTATTTTAACAAGAGTTGTTATTGGTATGCTGACTTAACAACACTTTTATCGATTTCGCTATTCACGATAACTTTATTTGACAACATTTGTTATCTAAATGTCAGCTGTTATTGTTAACGCGAAATAATTGTCTACGACTAATTTGGTGTTGTTTACTAAAACAAAAAAAATAATAAACACAAAACTTAAATTAAATTAACAAATTAAAAACACAAAACTTAATTCAAATGGCGTTTGAATATGTTGCGTGTAGCTTGGTGTTGAGAGAGGAAGAGTCCAGACTTTTAAGAGTGGACAGGAGAATGCTGCGAGATGCGGATAACCCATTCGAGCTGCCTCCCACAGAATTCCGAAAATTATATCGGTTGGGACCAAATTTGGCAGAATCCCTAGTGGGGCAGCTGGAGGTATATTTGAGGGGATCAAGGATAACAGCAATATCCTTGACCGACCTTAACGCAGCTTTGTACAAATTCTTATGTGTGTTTAGGTTCTTTCTGCTTTGCGCTTTTACGCCACAGGATGCTACCAACGTCCAGTAGGAGAGCAGTGGGGAATTTCAATGAGCCAGTCATCAATAAGTCGCTGCATACACCGTGTGACGGAGGAGATAAACCAGCGATTATTCTTAAGGGAAGTCAAGTTTCCAATGACGCTAGTGGAGAGACAAGCTGCCAGGGAAGTTTTTTTTTCCGCATCCGCACCTTTTGTAGGTGGGACTATTGGCGCCATTGATTGCAGCCATGTCTCCATATTGGCCCCAAGAAATTACGAAGAGGCGTATGTGCAATGTGCAAATGGTAAGCAAATTGTAAGAAAATATTATTTACTTAATAGAAAGCTGCATTTATTCTCTATAGATATGTGACCCGCATTTAAAGATTTTAAATGTGAATGCGAAGTTTCCAGGAGCCCGACATGACTCGTATATTTGGAGGTCCTCTGCTGTGAGAAGAGTAATGGAGCGTTCATATGAAAATGGGAATCATATGTTTTTATAGGTAACCCGTATTAATTAATCCATCATTAATTTTCTCTGTAAACAATATGTAATTGTAGGAGATTCGGAGCCGTGGCTTATGACGCCTTTACCAAATGAGCCAGAAGGTTCTCTTAAGTTTCGCTACAACGAAGCGCTCTGCAAGGCCCGGAATCCTATTGAAAGATTGTTTGGCGTACTTAAAGGGACATGGAGGTGCCTTTCGGGACAAAGGGTTCTCCCATATGATCCCACGTTTTGTGGCAAAATTGTTAACGCATTTGCAGTACTGTGAAAATGCGTCATCTTCTGTCGCGAAACGTGTTCAAGACAGAATAATAACAAATTTCTTTTCCTAATTAATTAAATTATTTCTAACATTTTCTGTAATTCAATTCAATTTTATTTTTAATTTTTATCAAGAAGCAGCTTAATATTTAAGTAATGATAACTATCTACAGACAGTCGTAAAAGTAAGTATACACCCTTTCACGGGAAGTTCTCACCAATTTCGACTTCAGCTAATTTTTTTTAACTAATTTCCTTTAAAAGAGCTTACAAGATCTAACAAAAACACAAATTATGTTGTAAAAGTGTGTGAAAAACTCACAAAAAAACCAATGATTTTTATGCAAATTTTCAACTTTTTTCTAAAAATTTCAGAATTTTTCGGAGTATGCAGATTTGTAGCCCGTTCAATTTTAGTCTAACAAAGTGTAAATCTTAAGTACCCTTAACATTTCCTTTAATTGTTCGATTTTTTTTTTAAAGATACCTCCAAAAAAAAAAATAATTCTAACAGTTAAAGGAAATGTTTAAGGTACCTACGACTTACACTTTTTTAGACTAAAATTGAACAGGCTACAAATCTGCATACCTACTCTGACAAAAAAGTTGAAAATTTGCATAAAATTTAGCGGATTTTTTGTGAGTTTTCCCACACTTTTGCAACATAATTTAAACATATATTTTATTGGATCTTGTTAAGCTCTCTTATAGTTTAAGTTAAAATAAATTTGCTTAAGTCGAAATTGTTGAGAACTTCACATACTTATTTTTGTGACTGACTGTATATACATTTACAAGCTCCACTATACATCCATATTTCGTGCACTAACTTTTTCCGTGATTTTGAGAATTTTTTTCGAGGTTGTTGAGACGAAAAAAATCCTTAAAAATCACGGAAAATGTTTAGCTACTTCTAACTTGCACATTGTAGTTGTGAAATTGATTGGCCTATAAAACTGCGCACTCAGAAACTCGGTAGAAATTCTGCCAAAATTTCCCTGACGTTTGTGCAAAAATTTAAGTGCATTTTTATGTGATTTCTGTTATAGAATTCGAAGTTTTAGTAAAAAAAAAAATTGGTAATACTATTCTAGTACCCCGTCTAGCAAAATTTAAAAAAATTTTAGTGCACGAAATAAGCTGGGAGCTACTGTACAGCTACGGTCAAAATAATAACAGAGAAATTAGATTTGAGATCATTCGATGAATCAAGAAGAAGCTGTGTTTTTAATAATTTTCATTTTTAGTATAACGAATTCTATAGCGGAAACCACTAAAAAAGAAATTTAAAAGTTTACACAAATTTCATATAGGTAATTTAACTTTAAATAAAATGCATCAAAATTTGAAACTTTTTTGTCACAATTTTTAGAAAATTTTTGAGTATGCAGTTTTGTGGCCCATTCAATTTTACTCTAACAATGTGCAAGTTAAAAATCGCTAAAAATTTTCCCTGAATTTTCAGAATTTTTTTGTCAAGTGTGTTGGGTATTTTCTTTCATACAACGCATGAACTAAATTCACTTTTGTATGGAAGAAAATACCCAAGAAAAATTATTAAAAACACAGCTTTGCTATTATTTTGACCGTAGCTGTATATATACTAAATTTAGCTTAAAATAGAACAGAAAAATAGCTCAGTCTTAACGTGACATAAGGCACAATAACCCCCCAATCTGTGTTCTTCATAAATTCTCAAACTTGTTAAATAAGCACGAAAAAATATTTGCATAAATTGTTTTAATTCTGCGTAAAAAATTAAATGATTATTTAGACGCAAAATTCAAAAACACTTCATACAAATATTTTTTTTTTATTATTTAACAAGATTGACAATTTATCAAGAACACAAAATCGGGCGGTATGTCTAAGTTCAGGTAACATATTTATATAAGGAACGTATTTTGTTTCACGAATAAATCCACTTTCCAATGTGAATTTATTTCACTTCAGTCTTCAGTTTTTTAACAGTATTTTAACTAGCCTAAGATAATTAAAAAAAAATAGTATTTATATAAAATAAAAACAGTGTTCAGTATTTTAACAGTATTTTAACTAGCCTAAGATAATTAAAAAAAAAAATAGTATTTATATAAAATAAAAACAGTATTCAGTATTTTAACTAGCCTAAGATAATTAAAAAAAATGGTACTTATAAAAAATAAAAACAGTATTCAGTATTTTAACTAACCTAAGATAATTTAAAAAAATGGTTTTTATATAAACTAAAAACAGTCTTCATGACAAAAAATAAAATAAAATAATTTATTGTGGCGTGAGGGACCTGGCCAAATTATTTATGGCATCTGCATTGGCTTGAAGCCGATCGCCATACCGAGCGATTCCATCCACCAGCGCAGCTTGCACCTTAACTAAGGCAGAATGGACCTCTACCTGTTTGGCGAAGCTTTCAGCGATCATCTAAGGAAGAATAATGTTATATTAGAAATTAGTATATATTTCAGCGAAATATTTTTACCTTCATTGCATCAGCCTGTGTTTGGGCAATCTTTAAAAATTTCGCCTCTGTTCCGCCGTCTTCCGACTCTCTCTTCCTCCGCAAACTTCTGCGTGGTGTTTTTGGCGCAGGGGTTTGAGGGGTGTCGCGCGTTGCATTTGCCTCGCATGCCACAGGGGTGTCGGATGGCACAGGGGTATCGCAAGTAACAGAGGTGTGCCGTGCCGCAGGAGTGTCGCACACTGTTACGTCTCTTTGCGGTTCATATTCAATTATGTCGGAACCATCCTCCATTCGCAACTGAAATTCCTAGTTGAAATAAAAACTAACCATGTTATTTTGTATATAAAAATGATTTCGTGTTTATTCGCAACGCTAAAACTTGAAAACGGGTTATCGGAAAAAAAAAATATACATACTTAATTTTGAAAGCTTAATATCTCAAAAAGGATTAACTGCGGATTGAACAAACAAAAGGCCGATTTTCCATTTTCCACCTTTTCAGTATTTTCATGTAATCTGGTGGTTAAGATAACATTGCTGTTTTTTTAGTAACGCCACTTGAAAACTTAAATGCCGTTTTCTCATCTTCCCTTTTTTTGGTTCAAAGTGAAAATACGGCCTTTTGTTTGTTCAGTCCTCATACTAAAAGCTTTTAAAAACATACCTCCTCCTGCGGCACATTTTCTAGCAGGTCGTCGCTTCTCTGTACATACTCTGGGCCAATAATGGCCATGACCCTCTCCTCCAGCTCCGTTAATGGAGCTATTTCAATTGGCCTGTTGCCAGTACGGGACCGAGCATTGCGCCGTTCGCGCACCTTGGTGCTCACGCGGCTTTTCAAGTCTCGCCAGACCTGAAAAAAGATAAATTAAGTAGATAAGTAATTTATAATGTAAGTACCTACGTTCTACCTTCACTCTACATCTACATATATCTTACTACTATATCTACTTATATTCCTATATTCATAAAGTAATAATTTCTGTGCAGTTAAAAGAGATATATCGCTAATCCGATGGAACAATGCACCCAAATGTTAATTTTTACGTTTCGAGCTAGCGTGCACACAAGCTCTAAAAAGTACTGAACTTTTTGGTGTATCTATATTACATTTGTGGTATACATAGTTACCACGTGAGACGCTTGCCAAGTTTTTCCAACCGCGCAGACGATATCCGCATGCAAATCTTCAAATTCACTTCACTAAAACTCATTAATTTGCAACTGCGCCAATGTTTTACCAGAGAAGCGATATGTAGATGCTACTACTTACCGTACGCCACTGCTCACTCGTTTTATGCGATCCGTTTATTGTATTTAAACGGAGCGTCATCTCCTCCCATTTTTTGTCTACCTCAAGTTTTCCATGCAGCCGCTGGAATCTCCCACCAGCGAGCCCCGGGTTCTCCAATAAAAAATCGGCCATCGCGCGCTACTGTTCGTTGGAGGCCCTGCTCCTTTTACTCTTTTGTGTTGTTGCTGTTGGTGCCATTCTGCAAATATGAAAAAATATACTTATTATTATGAATAACACTATAAATTCTTATTTTTCTTACCTGAATAAAAAATTTTCACTTTTCTCGCCAATTGTTTGTTTATTTTTTGCGCATTCCCCTTTGCGCTTTTCGTATTTTTGACATTTAGTTACACAGTGGTGCCACTTTGGGTTGTTAACTACAATTTGGTGAATAACTAAATCGATAGTGCAAACAACAAAATGGTTAAGCTAACAACCCGTTCCGTAGTATTGTTTAAAGTTACTGAATTCCAGTACTGGTAAATTTATTAATTTAATAGAAAAAAAAATTAATTATTGTTATTTCCTCCAAATTTGAATTCTTAAAATAAAGCAAAGTCATCAACATCTGATTGTCAAAGCAAGCAAAGCACGCTGAATTTGAGAGTTTGCCAAATTTCAACCTTGCTTCAACTTCGAGGTTTCCCATTTGCCATGTTTCGCTTAAACACGTATATTCAACTTTGAATTTGAGAGTTTGCCAAATTTCAACCTTGCTTCAACTTTCAGGTTTCCCATTTGCCATATTTCGCTTAAACACGTATATTCAACTTATCTGTCAAAGTCAAATTCCGAGCTAAGGTCCAAATAAAGTTGTATGTAGCTGAGGCTTTAAGGCCTGTTTACATTGTTCAATTTTGGAATCAATTTTCGTCGCATGTGCCGTTGATTCCAAATTGAGTTGACTACCCGTTTACATTAATCAATTTTTTGAAAACTGTTTGAGGGTTGTTTATGTCATTGAAAAAAATTTAATGAAAACAGAAAAAATTATATTTTTATTTATTGTTTTTTTTTTTTCACAACAACGGCATTATTATTATATGGAACTCTATCCCAATTCGGTTCGCAATAGCTTAAGTAAAGGCAATTTTAAGAATGAGATATTCTCTTTCTTTGGTAAGGTAGATGCAAATTAATAACTGAGTTTAGCTATTTAAAGCCTAGTCAATCATTGTTGTAAAATATTGCTGTTATGTGTCCTCGTAACTTTTGTTACCTTTATATTAATACTGCTGATACTTTATTCTTTCTTTTTGTTTTCAATATTGTACCTGTCTTAGTATATAAATTTTTAAAATTATTTTAAAATTATACTCAATTTTTTATGTAATCGTTGTTGCACTATAAAAGATCAACCAGGATCTTATTGTGCTAATACTTACAATCAATAAATGAAATGAAATGAAATTATAAAACTACCCCTTTTGAATCATGGGTTCATAGACAGGTCCTCAACAGTATCCACACAAAGACAGGAACACCCTTTGCCAGATCCTGCAGGCGAATGTCGTCCTGCTACAACTAGTACCATCGGTTGCTGCAGAGGGACACGATCGCCCGAGAGAGACCGGAGGCACACTCGTTCAGCTCGGATCTGGGTAATGTAAAATGCGAAACTTATCCAGACTGAATCCCGAAGGGCAAAATGTTTGCGCTGTATGTCGTTCTTCTCCTCTCGACACTAACCATTTGTTCACTTGCTCCTCGAAGCATACTCTTTTAACACCCTTCCCACTCTGGCCTTAACGATATGAAACTGTTTGTTTTCCT